>CM042824.1:12945763-13362690 GCA_009982885.2 Hyles vespertilio
GTGTATGTGTAGCAAGTACGAATGTTCATTCCTGTGTATGTCCTAAGATTCGTACGTAAAATTCGTCACAAATGTACAAATTGTCGAGCAAGGCTTGATGATTTCCTGCCATGAATAAAAGACCTATACGTTTCACTTGAGCATATTACATGGGCCTTAGAAGAGAGCAGCAAATCTGCACCAAACTAGTTTGATTTTGTTGTTAGATGTATAATTATATACATTTTCGTTCTTTCTATGTAACCTTTGCAATTTATTTTCATATCACAATGTGGTGGTAAAACTATTTTAATTTAAACTTTTGTTTTGTAGCCTATTGTAGTGGTTTATATTAAATAAAATTTAAGTTGTAAAAAGTATGAAAGGATTACTATTGCTCACGTTTGTAAGGAAGGGAGTATGTTAAATGGCCCAGAAATAATTATATCAAAATAAAAATATTTTGTTGTGCAGAAAATGAATTATCATGAGTGCACTTTGATTGAAATCGCATTCCGATATTATTATACAAACTATTTTGATTTCAATCTAGTTCATCTTTCTATAGTATTTTGAATAAAGAAGTAATTGCAAAAGGCCAGTTGTTTTCGAGTAGTGTTATGAAACAAATGTAAATTATATAGTAAATTGTTCGCTTCTCATAATCATTTAAAATAGGCTTGTACTCTGTGATGTATTCTAGACTGCTAGAATTGTCGGAAGTTGTATGAATCTGGGTGTAACAATATTATAATGTGACAGAATGCAATTATTATAAATAAACTTGAAATTACACCATAGTTTCATTTATGTTATTATATACCTTGGTATTTTCCTCCTATTTATGTTGTAGAGCCATACTGGTGTCAGTCATGACACCTGATGGACCCTCAACACATCCATGATCCAAGCATTGTGGATGTTCATAAGCGGCAGTGATCATAAGTGATGTGACATGTTGGCCAGATGACGGGCTTGACCCTTGACACAAGATATACATCTGATAATCTGATTTGTATTGAAAAAGAACTTTATGAATGTCTGGAACTATAGGGTCGAGTTGCTACGGTTTTGTATTGTCATCAAAGATGACAAAGAATTGGTATAATTATGAACATCGGGATATCTCTAATAATCACGGTTCCATACGCACCCGCCCCCTCCTCTTGTTTACTTGCGTCGGTTTAAATGTGGATTTCTGGCTCTACTGGCTTTGTCCTTATTCTCTCCGTTGCACTGGGTATAATAAGTGGTGTAGGAGTCATAGATGTAGTATAGAACATACTAAATCTATGGTAGGAGTAGGCTGCTCAAGAGGAACGTCATGGGGAAGGCAATCGTTAATTTTGGTCAAACGGGCTGCTTCTATTTCGAGAGCTTCGAGTACCCCGATAGATGTTAAAATTATACGATAGACCCGCATGGCTGTGATGGCGAAGCTTTCTAAGATTTAAAAGCTTCGATAAAGCTCAGAAATTAAATTATTACATTTTAAGTTTATTTGTTTATTCTTCTGTGGTTTTTCCGAAAAATAGAAATGCTCGGAAAATTACACAGCACTACTTGAGAGTTGAGATAGGTCATGGATGTAGTTTATATACTATCCATGAGATAGGTACATCACGGCGACTGGTCCCATCACCATTACGCAGCCACATAAGACCTAATTTATGTACTGAACTAAATAAATTAAATAATTAGATCGCAAAATATGTTATTGAGCTGTATTGTTATAATATAAACATAAATCATGATAAAAATAAATAAATAATTTTATCTGGAGCATCCCTAATGCGGCATTTTAGAGTTTTGACAACTAATGTCATTCATTAGTGCAAAAATATTTTTAGTCGTCTGTGGCAAAAATTAAGTTTTGTTTGCCGTTGCCGTGGTTAGAGTTTATTTTTATTTAATTGGGCGGAAAGTTTACTATTTTATATAATAAACCATGGCATGATAATCATTTGGTTGAATTTTTAAGGTGGTTAAATTCGTAACTCTTTTTACTTTTAAAAATAATGAAATAACTTTATAAGGGTTTCTCTTTGCTTACAGGCGAAATAATAATATGTATTCTCCACGGCAGAAAATACTGTGGTTCGCTTTGAGTACAAGAATCGTTGTGGTTATTTTACAAGCAATATCAAACCTCTTGATACCTAACCACGATGCAAACGTTTTTATGAGCCCTGAGGACCCGACGTTACGTAAAACTTACGGTGATGTTATAGTGGATAAATTATTTGGTGGTTTGAAAAGATGGGATGCCCAGTACTTCTTACACATTGCTCAATATGGATATACATACGAGAATTGTTTAGCATTCTTCCCTCTGTACCCTCTGGTCATAAGATATGTTGCTTATGGACTAAGCAGTGTGTTTGGATCATTCTTAAACTTTCACAGTTCTCTACTATTATCTGCTTCCTTATTAAACATTGTAATGTTCATAAAGTCAGCAGATGTATTGCATAGGTTAAGTTTAAGAGTTCTTAGAAACGAATGTAGAGCTTACAAATCAGTAATATTATATTGTGTGAATCCAGCAAGCATTTTTTTCTCAGCTCCATATTCAGAAACATTGTTTGCATGGATGTCTTTTTATACAATGTTGAAATGTACTGACAATGAAACATTAAGGTTTGCTAACATAGATATTCTATGCGGATTACCAGCAGGGTTTTCAATGATTACTAGATCTAATGGATCTGTCAATCTAGGATTCATAGTCTACACTAGTTTGAAGAATGTTGTTGAGAGAACTTTACCTGAAATTGTGTACAAATATAAAACATTAAAGCATAAAATTATTATTCCTGTATTGTTGTTACCATTGTTCATATCTTCTATGGCACTATTTTTGGCTGTGATAGTAGCTTTGTTACCATTTATGCTTTTACAGACATATAATTATTTTAAATACTGCATACAGCATGATCATAATTTGCCAGACTTTTTGTCAAATACTGAATTTGTCTTGCCTGGGACAGCACAGAGCCCATGGTGTAACTACTCATTACCTTTATCATATTCTTACATACAGTCTCATTACTGGGATGTTGGTTTCTTAAAATATTATAAACTCAAACAAATTCCCAATTTTATTCTTGCTTTTCCAATAATATTTCTTATATTATATCATTGCACATGTTACATTATAAATAATTTAAAGCTTTGTTTAACCCTTGGGATAAAATTTAATATATTTGCATATACAACTAAGATGCCTTATAGGCCAAAGCAATATTCTAAAGGATTTGGGGCCAATGATCCTTCAATGTTTGTGTACATATTTCATATAATGTTCTTAACTATTTTTTGCATATTTTTTGTACATATTCAAGTCTCAACAAGGCTTTTGGCATCAGCTAGTCCTGTTTTATATTGGATATGCTCAAGCAGAATGAATGTAAGTCCTACACCATCTTCAGATCAAAATACAATTAATGAGCACTTTCGCCGTATTGGAGCTGGGAAAAGGATTCCCTCCAATTATTTATCAATAGCCAATTTAGAGGGTATTGACAATATGTACAGCAAATGGAAGACTTTCATAATATCTAGACGGATGCCTGATTTCCAGTCGCGAACCTTGCAATGTTATTTTATTGGATACTTTTTAATAGGCATAGTTTTATTTTCAAATTTCTATCCTTGGACATAATTAGGTATTATTTTGACAAAACATATCAAGAGACGTATCTTAACTATTATATCCAGAAATTTTCCATTTGTTTTACATATCAATATTTTATATAATCAAATAACATAAATTAAAAAGACAAAGAATTTTACTCATTAATACAAATCGCCTTGCTAACATTGCCTTTCTTTTTAGCTAATGTATTTGTAGGAATAAATAACATTGTACATTTTATGCATGAGGCAATTTTATACAATTTTCGTATATGATGATATTAGTCATTTTCTGCTTGGAAAGGGGCCTTTAAAGTTGTCCATAATACAGCAAATCATATGAAACTTTTTACGATTAAGTAAATAAGTAGAGTAATGAAAGTTGGTTAATGATCTATGATGAGATATTGGTCATGTACATGAATATTCTAGTCATTATATTAAATAGGGACCTAGCAACAAAAGTATCTAAAATAAGCTTCTATAGTTTTGTGAATTAACTTGACAATACTAGCTAGATCTCCATAACCACATGAATAGAATGTAAAAGTTTATTTTTAGACCGAAAACTTATTCGGAATAGGGTAGTTGATTATTATACCTATAAAAAGTTAATTAATAAATCTAAATTATTCCAGTTCTTCATTGCTTAAAATGCGACTACTGAATTGTTAAAATAAAATAGCCATAATTTTTTATTTAAATTATACGTGTATGCATTGTTTTATGTTGTGTAATTTGGTATAAAATATGTATTTTTAATAGTGCAGTATATGTGTTATGGGCCAAGTGATTAATGTAGGCAGTATTCATAATGCCCGGGCAGTATGAATATTGTCGAGCCATATCGGGCCAAGTGATTAATTACAATCTAAACTCACCTATTTCACATTGCCTGGGCATTATGAATATGGCTACATGATGATCGGGCAATGTGATTAATAGGTGTTTTTTACGTGGTGGGCTGCCGCATTGTCGCATCTGCGATAGACCCATAAATTAGAAAGGTTGAATTATTATTATCTGCTTATGTTTAGGTGTTTTTTAACGTCCGAAACATTACCTTCAGAAGAAAATTAGTGTACCCACTTTATAGATCAGTTAGGTCGACTGTGCCCCAAAACCGACTCGGAACACCCCGACTTCACGTAGTCTTTTGGCTACTAACCCTACAGTGTATATAAAAAGCCGGAGGCGCGGAGGGAGAGCAGCCCCCGCCCGCTGTAACGAAGGATAGGCAACCGTGCGAGCCGTAGCGGCTGATGCTGGGCGCCGAAGGCGACCAGCAAGCCGAAGCTGCGGAGGTGAGCATGGGTGCCTATCTTTTGTTACGCAAGGGCGAAGGGGCTGAACTTCCCGTAGCGCCGGAGACGATGCAGAAGCTAATTTGTATTGACAACAAGTGGTACCAGGGGAGGTGCGACACTCCCCCTCCCCCTCTACTGCTCCCAATCCAGCCCCTCGTGCTGCCCTATTCTAAATTCACAATCACTTCGGCTCATTATTTTGATTTTGATTCGCTTTACATCCACTCTGCCCAATAGGCACTTGGCATTATTCATAATGCCCGGGCAATGTGATAAATTGATTGGTTATAATCACATTGCCAGCTCTTATTGGGCATTATTCATATTGCCCGGGCATTATGAATAATGCCAGATTTATCACTTGGCCCATAACATATCCATGTTATGGATGTACATGGGATGTACTGATGTGTACTTTAGTATACCTGTACCTGTAGTACCTACAGGTTCATAAATTACATTTCATACGAATTGTGCTGGTAGAATACTCTAGTTGTATTTTGTTTTTCTTAATATTTAACTTTTTCAATAAAATAAAAAGTCAATTCCAAATGTTTAAAATTGTTTATTAAATTGTGTGATAAAATCATCAGCCAATTATATTTACACGTCAATGTAAGATGATTGATAAATGTACTTAATATTTATAACTCTAATTAATACCAAAGCATTACCTTATATTTATTACAATGTTTTTGTAGATTATTATGTTTAAGGAATTTATTATAAGCGCCCTATATTTAAAATGATTCCATTTAAATACATTCCTTTATATTACTAATCAATTTGTATAATTCAATTTTATCAGTTTTGCACAAAGCACAGCTTGTCCAATACGCAGCAGCCGTCCATTATGAATTAATCGGATCTCTATCAACTGTAAATTATTGGATATTCAGGATTCACTTTATAATTATCTACTCGTTACTGAATAATGTAACGTAGCGGAAAGCGCAGCGTAGGACGTCCACCCACAAGATGGTCCGACGACCTGGTAAAGGTCGCGGGACGTCGCTGGATGCAGGCTGCCTCCAACAGGTCTCTCTGGAAATCATTGGGGGAGGCCTATGTTCAGCAGTGGACTTTCTTTGGCTGATGGATGGGATGGATGGATACTGAATAATGGCGTGATGCTTTATAATTTTTAAAATGTTTATATTGGATTAAATCGTTTATCTCGCATTCTAGCGTGTCTATTCAATGAGCTCTATCTGGCCCATTAGAATTTCTAGTTAAATTTCTTGCTTAGCTATTAATTAAATATTTTTGGCACAGAAACAAACGAAGTTCGATTAATAGATATAAAATTATTTCTCTGAGAATATAGCAAATTATAATGAGTATAACGTTTATGGTTGTGAAAATATATTTTAAGCAATTCTAGTTCTAGATCGCACAACTGCATTTGTTTTTATCTTATAGTATTAAATAAAACAGAAAAGAAACGAATTTTGCATATTTTATTTTTTGAACCTATTTTGAAAACAACTTTTCTAGACAAGCGAGTGGTGCCTGGTGGCCTGTTGGCGAGTGACCAGACGGGGCTGACATCACGTTTATAGTGGTGGCGGGTTTAAATACCAAGACGCATCTATGACTTTCCAGTGTCATGTGAGTATTGATAGTTAATAACGGTGAAGCAAAACATAGTGAGGAAACCTGCATACCATAACGATTCGAAAGTATTTCTATCAAACCCATGGGCTATATGGCCTAAACTCTCTTAATCGTTTTCTTGATTGGAGAGGCCCGTCCCTGCAGTGGGACCTATATTGGCTGACACATTTTCATATTCCTACATAACGAAGTTCAAAGTAAGTGCTCGACGTAAGAGTAACTAGCTATCAGTCTCGTACCTACTACTTGCAAATCACATGAACTGATGGGTAATAAAAATAAAATGAATAGGATTGAAAAAAGGCCTCTTCCTTCCTCAGCCAAGGGGGAAACAAATTTTTTGACTTGTAAATAATAAATTGAACTAAATATCAAACATAAGGGGATGCATTGTGTAAAAAAAAAGATATTTCAGATCAATAAATTATTACTATTATATTTTATAATTATTATTATATTTACGGAATCGCACGATGAAAACTGACAGAAGATCATCTTCTACATACATTTGGAACTGATAATATATTTTATAACCGAACATAATAATAATTAGAACCGAAAGTTGATCTGATACTTGTATGTCGAAAAAAAAAATGAATTGCTTTCGTCTTCCACAGAGTTCATTAAGTCTTATTCATTGTAACTAGTCAATAAATGTTGTAAATCAAAAGCAATAATATTCCGATTCAATGCTAGTACACCAATTAAAAAAATTACTTATCCTATACGATATTTTGAACTATTTCTTTACAACCGCGACTTATAAATTGATATCTTTCCAACTAAGCTTATTTTAAAGTTGTAAAACGTTACACTTACTTTAATGATTTACTTTACTGTAAAGTTTACAACTATTTTATTATTCCTACCCATTTAATTGTAGATTTCATTCATTTCTAATCTTTGCACTAGAACATTATCCGCAAAAATCATCCAACACTCTCAAAAGATAACATTAAATCCAATCACTTACGCTAACTGCACAATACTTTTTACGTATTAGGTTGTACAAAGTATATCAATGAAATTCTGTGATTTCGCTTATTTTACTCGTTGGTGTCCACTGTGGACTCGGCGTGGAGGTTGAGGGAGGTTTCCGTGGAGTCCGGCTGCGTCGAGGGCATGGAGAGGTCGGCGGCGGAGTCGGCACTCGCCTCCCCGTCGCCGGCCTTGCCCTAGGCAACCGCCAGCGCGTCCTGCAGACGCTGGCGCGCGCGGCGCACACGCTCTTCCTGGCGTCTGACGTCCTCTTTAGTTATCGTCACGGCAGCGATGAGCGGCTGCTCAGGATTTAGAAAAACTCCCGGGTTCTCCATGATCGCTTGTTTGGAACCCGTCTGTCCTGGAAATACAACGCATGAAGTTTAATTATAATATTTTTAAACACCTCTGTTATCATTCTACTGAGCTGATGCATGTGTTAATATATCCATTTGACTGACTATGTATGTAAATACGGTGAGTTGGAAACGACAATAATTAAGTGATGAATTCTTTACCCGTAATAGATTGCGAAGATACATGCAGGGCAGTCGCCAAAGACTGTATTGTGGTTGCGTCAGATATATACGGCCCCAGCGACTTGATGTACTTAGGTAAACTAGTTGTTCCAATTACTCCATTTGCATCACACGCTGTTAAACCCTGGAAGATACAAATAGAAGGTCAAATAAAGTATTTTTTAACAAAATAAAAAATCTAAGAGTAAGACAATAGTTCAGTACATTTGGAGTTTCAAAAAGATGACCGCGAAAAACGCGTAAATTAATTTATATAATTCTATAGATTTCGTCTAAACGGTGATATAAAAAACCTATCTTAATTTTTACTAAATTTCTATCATAATACATGCAAGGATTTCCAAAATCGTTACGAGCGACGACTAATTTCAGTAAGGCGGCGGGCACGAAAATGGAGGTGGCCGAGCGGTGGCGAACGCGGCGCGGGGCGGGGCGGGGCGATGAAGATATCTCGCGTGGGCACGAAACATGACGGTCGATCAGTCGCTTAGTTATGTCAGGGAAATATAGATCAAGTCGGCATTGCTGCAGATACTCAGGGGCGGCATATTGAATCTTGGGAGACAACTACACAACTGTCCAATAACGTAACACCACTTACACGAGCACTGCAGAATTTTTTTTTCGCGGGGCGCGTATTT
Source organism: Hyles vespertilio (assembly GCA_009982885.2). Taxonomy (NCBI): domain Eukaryota; kingdom Metazoa; phylum Arthropoda; class Insecta; order Lepidoptera; family Sphingidae; genus Hyles; species Hyles vespertilio. The sequence continues at coordinate 12,954,464 of CM042824.1, forward strand.
ATATGAATGTGCGATAGGGGCGTGTGAAAAAGAGATGAAGCTATATTTGAAAACTCCTTTATCAATCTCAACGACTACGTTTGGTGTCAAATATTCAATTTGTGTTTACTAGTCTATTTTGTTGATTAACCGAACGAAGAAACATATTTTATTAGGTACAGGAGTTTGTCCGCGACTTCGTCTCCATTTATATTATGTTAATATGGTTGTAAAAGCAAAACAACGTTATACCTACCGCTACAACTACTTTACATTGTAAACTCTACGAAAGATTTTTACAAAAATCAACATAAAACATTCTCTTGGGTCCTTCCCATCTTCTATTCAGCTATGTAATTATCCTTTATTTCAACACCTTATAGCTAATATTCAAAAACAAAGCAAACTATTATTTTTTTGGAATTCTAAACAAATTGGATTTGTATCTAAACAAATCAAGGTAGTGGTTACAATATTAAATATCTAGTACGGAGAAAAGAAAGAGAAACTGTAGCGACTCTAAGTTGCTTGTAACGCCAGCATCATTCATCTTGTGGATGGCCCGCCGTTGCAATCCATCCAAGGCATCGAGCAGGTACTGAGTGGATCCATCCTAGAGGTCCCAGCAGTATTCCATACCCGGCCGGACCTACGCTTTAAACAAGCGATAAAGTTGACCTGGTGTGAAAAACCGACGCACCCGATTCAGGAATCCAAGCTTGCGTGCTGTGGCAGATATTACGCCCTCGATGTAATTCCTTGGATTGAATGAACGGCCCTGGCCAAACTCCAATAAGCACGACTGCTAATTGGGTGATTGGCCAACGCACGCCCAATCCTGCTAAAGCGCTGGACATCCGCTCTAACGTAGGCCTTCTTGCAAGTCTTGGTGGCTCGGTTGTAGGCTTCTTTGAGGGAACTAATATCCTATCCTTCATGGCGCGACCCCTGGTCTAAGCGCGATACGCCGCCTGTTTGTCACCGACAGCATCGTCACATGCACGATTGAACCAGGAGCGTTCACGGCCTTTACTGGCGATCTCAGAGGATGGAATCTAGTATTCCATTCCAAGCCTGATCTCGTCAGTAATAGCGTTGGCACTCGCTGAGGGATCTTTACCCTCAAAGCAGTGCTGCCTCCAAGGGATGCATGAGAAATCTGCCGACGAGTAATGCCAGACCCTCCGCTTAACCTGCACGGGACGTGGAGATGGAGCCAAAGGTACTGACGACCAAACAGAAATTGATCGAAATTGCCCAGAGGCCAGAGGAACCAGCATGATCAGTCTTGGAGGAGCCCAGCCATAGTTCGTGATGTGCATTGAAAGAATACCAAGACCCCCAATACCCCCATTTCGGTCGACGGGAAATGCAACCGCGCGGCATCAGCCACCTGGCTAAGTTACCTGAACAGCCGAGTCGTCTCATCTTCCCCGTTGTGAGACCGGTAAAGGCACACGTAGATCCGGCTCAGGGAACCTAGATTCCAAGGGGTCACGTGTAGTGACACTAGAGTTAAAGCCTACGGACGCGAGTGACGTTAATCCTCCAAAGTGAAACTACATACAAGTGAAGCTAATATAAAGCGAGTAAATATGCTTTACCTGGTGGTAAAATGGCGTTCTTTCTCGAAGGCCTGTGACCTGTGTCATATGGTTGCTAAAAATGATGATGAAGATGATTAAGATAAAAATATAGGCAGGTGGGGACGGCATTTTTCAGTTTAAGCCCCGCCTCGAAAAATACCTAGATCCGGCGCTGCAGATACTACACATCATATATTTTTTACATTTCTACCTACTGTTTCAGAATAATGTAAAATAAAATATAAAAACACAATATGATCATGTATTTTTAATTACTTATAAGGCTACATTACTACATAGATTTTAAAAAAAACAGTACCTATAATTGATGTATCCTACTAGAATATCTGCATCAGCCCATATATGTCCCACTGCAGGGTACGGGCTGTCAATCGACAGTAAGATTGAGAGTGGTTAGGCCATATAATCCACCACGCTATTAGATTACACTTTTGTTTAAGAGCGTTTATACCCTGCACGCGCTTTTTGGCTTAAAACAGGACTTTTCAAATGAGTTAATAGCCACCAATAAACAATTTAAAGGAAAAATAATTATTACTAATTTTAGAAAAGGTTTGTCATCTAGGGATTTTGGTGGAAAACATTATAGATTGATGGATAGTTTGTGAGTACTATACGGATTACTGAACACAAGTTTCGTTATTTAGGCTTTAAATGGCAATTTAGAAGCTTAGGATATCCGAAACCACTAAATATAAGATGAAAATAAAAATATTATCAGACTAATAAGACCCTTATGGAGGGATTTTGCTGAGAAAAATAATCTTTTTGTGTTTAGTTCCTGAAAAATAAAAATTTAAACAATGCGAAATTATTCAGAAACTCTCGTCAAGAACATATTTTTTTCACCAACTTATCGTACATAATTTTTTATAGCAATTGCATATTACAATAGCAGGGACCGAAAACGGTTCCGGAAATACCGGTATTTTTTGGTATCAACCGAAAAAAAAAACCGGTATGTTTAAAGGTAACCCCTATACGCCGATTTTATTAGATTCCTAGAATTTAACCGGTATCATACCGTTAACCAAAATAAGGATTACCTCTTTGTTTCAAGCGTCGTCGGCAAAAGTCAAAGCGTCGATGCGCCGTGTGTTGACCAAACACGACCTCAAGGCCGTCGCCCCGGTTGGTGCATATTGTTACTTGCACTAATTCGACGCAAACGCGTTCTTTGCGATTTTTGAATTTTGAGACTCTTAATTGATATTTCATTCAGTACGCACGTCGCATGAGAGAGTTGAATTATTTGTTTGGTTTGGAATCGGATTACCTATATACTTTGAAAAATAAGATAAGCCACGTCCCGAGCAAATGACCTTGAGCAATTATGTCTTTCTAATGCCTACTATACACGACGTCGTATTCGGTTGCGTCCGCCGACGTATAAAGGAGGTGATTTGTGCATCTGTTATAGGTATTTAACGTCCACAGATGCGTCCGCCTCGAATCCGATTGTTGTCGGTTTTTGTGGCACGGATCAAAGGGTTTTGTTGCGAACGTCCGACTTCTGTCCACAAGTCTTCGCTTTTTTTACCATCACACCACACTTTACCGCACTAGAGTTCATTCGAGGGGGTTAACGTCACTCGCGTTCGTAGGCTTTGACAATAGATTCCCTACATTTGACCCCTGGGTAGTGCCAAATGAGTGATACAGTTCGTGGTGGTAGGACTTAAGTGTCCGCCCGGGTAACGACCACCGTCCACAAAGGCGTAAAGGCCGTCATAGTGATCTCCATAAGGGGATCGCGTTCCGGGATCAGCTCATGGTTTTCCGTTTTTTTTCGATGGGCTTGAGTCCAGGCATGCAGTTGTACCGTGTGGGTATTTTCGGTCGTTTGTTGAAAGGAGGAATGTTGATCCGCCGGCCAGAGAGACCCGTAGAAACGGTTGACCGCTGGCCGCCCGCGGTATAGTACAGGGGCTAACCACCTCAAGAGGCTGCCTCACCATGCCACGCATAATCTTGGGTGGGTCCATCATGCCGGTTGGTGACCGGAAGTGGGGTCTCGGCGGCCCATCCCGGGAGGGTACGGGGGCCCTTCCGTCCGGCGGATCAATTCGCTTCCTGCCGACCCTTTCGTGCCGGTGCCCATTCGGTCTTCTTAGTGCCCGAACTTAAGCCCTTCGTTGCCTCTGCACCAATCCCATCCTTTCAACCATGACAGTGAAATTAAACAGAGCAGGTCCTTCAGCGGTGCATAACGCCACCACTGCGTTCACTATGGAGTTAACTAATATCCGCGGACCCCATACGAACCTCAATGCCGTCCATCACCATCTCGAGACGGCCCAGCCTGCTTTGTTCTTTCTAACGGAGACGCAGATTCGTTGTCCGGCCGATGATTCTTACCTGTTGTATCCCGGTTATTCGCTTGAAGTAAACTTCAAGCCTAAAGCCGGGGTATGCTTGTGTGTTCGGTCGGACATCTGCTGTCGCCGTTAGCACTGCATGGAGGACCCCTTGTTCTCCGCTCTGTGGGTGCACGTGGATCTAGGTTCCCTGAGCCGCATCTACGTGTGCCTTTACAGCTCTCACCACGGGGACGATGAGGCGACTCGGCTGTTCAGGTATCTTAGCCAGGCAGCTAATGACGCGCAGGCGCAGTTCCCGTTAGCCGAAATGGTGGTCTTAGGGGATTTCAATGCTCATCATGAGCTGTGGCTGGGATCCTCCAAGACTGATCATGCTGACAGAGCTGCCCATGCATTCGCTCTGACTCATGAAGTGACACAACTGCTGAATCAGCCCACTAGGATCCCGGATGTGGCGAGTCATGCGCCTTCTCTGCTGGAACTTCTGCTGGCAGGTCACCCCGCCGGGTATCGTGTGACCGTTAGTGCGCCTCTGGGCACTTCTGATAACTGCCTGGTTGGGTCGTCATTACCGTTCGCATCACCACCACGTTCCGTGCAGGTTAAGCGGAGGGTCTGGCATTACTCGTGGCAGATTGGGATGGTATGCGGGAATATTTCGCATTCATCTCTTGGAGGCGGCGCTGCTTTGAGGGTAAAGATCCCTCAGCAAGTGTCAACGCTATTGCTGACGAGATCAGACTTGGAATGGAATATTACATTCCTTCCTTTGAGATCGCCAGTAAGGGCCGTGGACGCTCCTGGTTCGATCGTGCATGCGCCGATGCTGTCGGTGACAAACAGGCGGCGTACCGCGCTTGGATCAGGAGTCGCGCCATGAAGGATCCCAATATCAGTTCCCTCAAAGAAGCCCACAACCATGGCTTGCAAGAAGGCCTACGTTAGGGCGGATGCCCAGCGCGTTAGCAGGATTGGGCGTGCGTTGGCCAATCACCCAACTAGCAGTCGTGCTTATTGGAGTTTGGCCGGGGCCGTTCAATCTAACTTCTGCCGTCCAGCGTTGCCACCGCTGAGGTACCCAGAAGGGTCGCTGGCCCACAAGCCGCAAGAGAAGGCTGCCTTGCTGGCAAATCTCTTTGCGGCTAATTCCCTTCAGAGCACTCACCGTGATACCGCCTGTATCACGGTGAGTGCTCTGAAGAATTGTTCAACTTGATCCCCTCCTCTCTATTCCTAACCAGAACCACGCGTGCTGACTTGCAAAGCCATGGCTTGACGGTCCACACCATCCCGGCGCGAACCAAACGGTTCTCAAATTCTTTTTATGCCGCACCATCAGGCTGTGGAATTGTTTGCCTTCGTGCGTGTTCCCTCCTTCCTACAATCCTGGGTCCTTCCTGCACGGAACGTGGTGGTGATGCAAACGGTAATGACGACCCAACCAGGCAGTTATCAGAAGTGCCCAGAGGCACACTAACGGTCACACGATACCCGGCTGGGTGACTCGCCAGCAGAAGTTCCAGCAGAGAAGGCGCATGACTCGCCACATCCGGGATCCTGGTGGGCTGATTCAGCAGTTGTGTCACGTCATGAGTCAGAGCGAATGCATGGGCAGCTCTGTCAGCATGATCAGTCTTGGAGGATCCCAGCCACAGTTCATGATGAGCATTGAAATTCCCCAAGACCACCATTTTGGCTAACGGGAACTGCGCCTGCGCGTCATTAGCTGCCTGGCTAAGATACCTGAACAGCCGAGTCGCCTCATCGTCCCCGTGGTGAGAGCTGTAAAGGCACACGTAGATGCGGCTCAGGGAACCTAGATCGACGTGCACTCACAGAGTGGAGAACGAGGGGTCCTCCATGCAGTGCAAACGGCGACAGCAGATGTCCGACCGAACACACAAGCATACCCCGGCTTTAGGCTTGAAGTTTACTTCAAGCGAATAACAGGGATACAACAGGTAAGAATCATCGGCCGGACAACGAATCTGCGTCTCCGTTAGGAAGAACAAAGCAGGCTGGGCCGTCTCGAGATGGTGATGGACGGCATTGAGGTTTGTATGGGGTCCGCGGATATTAGTTAACTCCATAGTGAACGCAGTGGTGGCGTTATGCACCGCTGAAGGACCTGCTCTATTTAATTGCACTGTCATGGTTGAAAGGATGAGATTGGTGCAGAGGCAACGAAGAGCTTAAGTTCGGGCACTAAGAAGGCCGAATGGGCACCGGCACGAAAGGGTCGGCAGGAAGCGAATTGATACGCCGGATGGAAGGGCCCCCGTACCCTCCCGGGATGGGCCGCCGAGACCCCACTTCCGGTCACCAACCGGCATGATGGACCCACACAAGGTGGTTAGCCCCTGTACTATACCGCGGGCGGCCAGCGGTCAACCGTTTCTACGGGTCTCCCTGGCCGGCGGATCAACATTCCTCCTTTCGACAAACGACCGAAAATACCCACACGGTACAACCCCATGCCTGGACTCAAGCCCATCGAAAAAATCTGATCCCGGAACGCGATCCCCTTATGGAGATCACTATGACGGCCTTTACGCCTTTGTGGACGGTGGTCGCTACCCGGGCGGACACTTAAGTCCTACCACCACGAACTGTATCACTCATTTGGCACTACCCAGGGGTCAAGTGTAGGGAATCTAGGGTCAAAGCCTACGGACGCGAGCGACGTTAACCCTCTCGAATGAACTCTACTGCGGTAAAGTGTGGTGCGATGGTAAAAAAAGCGAAGACTTGTGGACAGAAGTCGGACGTTCGCAACAAAACCCTTTGATCCGTGCCACAAAAACCGACAACAATTGGATTCGAGGCGGACGCATTTGTGGACGTTAAATACCTATAACAGACGCACAAATCACCTCCTTTATACGTCGGCGGACGCAACCGAATACGACGTCGTGTATAGTAGGCATTAGAAAGACATAAATGCTCAAGGTCATTTGCTCGGGACGTGGCTTATCTTATTTTAATGTTTTATAATTTAAAAATATAGGGTTTTTGTACTAAATAATATTATTTATGTGCATTTAGGTATCTATCTATTTATTTATTGAATTAAATATACTGAGATATAAAAATGTCTTTACAGTACATTACACCAAATCCTTGCCTTTACTCATTTCCTTTTATTTTCAACACTATTACATCGCAAGTAAAATGAACCGATTCCAGGGATATTGGGTAAACAACACGCCCAGTATATGTTTCACTTGGTATGCAATATGGAAATGAGTAACTATTCTCAAATGCCGTCAAGGTCTTTTTTGGGTTATCGGTATTAAATTGGTTCCCGTATATAAGGGTAACCTTTATAATTTGCATTTGTTACCGTCATAACGGGTCCCCAAATCTTAAAGGTAACCGAAATTGGTCGATACCGGTACCGTTATTTGCAACCGGTTTCGATCCCTGTACAATAGAAGAACATCTTATCAATAAATTACCATTTTTATATTTCAACAAAATTAGTTTTCATGTTTTCTACAAATATTTTAAAAACCACTATAAAACACGCTGTCCGACGTGGATCAAATCAGACCGCCGCAAGGCCTTCTAGAGGGAGGACGTATCGCTCATCGCTCCGGCCTGGCTGCAGTCGATTATGCCGCGCGTAGTAAAAATAGCCACGCGCGGAATGCGATTGCCACATCTTAGTACTTTGGTAGTAAAATATTTAATTACCTACAATGATTTTGTAGTGAGTATAAATTATGTTTCAGGTAATATAATGGGATGTAATTCCGGGGCTAAATTATGTTATGTATTGTAATATAAAATTAAATATATTTCGTAATTGTAAGGGGTTGTAAGGCCCCTAACACTATTTATGTGTTCGATCACGAAATGATTAATAAAACGTCCATAGTGTCTACTGATTGAACACTGATTTGAATGCAACTTATCAATGTAATAATAACGAAAATATGATTAGTATCCAAAATTTGTATTATTCTTTGCTTGCACAGTAATATTTGTCTACTTATAATGCAAATAAAATATTTTTATGATTAATTATTATTATTATATTACAGTTACATTTCAATTGAATATTTGAAGCGCACGGATCAAAGTTGTTTGAGCCGATTAATTGTATAGCGAGCCGACGCGGCAGCTCTACGCACACAGCTTTGGTCGCTTATGTGTGCGTGAAATTAACGAAGAAATACCTATAGTTGACTTTGCGCGCAAGGTGTATACGCTCTTAAACGATATGGATAATTTAAAATGTGTATGTATCTGATTATAAAATGTATCAAATAAAGGTAATAAACGAAAATTTAAATGTTTACCTATTTGTCCGTAACATTAATCTTATTCTTAGTTTTGTTTTAATACGACATTTGTCAAAATGGCATTGATACCTTAATCTTAGATTATAATTGATTATTTATTATTTTTGCTGCTTTATTCAAATTATCGATAACTTACGTATGGAATGAAATTCGATATAATTTTTCAAGTGAACTGGAATGGTTAAAAACCAACCAATATTATCACTCTATCGATCTCAATATAGAGTGGAAATGTGACATCATAAGTCCGTTCGGCATGCCCATCGTGCCCACTACGGTGGATCCGCGCTTGCCTCCAGCTGTCGCGAATGTTCCAAAATATTTGATCTAGACATTGATCTAGATGTCCAGTTGTATACCTCAATGAGGTGCTATAATATTTTTTATCACAACAATACTATAATCGCGAGCGACGAAATCAAACTAGTTTGTTCTCGTCGCTGCCCGCCCCGCCGTCGCGCGTTTCGTGCGCGTCACCTATGCTGTCCATGTTTTTGAATGCATCGCCGCCGCACAGAATACTTAGGCTGCGGGCACGAAACTAGCGATGGCGGAGCGGTGGCGGGGCGATGCGGCGGCGGAGCGGCGGCGATGCATTCAAAAGCATGGACAGTATAGGTGACGCGCACGAAACACGCGACAGCGGGGCGGGGCGATCGAGCGTTGCACAGGCGGCAGGAGGGCGACAGCGGCGCGAGTGTGACGAATAAGATTAATGTTACGGACAAATAGGTAAAATCGAAGTTTTCGTTTATTTACATACATTGGGAATTGTAAATATATGTTTAAATTAACCATATTTTTTAAACAAAAGTATAATCTAATAGCGTGGTGGATTATACTTATAGCCTAACCACTCTCAATCGTACTGTCCAACAGCCCGTACCCTGCAGTGGGACGTATATGGACTGATGCAGATATTCTAGTAGAATACATCAATTATAGGTACTGTTGTTTTTAAAAGCTATCTAATATTGTAGCCTTAGAAATAATTAAAAATTTATAAGTTGTTATGTAATGTATATTACATTATCATATTTTGTTTTTTATCATATTTTGTTTTTATATTTTATTTTACATTATTCTGAAACAGTAGGTAGAAATTTAACAAATATATGAAGTGTAGTATCTGCAGCAATGCCGACTTGATCTATATTTCCTTGTCATAACTAATAGACCAAGAGCCCGTGGCCGCCAGACCTTCGTTATTTTATAAAAGCTGATAGTTTGTGGGCGCATGCCTCTGACATAAGCATCACACGATCAGCTATTATGAAGTGCCGATCGTGGTTGCTTTGGAAGTTATGAGCTTTAATGTTTCTGGCAAGATGAAAGAACCATCAAAAGTATCTGAATACTAAGGAAATATTTTTTTATAGTTGTTTTAACAACATATATAAAATTCAGCTTTTATACTACAACGCTGACCAAATTGCATTATGTTAAAGTTTGAAAATAGCGTAATATTTAATAACATGTAATTTTGCCGAAGTTATATTATAGAAGCCGAATTTTATATATGTTATTAAGGCAACTACAAACAAATATTTCCTTGGTATTCAGACACTTTTGATGGTTCTTTCATCTTGCCATAAACATTAAAGCTCATAACTTCCAAAGCAACCACGATCGGAACTTCATAATAGGTGATCGTGTGATGCCTATGTTAGAGGCATGCGCAGACAAGGAGACTGTCCCACCCTCACACCCACCACTGTAACTCCTGTGAGCCAGGATCAACAGTGGCACGCAATGTAATGACACCGAGCATTGAAGCTCGGCGAGTCTCCGGGAATGTCTAACTTGTCTTTAACCCGCAACGAAATTAATCAGAAAGTTAAATTATTAGGAGGAGTTGGAAATAAATTATTGACATGCGCAGACAAACTTTCAGCTTTTATAAAATAACGAAGGTCTGGCGGCCACGGGCTCTTGGTATATAAGCGACTGATCGACCGTCATGTTTCGTGCCCACGCGAAATACTACTCTTCATCGCCCCGCTCCGCCGCCGCATCGCCCCGCCACCGCTCCGCCATCGCTAGTTTCGTGCCCGCAGCCTAACAGAAGTCAAGCTTGTGTATGTACTTCACTTTCGTTGCCACACTCACACTACGTTCGGCGTTCGCGCAAGGGTTGTTAACTCTGGCTTATACGAAAACACGTATCGCGTTAATAGCACTCGTATCATTTGATTGAATTTTTAAAATAAAATATATAAAACACAATAATACAATAAATAAATTTAAATTTTATTTACGAACTCGCTGAGAATGTGTATATCATTATTCTAAGTTTTTTTTTATTGTTTTTGTATAATATATGTTTATTTGAATGAAATTTATATTCAATTATTATAATCCGGTGTTTTATATACAAGTGTAATAATTTTTATTCATTTTCTCCATCTTGCGCCAAACATCTCACTATTTGCGTGCCCGAAGCGGGTGACACTCGCGCTCGCACTGGTCTCGACTGGTTTGAAATATCGTGTTGGTGAACGCTGTCAATGTATGCGTTGATTTAGCGCGCTTTGTATGGAGCTTGACTTCTGTTAGTTTAGTATTCTGTGGCCGCCGCTCCGCCACCGCTCGGCCATCGCCATTTTCGTACCCGCAGCCTAACGCTCCACAAGAGATCTACTGAAGCGAGCCCATAACTTACGTCGGAAGACTGCGCGCTTTTAGCCCTGTTCATGTATTTATGGGGATAATAGTTAAGTTTATAAATAAATAAATACTAAATAAATAAATAACACCCAACAGTCACATACATAGTCCTAACTCCACACTAAAATATAGTCTTGTGTCGTGGGTATCAGGAACTACTAAAGACTTTTCGGTCTCACAAACACCCAGACCCGGAAGAAATATTTGTGGGCCGCACAAACATTAATCTCTCGGTGCGAGGATCGAACCCGCGGCCTCTCGTTTCACAGGCGGCGTCTAACCAACTGCGCCACGGAGGCTGTAAAATAACTAATAATATAAACTCCTTTCTTTTGAAGTTTCACTATTTGCTTACGAATTTACTTCATATCGCTATTCAGCAGCATTTTTATTTTATTTATTTATTTAGATAATTATAACATATTTTCAGTTGCCACCACTACGATGTTTTAAGTATAGTGGCGTAACAATAGGGTGGCATAGTGGGCAAAATGCCACGGGCCCCCGACCTTAGGGGCCCCCGGCGGCCCGGCACCTGAAGTCCGAGAGGCCGTAAGCAGAGAAAGAACCAAACTGATTTATTAGCCATTGAATAAAAAAAACGTAAATCTAAGAAACCATTAATTTATTACCAACAAAATTAATAATCAGAAACTATTTTCTTATTTTTTTCCAAACATAAAGATTTAATTAAAAAAATTAAACCTCAATATTAGGTCTTCTGAGGGGGCCCCATCACCATTGCTGCGTTTGGGTTTCGGCCACGTAGTAAAGATATTACGACGATTACTTGGTCTCGTTATGAATCTGTTTTTATGGCGTGTAGACATACGAGCATACAGCTCCCCTAATGGTCAGCATTCACGACCGCTCATGGGCCTTCGCAGATAAAGGAATCCAGTAAAATGAAGTCGCTTCCTACCGTAAACAGAGCACTCTCTCAAAGCCTCGCTAAAATAAGTATAGGTTATAGCGCTCAGGGAATACCGAAGCACAGAGTTCATTCCAGAGCTTGCACGTGCGTGGTAAAAAAGAACACTAGAAATGTACTTTCCGGGAACGGATAGTTTCCACTTTCCAGGTATTAAGAATGATCTCTACTGCGGTGACGGGAAGTGTGATGAGAGAACAGCGACCATGGCACTACCTTCCTCAGAGCACTTTCCGTGGAAAAAATGATAGATTACACAGAGACACCCGAAGTCTCATCGCAAGCCTAAATTTTCTCAAAATTTTTCGTGGGATCGGGGTTATCGATGATTCGAAGAGTTCAGCGCCCCGTAAGGGTCAAGTGGGTCAAACTGGTATTTTGGGGCTTCTACCCAGAGGCGAGAGCAGTACTCCACGTGGTGCCAGATCGTCGGATTTATAGAGCAATAACCGATGATGTGACGGAAAGTACCGCTTGGCTCTGTTGAGAATCCCTAACTATTTGCTAATCAATTTAGCCTTGTCTTCCAAATAAAACCTAAACTGAAATTAGGTCAATATTTCGGTTCCAGGAATACTCTCGGATGCGTATTTATAACTTGCTCCAAGACCTTGGGGAGTAAGCATGTGACAGCAATCGGCCTGTGATTCGAAGGATCTGACTTTTTGAGGATTGAATGAACATAGGCGATATTCCATGAACCCGAGCTGGGTTGTTTTAATAGAAAAGACGATATAGGCGCGTGAGTACGGGGGTCATCTCAGGGGCGGATCTCCTAAGAACCACTGCAGGGATACATGCCGACCTATTCTACAAGTAGCTGTCGAGGAGCTTGACTTGAGATGATGAGGGAACTGTGAGTTTTGGCCGTGATTTTTTTCCGTCGCCAAGAGTACCTGGTTTTGCGAGAACGTGATGACGCGGTTAACGAGCGCGATCGTGAGCGGTACCATCCCAATCGCCGCCGCCTCTCAAGAAGAAAACGTCAGGTCATGATCTGCTCAAAGGACGCCTCTATCTTTTAGTTTGAGGGCCTATGAATTCCAGCACGGTCTCCCACGCAAGTCTTAGGAGGCTACCTAAAGGGGCCGCGGGGGTAACTGTTGTGCGGCGCACTCTTCTTAACTGTGGTTCCGAGATGGACGACAGAGCACGTGGTCTCGTGTTTGTCGTGGACGCCCGCAATATCTTAAAGGGGTGTCCAGATCTAGACATAAGTGGAGAGCAACTTTGCTCCCCACTGAGAGAGACCTGTGTCCTGGTTTAACACCGGGTAATCACTGGGAAGGAATCGGGGCGCTTATCCCCCTTTTTATATTATCTAAAACAAAGGGGGCCCCATCTGATGATTTTGCCACGGGCCCCAGATGGTGTAGTTACGCCACTGTTTAAGTAATAAACAATATCATAATATTTTATACTCAGTTAAACATATTTTGACTATACTATACTTAGTAGTTACAGCTAGTTATTTTTAGTTTTTGTCTCAATTATAGTAAAATATCCTATGGGGGTTTATTGTAGGTACCTATACAAAAACTAACTTTGTATATATCATTCTCCTGTACGTGTATATTTAATGAACTACTCCTAAATGGCTGGATCAATTTTGATGAAATATTTTGTTTGCGAAATGTTCAAGTGGATTCAACAATGATTTTTTACAATTGAGTCCACTAATAAATGTATCTGCACTGGTGCCGCTAGTGACAATATAAGAAATTACGGTTAAAAAAAATTGCCAATATTGGATTGATGGAATTTAATATTAAATAATTTACTTACTTCTAGCCGCTTCTCCCAAAAGAGTTGCTTTGGTTTCTCTTGTGTACCATGTTTGAGATCGGTTTTTACTTTACTCTCTTGTGTCTTGTACACTGTAACTGGTTGCTTGAATATTGATGCAGTCTGCCGAATTGGTGGCACAAGGGACGCATCAGATCGGACACCCCTGCATTGAACACAAAATATGCTTAGCACTATACATAACTACAATCGTTGTAAACCATTTTTTTTACAATTTATCAATATTTAGATACATATCAATTTAACATTCTAAGTACATAACTAATTACTACAAAGTAAAAAAATATTACACTATGAGCATTTCAATTTTTTTTTGCTAGAATTACTTTCAAGTATATTAGCTTATCATTCAAAATATTCTATACCATTTTATTTTCTTACATTCTTAACTAAAATTACATTTAGTTTATTAAAACACAAAAGAACACTGAGCGAACATAGAACCATTGTGTGTAATCTCATATTATTGGGCAATCAATGTGAAATAAAAATATAGTATTCCTTTAATGCTTCTTTCTTATAATTGTCAATGTTTCTCTTAATTCTTATCAGAACTTTTTAAACAGACATAATATCCACACATTTTACCAGTTTCCTTAAAATATCTGTACACTTATCTATAAACAAATTCACATCTCATGCGACACATATTACCTACAAACACATGCTCAAGTTAGGAAGCAAACAAACATAATTATAAACTATAAAAATAAAAATACCACTTTACCAATGATAACTGTGTGTACCATACACACATACATTGCTGCATATGAAATGAAGATACATTTTTAATAAAGAGTGTATAATATATGAATTAGGAGGTGGTGGAATATTTCAGACCTTTTCCATGTTTCCTGATAACTCATTAATACAAAAAGCAAAGCCTATTTTCGCACTATGAGTTTGTTTTGCTAATGGTGAAAGAAAAAGATGTTAGCAAGCTAATGTGATGGTGAGGGATATTATATCATAATGGTGCGGACCTAGGTTTCAATTTTGGTTTATTAATATTAAAACTTGGCCAAATCTGTGGGGTGTGTATGTGTGCCAAATATATTCCACTTAACAATATGCTAGATCCGCACCTAGTGGTGGAGGTGACGTAAAAGCTCTACAAAGCCTAGAATTTAAAACAATGTGTACACTAACTAAAGCTGTGCACTTTTGGCCAAAACTACAGATAATCATTGATTGTTTTAATTAAAGGCAGAATAATCAGAGTAGAGTTCAAAAATGACGTCTAGCACACTGGCAAGCTTCTATTCAATTAAATAGCGTTATAAATACAGATGAAACACAGAAGCACAGCGCACTAACTCACAACACAAGAAAATATCACACTAGTTGAAACCTGTAATCAAACTGCGCTCGTGCTTTCTTGGCCTTGCACAGCAGCACTGTGTTTATCTGACCCTGTTGGAAGTCGAAACACGACAGGTCGACACTATCACCAAGATAACGCACAAGCTCGGGCTTGCTGCGAATCTTTTTACCTGTTGGGCTACAGAAAATGTTATTATCATAGAGAGGTATTATGGAGCTTGGTGTTATACATAGCGTGGCATTAGACCCTCATTTAGTGATGAATGTGTAATGTTCAGTTAGACATTTAATTGGCCTTGTTACGAGACTAGTGATGTAAGTGCATTAAGCCATCAAATGCCTTAATGCTGGAAAGAATAACAATCTATTATAATACTTTCTATTTACTAAACTAGTTTATTTTTAGATTTAAGAGTAGTATACATTTACATAAGTTTGTGTATTTTATTAAAAAAAAATTACTCAAACTATTTAACACTTACATAGGTATTGGCAATATTGATGCCAAAATAAGATTTTGGTTATTCTTTGAGATTGTTTATTGTATGTAGTGTTTAATCCTTTAGAATTGGTTATAGTTGGTTTTTATACCAACACTATTGTAAATTTTTGTCACAAGTTTATTTTTTTGTTGGTCTATTCATTACATTACAATAATTCGCCTTATTTGTTTAGTTATAGATATAGCTACCAAATCATTTTATCACATACATTTATATTACTGTGCATGAAAGGATTGAAAATTATACATTTTACAATTAATTTCATTGATATATCAGATTATTTGCAACTATAGCAAAAAATATAATATATATTCATATATTCTGTTTTGGTATGTGGTTTCCATCATTATTATATGGAATTTGTGAACTTTTCAACACAAATAAACAATTGTACCATGTGCATTAAATGCATGTTCACAGAGCATAGACACCTAGTATCAATTTTCTTGTAAAACATGGGACAGATGAAACCTCATGCTAATTGCATTTAGTTATCTAAATTAAATTGAGATAGTTGTATACCAACACAACATTCAATACTTCACTTAATATTGTTTTTTATACTTATACTAGATTAGAGATATAATTTATGAAGTGTTTACTATAGTATCTGTCAGTAGGTAATTCAAGTTCCAAATTATTTATAAACCGTATGTGGTACATGGTATGTGGCTACTGCTTACCTGTAATAATAAACATCAAGTTTCCCGGCGGAGAGGCCCGTTTTTCTTATTACCTCTTCTCTTTGCCAGCCTTTCGGCAAAGCAGCACAATCTGACCTCTTTTTCTCAATAGAGATATTCATGTTAAGATGAATTAAATATTATGATTCTTTAGAAATCTAGTTATACGTTTTTTTTAAATAAAATATTGTTATTATGAATTATCACCGTCCACGGGCCAAATTGGGCCAAATCAAAGAATAGACACTAGGGCCAATCACAGACGACTAAAAAGCACAGACGACTAAAAAGAACAGACGACTAAAAATACAGACGGCCAACTCCATACAAAATTTTTAACACCGGCCGGTTTAACTCAGGCTTAAAAAGTGACGCAAATTTCTATCTCGCTTTCTCATATGCCGTTTTCGCCCCATCTCTTTCACGCTCCGCCACTTTTATGAATGTGTGCGTGTGCCGGCGTGCGCTGTCGCCGCCATATTGCTGCCATATTTTTCAACAGTCGATTGTTGTTTAGTTTGGATTTGCTTATTTTATTTTTAATTGCATGTTATTCATCTGTTTTGTAATCAGTAACGTAAATATTTAGCAGTACAAACATGATATAGTTTTGTTTGTGTAACTCGTATCTAAAGACTTGTGATTTACGTGATAATTATTAATTTTAGTTATGTGTTTTGTTCCCGAGTGCACAAACGAAAAAAACATAGAAATATCTGTGCAGCCTTCACAAACTAAATATACAAACACTTTAATAAGTGAACAGCTACGTTGGCGGAGCAAGAAATACCAAATTATTGAAAAACATAAATCTAACCTCATCTGACATAATTAAGGTAAATATAATAATATGTTATTCCGCTGTGACCCTATTTCTAGTTTAATCTGCTACAGGAATATAAGAAATAACAATAATTTGAAATAGGTAACATAATATGATAAGGTTAACTTTTTGTTAGTGTCGAGTTGATGAATTATGTAGTCTTACTCCTTTCATTCGTACTTTCGACTGTACAGGAGGCTTGTGCTCTGCAGTGAAAAGTAAATGAGTCGTCCCAGCACAGTACAGTGTAAGATTAAAGCCATTTTTTGGTATAGGTATTTCCAAGTTCATAACATATTCATTTATAACTATCCAATGTTTTATGGTTATATGTATGTAAAGTCGGAAGCAGTCAACTTCAACAGATTGAGCCCTTATAGTATTTATTCCTTTATTAATTGTTTTATAATTTCTAGGCTAGACTCGGGTCAAATTTCCAGTCCAAGCAATTCGCAGGCAAATGGGTTCATCATTGGAAGCACAAAGAAAGTCTCTACTGCGTCTGCAGGATCACTACACTGTAGACTTATATGTTAATATTGGCGAAGGTTAAATCACAACAGATAATTATGTTCATTAATAATCTGTTTATAATATTTATACTTCTTGATATAATTAAGATTCTTATAAAAATGCATTTGCTAAAGATTTTGGTTATATTTTCAAATCCAGCGCAATGCAGTAGTTTATAAAAGTATATTATAGACCTATATTGTGCATACTATAATAGTAATAGCATTAACATTCTTTAAAATGACTATATTCAAATATATGTTTTGCCTATTCCTTTAATATATTATAATAATGAATCAAAAAAATTTTAGTATTTAGTAATGCATGATGCATTTAATGTTTTCAATGATTTAAATAATATGTATGTCTTGTTTTTGCTTTTCAATTTCTCCAAAAGTAAGCTAAATCGTTTTGTTTGTTATTTACTTTATGTTAATTGTCTCTTAGATAAAATTTACAATCAAAGCAATCTTGTGCTGCTTCATGGTATTGTAAAATATAGTTTGCAACAATTAATGTTTCCATTAAAATTTTTATTTGCCAATGCATATTTCAATTCATTGTTTCATGGCATTGTTTTATTGGTCCTAAAATTAAGAGAATTTTAAGAGATAAAATTAAGCGATATTAACAAATTGAAAATGTTTAAATTAATCTGAAGATGTATAAAAAAGTATTGTAGGTTATAATATTCATTAGGATAAAAATGTTAAAATAAAAGTGTTGTAATATAAAAATAAATCAAAGAATATATTGTTGAGTAAAGGTTTAGAATTTTAACTTGGTTTTATTTGTTATTTTAAATCCATAAATTTGAAAATATAAGCATGAAACCCAAATATAAAACCGGTAAATTTCCGGTAGTAAAAATCGGTATGCTAAAAGTATAACGTACATCCCTAAATATTTCAAAATCGGTAATTTCGGTAAAGTACCGATTTCCAGCCCTGGTCGGAAACGCATCTAAATATATATACGTATAACGTACGAATGAGATGGCTCAAATACGATGAACAAAATTATTTAATACTATTGGTCAGTGACAAAATAATCAATGAAATGAAAGAAAGATCCGATGAAGATTGAATGAATTATATATGTAGAAAAGCATGTTTGGTTTCGATGTGTGAGTTTTCATAACGTGTTAAAAATTTTGTATGGAGTTGGCCGTCTGTATTTTTAGTCGTCTGTGGGCATGACCTTCAAAAACAAAAAACGTCTGAGACATACAGCGCAACTAACATAAATTGACAAGTGGTAAAATTAGGAACTAGAAATGAAAGTAAAAAATATCTCCAACGCTTTCATTAAAATATTCTTTCATAATTTATACAATGTACATTTATACTAGTAGTCCAATAGTAGTAATGATAATAATGTCCAATGTAATTAAATTTGAAGAGAGAAAAAAATAATGGTTTCTCCGTGCACCACAGCGCTTTTGAGTGATTTGCGATTGTGGACAAACTTGAGTTTACACAACAATAGGTTTTGTAAATATGGCTACCAGCTTTTTAAGCCAAACTAATATAACATTTCTTAAAACTTACAATTAAATTAGAATTTATAATACGTACAAGATATAATTTTCTTTATTCAATCTGCATACAAATTAAAATTGTTGAATACAATTTGGACATTTCTAATTATTTACATGAGGTGTGGCTGGGAATCTAACTTGACTTAATAGAAATAAACACCGCAGTTCTTTGACCAGTTGTTTGTAAATACTAGACTGGACGTAAATGACAGCCTCCGTGACGCAGTTGGTTAGACGCCGCCTGTGAAACGAGAGGCCACGGGTTCGATCCCCGCACCGAAACAAATGTTTGTGAGGCCCACAAGTATTTGTCTCGGGTCTGGATGTTTGTGAGACCGAAAAGTCTCTCGTAGTTCCCGATACCCACGACACAACACTTAATTGATCTTAATGTGGGGTCAGGACTATGTATGTGACTGTTAAGTGTATTTATTTATTTAATTATCAGTAATTAGCCAAAAGTTCGTCTGTGCGCTCATTTAAAAAATGGAAGAAAAACGATCAGAGTATGTGCGTAATAGAGAAATTATTTATAATGTTAAATGTAAAGAATACAAATATGCTCACTTAAAGTAAGAAGTATGGGAACAAATAGTGAGTACCTATTTGTACTAAAGATAATAAAGTATCATACTAAAAATAACGGAGTAATTTTTTATACAATCAAATATTAAGTTATTGATGTTAAAATTTCAAAATACACGCGCTGTTTTAGGAATTGTAATAGGAAAAAGTTAACCTTGTTATTTGTCTTCAGGTAGTCTCTTTTTTGTTTTCTTTTAAAATGACACTGGTAGTAGAAATATATAAATAAAAGACAACAAGAACAAGACGTGTGCTCGAAACACGATCTTGCCTACTTTGGAATTCACACATTTTATACATAAGTATTTCTAATATGTGTACACGGCATTGTTGCTTAACATTTTTCCACAGTAAATTTATTCTCAATATGTAATCTATGTTTGTGTACAGAATTTAATCAATCACAGTATTATACAGGGTATATCAAGACTGCTACCGAAAACGAAGCCGGGTGGTAGTTTAAGCGACTTCAAACATAATGCAACAGAAAAAGTTGCAAAAAAAAGCGACAATTTTTTTTTGTAATTTTTTTCCTATTGCCATATTTTGGTGGTAAATACATTTTTTCCTAAAATAATAGTGTATACCCTTTAATTTATAAATACTCTAAGATATAAGAGAGTTTAAATTATTATTTTAGCAAAATCTATGGATTTACCACCCAAAAATGACGATATTTAAAAAATCATAAAAAATAATTGTCGCGTTTCTAAGCGAAATTTTTAATTGCATTGTGTTTGTAGCCACTAAAACTACCACCCGGCTTCGTTTTCGGTAGCAGTCTTGAGATACCCGGTATAATTGATTGATGTGTGATTTAATGTTAATTGAATCATTGTTTTTGACAATAAAACAGTTGCAAACTCGAATGTGATAGTACCACAGGTTATCACAGATAAGAACTGTTTATAATAAGCGCCAACTAGGATTGATTTCATTTAATAAAATATATTATTTATTTGTTTATATAGAGATGAGATAAAGAGTACATAAAAATCGACTCTTCCATCCCTAAAAGCTTAGTCATTGGCAGACGAGAAAACCGTCCTTTGTCAATGAAATTAAAAAAAATAAAAACGTACGTGGGCCCTCTGACGACCCGTACGAACCATGTTAAGGTGAAAACACATTGTAGGTTTTTGTCTTACGCATAGAGTAAAGAGTACAAAACTATGGTAAAGAGCACATCTTACATGGTTCGTACGGGTCGTCAGAGGGCCCACGTACGTTTTTATTTTTTTAATTTCATTGACAAAGGACGGTTTTCTCGTCTGCCAATGACTAAGCTTTTAGGGATGGAAGAGTCGATTTTAATGTACTCTTTATCTCATCCCTATATAAATAAATAAATAATACATTTTTTAAAATGAAATAAATCCTAGTTGGCGCTTATTATAAACAGTCCTAAGTCTGTGATAACCTGTGGTACTAGAACATTCGAGTTTGCAACTGTTTTATTGTCAAAATCAATGATTCAATTAATATTAAATCACACATCAATCAATTATATAATACTATGATTGATTATATTCTGTACGTAAACATAGATTACACATTGAGAATTAATTTATTGTGGAAAAATGTTAAGCAACAATGCCGTGTACACATATTAGAAATACTTATGTATAAAATGTGTGAATTCCAAAGTAGGCAAGATCGTGTTTCGAGCACACGTCTTGTTCTTGTTGTCTTTTTTTTATATATTTCTACTACCAGTGTCATTTTAAAAGAAAACAAAAAAGAGACTACCTGAAGACAAATAACAAAGTAAACTTTTTCCTATTATAATTCCTAAAACAGCGCGTGTATTTTGAAATTTTAACATCAATAACTTAATATTTGATTGTATAAAAAATTACTCCGTTATCTTTAGTATGATACTTTATTATCTTTAGTACAAATAGATACTGACTATTTGTTCCCATACTTCTTACTTTAAGTAAGCATATTTGTATTCTTTACTTTTAACATTATAAATAATTTCTCTATTAGGCACATACTCTAATCGTTTTTCTTCCATTTTTTAAATGAGCGCACAGACGAACTTTTGCCTAATTACTGATAGTTAAATAAATAAATACACTCAACAATCACATACATAGTCCTGATCCCACATTAAGATCAATTAAGTGTAGTGTCGTGGGTATCGGGAACTACGAGAGACTTTTCGGTCTCACAAACATCCAGACCCGAGACAAATACTTGTGGGCCTCACAAACATTTGTCTCGGTGCGGGGATCGAACCCGTGGCCTCTCGTTTCACAGGCGGCGTCTAACCAACTGCGTCACGGAGGCTGTCAATTACGTCCAGTGTTGTTGCTTAACATTTTTCCACAGTAAATTTATTCTCAATGTGTAATCTATGTTTGCGTACAGAATTTAATCAATCATAGTATTATATAATTGATTGACGTGTGATTTAATATTAATTGAATCATTGATTTTGACAATAAAACAGTCGCAAACTCGAATGTTCTAGTACCACAGGTTATCACAGACTTAGGACTGTTTATAATAAGCGCCAACTAGGATTAATTTCATTTAATAAAATATATTATTTATTTGTTTATATAGAGATGAGATAAAGAGTACATTAAAATCGACTCTTTCATCCCTAAAAGCTTAGTCGTTGGCAGACGAGAAAACCGTCCTTTGTCAATGAAATTAAAAGAAATAAAAACGTACGCGGGCCCTGTGACGACCCGTACGAACCATATCAGTCGCGCTCTTTACCATAGTTTTGTACTCTTTACTCTATGCGTAAGACAAAAACCTACAATGTGTTTTCAGCTTAACATTGAGTCAAACTGTATTATGTCAAAAATTTGGCATTTTACCTCAGAACAATGATTAACATAGAAGTAAGGCTATTGACATTTCAACGTACACTGTAATTTTGACAACAAGAATTAATTGTGCTGTGATCTCTTCTGATAGTTTATCGATATCGATTCATGAATTTTATTTATCGCAAATTCCTAGACACAGTGGTAGATATTCATACATGAATCATTATTATTTATTTCAAATCCATAGCCATTTTTTTATTTATTAAAAACTTGTATCTTATCTTTGTAGCTACAGAACAAAAAATATAATACGATGATCTATTTTTTTGTAAATGTGTTCTCTGATGTCCTCAGTTGTTACTAAGATAAAAAAAGAAACTATCAAAAATAAAAGATAACTCCCGTGAAAACCCATTTTGAATTAGCAGTTGAAACTAATGTTTAAAAAAAACATTACACGTGTGATTGTGTTACTCTGCTAGTACGCAAAGCCTCTAAAGATATTTTTTTTGCCATGGACATGATGATATCGAAAATTATGAAGAGTATCCTAGACCACAGCCCTCGCGCAGTGGCTGAGCGCTTCTTACCACTACACTACCGGGTAGGTATTTTAAAGTACAAGCCAATTTATGTAACATGGTTAGTAAACTAAAATATACATTATTTTTATTATCGATAAAATGTGCAGCACATAACTATTGAATATGTCGTAACTAAATTGTGTCGGCGCTTTGGCCGTTTGTAACATTTGACATAACTGTACTTTTTAATTCGGTCGCGTAATCATACCCAACATAGCAATTTGATGTTTCATGAGCCGTCCTTAGCACATACTATTTGTCTCATTCTCTCCCATGATTTGGCCCATTGGAAAAATAGGATAAGTATATGAGTAATTTTCAGGCTTTTTCTATGTTACTCATTGTTCTGAGCATTTTACAGAGCATAAATCAGGTTAGAAATCAGCAGTCAGCAGTTCTCATGGACGTCTCTATATACAGGGAGCGCAAATAAATGGCGCACTTGCTCAGTTGGATACAAGGGCATAATATTAATATCATAATAAAAAAATAATATTTGGAAAATACCTATCCGTTTTGAAGTCATGACCGTTTAAAGTTTTAAGTTTAATCACCACTTTTTCGCATAAAACCAGTTGGAATGGATGAAGAACAAGATTTAAACACATACGTATTTTTTCGTTTCGTCGTTAATAGAACGGTTAACGAAATATACCACGAAAACCATTTTTAACAGCATCAAAACTTTCTTAGACTTCGCTTTAACCGTTGTTAACAAATGAGTAAGGTCATGAACTCTTAGCTGTATAATTTATCCTTCTCTAACTTCAAAAAGGATATGTTTTGTTTCATTTCAAATAAATCAATCAGTTAAACAGGGACGTACTTAGATTTAAGCGTCAATAAATTAACAACATAATAACTTTAGGTGCAGTTGCATCGTGTATGGATTGACTATTTTGTTTGTCATTATTTTCCTTAGTGTCACAATTCCAAACTGAAAGATACCAAGAAATCACACTGGTCATCGCTTAAATCATGTAAGATTGCGAATTTAATTATAATTAGAAAAGTTTTGGTAATACCTACATAACATTTAAATTTTCTAAATAATTAATATTCATTGAAAAAATAATCTGATGACACTGATTAATAAGAAATAATATTTTTAAAATGATGGCCCAATTCGGCCCTATTAGTCAAAGGAAGCCGCCGGTCATAGTGTACTTTGTCGGATAGAACGCGGCTCGATTATTCTTCCTTTGAGGTTGCCGCCGCCGTTTGTGAGTGCGAGCCGAAAGGCGGCAATTTCTTTGTCGGTAACTTTTAGCATTTTGCAAAAGAAGCCCGACATCTTGAGGTGTGTTCACTTGATATAACTTAATTTGATTAAGTACCTACTCCGATATAAAAGTTACGTTAAAAAAAAGATCTTATTGGACTGATAGAATGGTCCTTACTTGCTCAAGAGCTTATAATATTATTTAAATATGTCATCAACCGATCCAGTCATTGTAGCCAGAGCAACTACTGGACATATTGAGAGTTAACATCTTATGTCTAAGGATGGCGAGCGCAGTGGAATGTTGCTACTGTTCGTGAGCGATCGTATCGCTTACCATCAGGCGAACGGCTTGCTCGTCTCGCCATTCAATGCAATAAAAAAAAAAGTCAGTTACAAATTGCCTATTTACTTTGCTTATTATTGTATTTAACATTACTTTAATGTATTTTGAAAATAATGTTACTTTAAAGTGATAAAATTTCTTCTAAATTCTTATACCTAGAGAAATGTCGTCTACCATTATAGCATAGAATTTGCATATGAGACTTCTGTGAGATAAAATTAGTGAAATCAATAAACACTAACTACTAATTTACTACACTGGAGACCCCGTGCCATGCAGTGGGACGTATATGGGCTGATACAGTACTAATACTAATTGTTCAGATGAATTATTATGAACTCAAATAGGAAAGATTTGTATCCAATGTGAACAGGCCTTTATCTTTCAAAAATCAAAATAATAATTTATTTTTTATTAGTTGGATTCGGATTGCGATCGCGTGTGCATGTATTAGTCGTGTGCATATTATTGTAACTTCGTTTTCGTTTATTTTGAGTAAATTTTATAAATTTCACTATGCTTTGAACATTGCCCAATTTGATAGCTTTTGGTGTAACTTGTGTTATGTGAAATGTAAAAGAAAAAGTGATTTGTGCTACCAAACTGTGACAGTGTTTTCGTGCGGGTTTTAGCGGATCCTGCGCTTCCAGCCTTGCCTATCAAGGTCATTACGGTTTACATTACAAGTTAACTATTTTAGTGGTCATTAATGACAACTAACCAACCCATATGAGTCTCGACGGCCTCCGTGGCGCAGTTGGTAAGAACCGCCTGTGAAATGAGAGACCGCGGGTTCGGTTCCCGCCCCGAGACAAATATTTTTCGTGAACCATAATTACTTTTCTAATACCCGCGACACAAGATTTGTATCTTAGTGTGGAGTTAGTACCCATGTATGTGACTGTTGGCAGTATTAATTTAATATCTTTTTTATGTACCCTGAGCGTGATGTACACAATCGCACGACTTATAAGTAAATGATGAGTTCTGTTTATTTATTGTTGAGTGTCTACTGTTCAGTTGTAAGGTTCAATCACTTTAGCTTAACATGTTAAGGGGTAGCATGTGCAACGTTAGATTTTTTTTCTCGGCATCTTTCTTAATATTCGCTAGCGCCATGCAAATCCGTCTTAATTAAGATGCCTTCAACATATTATACTATAATGTATATTGGCAGGTGCGCCGTTTTCTTGTCCACCCTGTATAATACTAATCTATGCATGGACGTACATGGAAGTAACTATAATTTAAAGTTCTATAAACTGTATACATAAAAATTATTTTTATATATAATGGTATTTAATATTTATAAACTCAAAATCATCGAAATTAATTTTGGCATGAACTTACTTGAATAAGTTTAATGTCTACCATTTTATTTGAGTTTTAACCAGGAAATACATACTTGAACAACATTATTTTTCAGAAGACTGAGAAATGTTTCAGTATAAATTACGGTTTTATATTTTTGGGGTAGGAAAATGTGATATACAAATCCGTTAAAAACATAGACGTAGTATCAATAGACTTGACATGCATTTGACATATATAGTCCATCTCACTTAGACTTATGCATAAACCTTAAAAAATGAAAGTGACAAAACACAATTTGCGGTCCTTGTCATAGTTTCACATAATTTTGTAGGGGAACACTGCGTGTACCCAAACAAATAAGACGTGCGGTTTGTTATAAACTTGAATTACTGAGTATTTTACGAATATTTGCGGTCAAAAATGTATGTAAAAGAGTGTTGAAACTGATTATAAGACAAAAGGTATGGTGTGCTGCTTTATTATTGGCTGTGATAGCCGATCTAAACGATAATATGAAAATATAACCTCTCACTGGTAAGTGCATTTTATTTAGTATATTGGTAAAAATAAATGTAGACGTTCATTATTACTAACACCTGCAATTAGTATTTTATAGAATACATTGAAAAATAGGATTATATTTGCATAAAAAATAAAAATGCTTTTTTTTTACTTTATGTCTGTCCCTTACGGTGGAACTCGAATGTCGAGTCCATTTGATACTACGTCCATGGTTAAAAATATTGAATTTAATTAATGTCTATAGGTCTACCAGAATCTCATGGCATAAAATTAAAAACAAACATAAAGATTTTTATGTGGCAATACCATCGGTCAACAGCTGTTTCAAAACTTGAGTTATGTCATTCGATGTGAATAATTTATGATTTCTATACTTCCTTAGCGAAAATATATATTAGTTCTACGATTACAAGTGCGACACATTGTATACAAGGTTTATCGCCAGATCCGTGTATAATTTGGTCAAATTTAAACAAAATCGACGATTTTAAAATCGACGTTGTTTTAACAAATTAGTCGGAGTGAATAATTTTGATGCTTAATTTTTTTTGGTTAGTGTTGGATATGTAAATGTGTTTTATCGTATATACTTTGATATCATTTATGAAACTAAATAGTACTTTATTAAATACCTATGTGCAGGACTTTCCAGAGATTTTAGATAAGGATCCATCAAACAATAACATATTTTGCACTTCTAGTGAAAAGTTGTAATCCCAGACGTAATCTTTATTATAAATAATTATCATCAACACCTTCGTCTCATCATGTACTACCAGGATCTTTAGAAATAAGCCCTGACTAAAGTGTAAATTAAATAAAGAAGACTGAAAATAAAGTTACTTACATACGTTACATAAATACATTATCTTATTTTACAATCTTGCATCTTTGGTATAACATTTTTGGTATCTAATAATTATTTCAATAAAACCGACTCATAATCAAACTACTTACAATTTAGAAATTGAAAGTTGTTTGACTAAGTGAGAACTAATAAGAAGAGAGAATTAAAACGATACTAGTGGCTCTTTACCGCCATTTTCATCTACGTTTTGGAAGTACCAGCGCTCCCTCTATAAATACTCGTAAGGCACGTATGTATATTATAGTGTAAAACTGAAAAAAAAGTAATCTAAAAGTACAATTTTGAAGTCATTTTAATTTTTAAATTACCTTTATATTTATATTTAAAACATTATGTACTTTATTTACAAAGTTGTACTAAAAAAACATGTCAATTTGAAATAATAATTAATTACAATTATTGAAAGTATCAAAATATGTTCATCCAATTACCCCAGTGTTGCAATGCGTAAATTCAAATTTCCCAAAATGCCATGAGATTCTGGTAGACCTATACCCTCAGACTAAATACTCTCTAGACGTAGCCATGCCGTGGCCGCACAAGAGACAGATATATAATTCTTCAGTGTGGCCATGTTGGGAAAAATTCCTACTTTTGGTGGGTACTAACACAGGCCAACATAAGCGTTGCCAACCGTACGATTTAAATCGTATTTATTCGTATATCATATTTATTATTAAATGATAATGAGTTTATGATTATTTTTTACTGCGCGCAAATTACCAATTGTATAGGTAATATTTTTTCAACAATAATATTTTGTTTATTATTCTGGATAAAATATAAAATAATATCATATACTTTTTAAATTATTGCGTCGTCATCAGTCCTGGATACGTATGCAAAATTTCAAGTCAATCCGACGTTTTGAAGTGCTCGAAAATCGACTTCACAGATTCTGTTACATACATATAGGCGAAGTTAATAAAACGGTGTTAAAAATAATTAATGATCAACTACTTACATGAACACATTTTATTGGGACTGCTTTTGGTTTTACTATAACATTCTTCTTTTTATAATGAAAGGAATCTATCTCGAAATGTATTGAGCAAATTTTAAAATTATTTGTTGGTTGCCAATTTTGGTGTCCATTAGCTTCCACCCATTTAATTCTAATTACTGTTAGTAGGAAACCTAAAATAAGAAGTAATTTTATTTTTTTACGTATGAATAACGCTATGTTGCAAGGAATAATATGCAAGTATTATCTAGGGTAAACCAATTTTCATAACAAGGTAACACTAAACTTTTAAGAAATTAAGGTTATTTAATATTATTTGTAGAATTTCTAAATGTAATCGATATTTCTCTAAGTTGTTACACATTCACCTATATACGAAAGTGCTGAGACCACATCACGCTATCGACGCATGAACAATCATTCCAAAATCCACACGATGGCGTAATGCTGACTATGCATCATGGGCCACGAGTTCGACTCTGCGTGATCGCCAGCAACGCCACTTTTTGATCAACCATCGATCGGGTCACTAGGCATAAGTTTTAATTGTAACTTTTAATTAATAAATCAATTATAATTTAATTTCGGTTTTTTTTGAGTCCTCCGGCAGCGACTTACATAATTGGCGCAGTCGGTAGGATTCCCGGGTCGGGTCGCGAATCGCTTATATCGCACCACGTGGTCGCGCTCCGATAGACTTTCAACGTTGCGCCGGGAGATCCTGAACAACGAGGCCGCGCCGGAGATCTGAACTTCGATACCGCTCAAGAAGAATCGTCATGTGCATGTAAGTACACTGAATAGTCCAGTGGTTGCTTACCTTTCCTTTTCTATTATCCTTAAGTAGTTTACATTATCTCCAAGATTTTTTCCAAATCAAAATCAAGGAAACCTAGGTTAGCTAGTAGTAGGCAATTATTTTTAGACGCTAGGAGAAATTTAGATCAATCAAACGTAGAAATGGCAAGCTTAGATAACATCTATAAAGCCCTCCGCTTACTTCCCGAGTTTGACGGAAATCCAAACGTCTTAACTAGATTTATTAAATTATGCGAGGAAATAGTAGAGAGATATGGTCAGGATATCGACGAACTAGAAAAAGTGTCCTTAGAAAACGGTATATTAAATAAAATTGTTGGCCCCGCAGCCCGTTTAATAAATACTAATGGTATTCCTACTGATTGGGCAGGCATCCGTAGCGCTCTTGTTAACAATTTCTCCGACCAAAGAGACGAAACCGCGTTGTACAACGATTTAGCTCTGCTAACTCAAGGTTCTAGTACACCACAAGAGTTTTATGAACGTTGTCAAAATCTTTTTAGTACCATCATGACATATATCTCATTGCATGACAACTTAGAAAGCACCATAGCCGCGAAAAGGGACTTATATAAAAAACTAACACTACAAGCTTATTTGCGCGGACTAAAAGATCCACTTGGATCCAGAATTAGGTGTATGCGACCAGAAACTATAGAAAAGGCATTAGAATTTGTTCATGAGGAAATGAACACTATTTATATGCAAAGCAGAAACGATCATCTTCCAGATAGGAAAATGTTAGGGCAAATGCTTTCTAACCAACTAACTCCTAATTTTAAAATGCCTAACCACACCATTACACACATGCAGCACCCACCTAAATCATATTATAATGTCGTAATGCCTGGTCCTAGTCGTCCCCAACACGGAATCAAACCGCCTCCGCTTCAACCTCGAATGCAAACGCGCACTCAGCAAATGTTTGCCGCGCCACCACCGGGGTACAATCAACGTAACCCAGTATTCAAAATGCCGCCGCAACCGGTAAATCATGGCCCTAAGCCAATGAGCGGTGTAAGTCACTTCATGCCTAAACAATTACCGCCAACCCCCTGGAATTGGGCAAGGCAAGGGAATCCACCACCCTCAAATTATTTTAAAACGCGTGATGTTAATTTAAACGAATGCTCAAATTACGACGATAGTAGCTATCACACCTATGACGCGTATTACGACCCTTATTACTGTAATGAATATGACGAATTTAATTACAATGATTATTACAGCTCATATGAAACACCTTATAATTCAGAGATGTTCAGTCAGACCGAACAGCAAGTAGTCGAGGAAAAAATTCCACAGCCCTCTGCTGAGGATTTTCAGAAGGACCAGAAATCAGACAAATTAGGATAGAGTTAAATTTACATAGTCGAAGACAATTGCCGTACATACATATATCTAACCCCCCACTAAACCTCTTGATTGACACGGGCGCTAATCAATCGTTTATCAGCCCGGACTCGGTTAGCAAATTTTTTTCTCATATACCACTTAATTACGACCCATTTGAAGTCACAAACGTGCACGCTACCACAAGAAATGATTTTTCCATTAATTTACCCTGCTTCGCCGAATTTAATGATTCGAAAGTTATGAAATTATTCGTTTATAAATTTCATGACCATTTTGATGGCTTAATAGGTATGGACTTACTTACCGATTGGGAAGCGAAACTAGACCTTAAAACACTTACTCTCACAACGAAATTTGCCGTTAACCCTATTAAAATTTATAACTCGCGGAACTTAAACTTATATGAAACAATAATACCTGCTAATAGTTCAAAGTTAATTAGAATACCCGTAAACTCCCCAGATGGCGAAGTATCCATTCCAGAACAAATTGTATGTAATTGTGTAATATCTGAATGTTTAACTACAGTTAATAATAGCCGTGGCATAGTTGAAGTGACGAACCCTACGAAAAACGATATAATATTGTCATTAGATCGCGCGACGCAAGCGACAGTATTTAATAACGAGTGCATAAGCACCGAACAACCATCGCCACGCGCTAAAGACGTCATTTCTCGTTTACGTACGGAACATTTAAACGCGGAAGAAAAAGCTAATTTAATCGCGCTTTGTACCAAATTTTGTGACGTATTTTATATTGATGGCGAACCTCTTACTTTTACAAATAAAATAAAACACAACATCCGAACTACCGACGAAATACCAGTTTATACAAAAAGTTACCGCTATCCATTTATTCACCGCGAGGAAGTGAGTGAACAGATACGTAAAATGTTAGAACAAGGGATCATTAGACCGTC
Source organism: Hyles vespertilio (assembly GCA_009982885.2). Taxonomy (NCBI): domain Eukaryota; kingdom Metazoa; phylum Arthropoda; class Insecta; order Lepidoptera; family Sphingidae; genus Hyles; species Hyles vespertilio. The sequence continues at coordinate 12,985,758 of CM042824.1, forward strand.
AGAATCCGCGTGGAGCTCACCAATTTGGGTAGTTCCAAAAAAGGTTGACGCTTCTGGTAAACAGAAATGGAGACTCGTCGTTGATTTTCGAAAACTCAACGAAAAGACAATTGACGATAAATACCCAATACCGAACATAGCAGACGTTCTCGATAAATTAGGCAAATGTCAATACTTCACAACTCTTGATCTTGCATCCGGCTTTTATCAAGTCGAGATGAACCCCTCCGATATACCCAAAACGGCTTTTAACGTAGAACATGGGCATTTCGAATTTTTAAGAATGCCGATGGGTCTTAAAAATTCGCCGTCCACTTTTCAGCGTGTTATGGACAATGTCCTTCGAGGCTTACAGAATGTCATATGTCTTGTATACTTAGACGACATAATTGTCTTCAGTACATCACTCCAAGAACATATGATCAACCTCGAAAAAGTTTTCCAGAGATTGCGCGAGTCTAATTTTAAAATACAATTAGATAAGTCAGAATTTCTGAAACTTGAAACCGCATACCTCGGACACGTCATTAGCAGCGAAGGAATAAAACCTAACCCCGATAAGATTACTGCGATACAAAATTATCCGTTACCAAAGACCTCCAAAGAAATAAAACAATTTTTAGGACTTTTAGGATATTACCGTAAATTTATCCCTGACTTTGCTCGAATAACCAAACCCCTTACACAATGCCTAAAGAAAGGAAAAAAAGTAACATTTGATTCAAATTATGTTAATTCTTTTGAAAAATGCAAAACTTTACTGACGAACGACCCCATCTTAAAATATCCAGATTTTGAAAAAGAATTTATACTAACAACAGACGCTTCAAATTTTGCAATCGGTGCAGTATTGTCTCAAGGTACCGTAGGCTCGGACAAACCAATAGCGTACGCTTCGCGCACTCTGAACGATAGCGAAGTTAATTATAGCACGATTGAAAAGGAACTTTTGGCAATCGTGTGGGCAACAAAGTACTTCCGCCCTTACCTTTTCGGCCGTAAATTCAAAATTTTAACAGACCATAAACCACTTCAGTGGGTCATGAGTCTTAAAGAACCAAATTCTCGCCTCACGAGATGGCGTTTGAAACTTAGTGAGTATGACTTTACTGTCATTTACAAGAAAGGCAAAAGTAACACTAATGCCGACGCACTTTCTCGCATTGAGATTTATAATGAGGACACGTGCTCTATGATTGCGAATGCGACGGATAGGCCACCCTCTTTAGCCAACTCAGATACACAGACAGCACATACATCCAATGAGAATCCCATACTTGACATTCCAATTACAGACGATCCCTTAAATAAATTTCACCGTCAGGTATGTCTAACCGTAGTAGGCGATATTAAAAAGAGACCGGTAGCTACGAAACCTTTTGACACACACACACGGACATCTGTTCAGTTATCTCAATCTAATTTGGAAGAAGATGTTGTGTCAGCCATTAAGGAATATGTTAACCCAAAAATTAAAACTGCTCTTTTAATTACACCGCCTCTTGCTATGTACCAAATCATACCAATAATTCAAAATAAATTCAAAAGTTCATCCATGAATTTAGTCCTTGCTAAGAGAGAGATTGAAAACTTTAAAGAATATTTGCGACAACAGGATATCATTCGTCATTATCACGAGGGTAAAACCAATCATCGCGGCATAAACGAGTGTTATCTTGCTTTGTCTGATAGATATTTTTGGCCAAAAATGAAAGAACACATTACTAAGTTCATAAATGACTGTACAATATGTGGACAAGCCAAATACGATCGCAACCCCATCAGGCCTAAGTTTAATATTGTGCCACCAGCCACGCGACCTTTTGAAATTGTCCATATGGATAGTTTTACCGCCCAGAATGAAAAATATCTTACCTTTATTGATGTTTTTTCTAAGTATGGCCAAGCATACCTATTAAGAGACGGCACCGCTGTAAGTATAATACAAGCTTTACTAACCTTTAGCACGCATCACGGGTTACCATTTACCATCATTACAGACCAGGGAACGGAATTCACCAATCAGTTATTCTCCGAATTCTGTAAAATCCATAAAATCATCCATCACCAAACTTTGGCTCATTCACCAAATGCGAATGGTAATATTGAAAGATTCCATTCAACATTGCTAGAACATCTTCGCATACTAAAATTAAATAAGCGTAACGAACCCATTACTAACCTCATGTCATATGCCATAATCGCTTACAATAGTTCAGTCCATAGTTTTACCAAATGTAGGCCTTATGATCTTATCTTAGGGCATACTGACCCCAGGGATCCCACTGACATAGATCTCACCCATCATCTTTTACAACAGTACATCGTAACGCATAGGGACCGCATGGAAAAAGTATACAGCTTAATTAATGAGACATCTCTCGCCAATAGGACATCGCTCATAGATAACCGGAATAAAGCTCGTGAAACGGAACAGGAATACCAACCTGAACAACAGATTTTTATTACAAATCCTTGTGCTAGCCGGTCAAAACTAGCTCCTAGATATACTCAGGATACAGTATTGGCAGACTTACCCATACATATATATACTTCTAAGAAGAAGGGCCCTATTGCGAAAGCTAGGTTAAAACGTGTCCCTAACACCGCTAAGTTGTTGCAGAATTCCACTGATGCTGATTCTCGGCCTCGCGCGGGCGACCGAGATAAAACTGGAATCCCTTGAAGATGGACCAGGGATTTTACCTTTTACATTAGGACCTATGAAACTCACAACTTCACACCATACGTTTTTGCAATACATAAAACTGACAGACATTGACGACAGTATAAAACTCGTAGAAGGACAATTAGCCCAAGTCAAAACCAAGTTAGATAATTATACTTATTCAATGTATGAATTCCAAATAGATCATTTAAGTAGTAAGCTGGATAAAGTTTCATCTCAATTAAAGACTCTGGAACCCAATCGTTCTAAGAGAGGCCTCATAGATGGTCTTGGATCTGTCATTAAGAGCATAACTGGAAATTTAGATTATTCAGATGCCATTAAATATAATAATGCGCTTAAAATTCTAAAAGATAATCAGGACAAAATAATTAACGAACAAAACCAGCATATTAGTATTAGTTCGGAATTGATGAACGAACAAACAAAAGTAATTTCGAAACTCGTAGAGAATCAAATTCAATTAAACAAAACGTTGCATATTTTACTTGACACCGAAGCATTTGCACAATACACACTTTTAAAGTTTGCTAAATTTGCTCAAATTTTAGCTATAATTAGCGATAATATAGATAGCTTAGCAAGCGAATTAAGTAGGTTAGAGAATGCGTTAGCATTTTGTGGTCAGTCACGTACTCACCATTCCATGTTAAGTTTAAAAATAATGAATAGTATGTTAGTCACATTAAGATCGGTCTATAGTAAAGATCAATTATTAGATTTACAGTATAGAGAATACTATGACGTCATAAAACCCGCGTCATACTTTAGCGAAGATCAAATCGTTTTCCGATTTAAGTTTCCTATTGTATCACCATTGAACTTTGCCTTATATAAATTAATAATAGTACCAAACAAGGATAGGCAAGCTATTATCCCTCCTGTCCCTTTCCTCGCGATCACTGGAACTATTCATGTATACATTGAGGCAGAATGCCCGAAGGTAGACTCGGTATATCTCTGCGAGGAAACTTTCAATCACCAGCTGAAATCTCACCCGGACTGCATCTGTAATATAATCGAAGGAAGAACCACGAAAGAGAGCTGCAACAAAACCACCATCGACTTGACGAGGCCAGCCACAGAGAAAATGGACGATCGCCATTACGCCATAGTATTCCCGAGACCAACTCAAGTGCGACTTACCTGCGACCGTGATGACTTCATGAAACTAACCGGAAGTTATCTAGCAATCATACCACATAACTGCAAACTGCGAACAAACGAACTCACCATAGCTAACACCAACAATCGTATACGAGGACAACCAATCAAGATTGCAAACCTTTCATCGGGTTTAGAGGCAAAGTCTCCTGAAACATATCCACTCGTGAAAATCAACTCCATTAATTTGAAGACATTACATAGAATCCAAGATAAAATAAATTTACAAGAACATCTTACAACAAGCCAATCCAATGTCATCTATCACACCACGGTTCCTGTGTACTGCATATTATTCGGTACAATTGCACTTGTTATCGGAATTCTATATCGAAGGTATCTTCACCGATCCAAGGATATTAGTATAACACCCGAAAATGACATCATATATGCGAAACCAGAGTCATCCCGCCAGAAACCACAACCGAAGCAGAATCCACAGCTTCCCAGCGATATTTTCTCTAAACGACAAAAATAATCGCTGAGCTGAGGGGGGAGATGTTACACATTCACCTATATACGAAAGTGCTGAGACCACATCACGCTATCGACGCATGAACAATCATTCCAAAATCCACACGATGGCGTAATGCTGACTATGCATCATGGGCCACGAGTTCGACTCTGCGTGATCGCCAGCAACGCCACTTTTTGATCAACCATCGATCGGGTCACTAGGCATAAGTTTTAATTGTAACTTTTAATTAATAAATCAATTATAATTTAATTTCGGTTTTTTTTGAGTCCTCCGGCAGCGACTTACATAATTAAGTAAAACAATTTGTATTGGTATTAAAATACAACATTATTTACCAATAAACGACAAAATAATTATAATGTAACATAAATGAGTAACTTACGAGTGAAATGTTATTCCACAAATTTTTCGTTCACTGCGGCTTTTGCAGCCTAAAATACTACAACCCACCATTGCATATACACTATAGTCACTAATATTTGTATAAATTGCTGCTTTACACTATCCAAAACTATTAAAATATCGGAAAAACTGATTGACGTATATTTGTTTGACAAACTGCGCTTATTGACAAATAAAAAAACCGGCCACGGTGACAAGGACAAAGAAAAAAACTCTCTGTCTCTTTTACGCACACTAATTTTTAACTTGCGGTCTCACTCTTATTTCTCACGTTCCAGTTATGGCTACGTCTAGAGAGTATTTAGTCTGAGCCTATACCTTCTTTACCATTTTCACGTTTCAGACCAAAAGGAAGTTTAAAGCTGTAAATTCATTGTAATTTGTAAACTGGTCACACCGTTGACTGTTCGTCGAACTTGTCATTTTCGTGTTGGAGTAATTTACTGTGTTTATCGATAAAAAACTCAAGGTGTGTAGTTTTATTACAGTTTTACAAAATAAGCAGAGCTAAGTGACTATAAATACATTTAAGAAAACCTAAAAGTAAGTTGTAAACATATATTTTGTTTTGTTTACTGTTGGTTATTTTGCAGAGTGATGTCAACTTTCGCTTAGAAGTGATACTTTCACTTGAATTAATATTATGGTTAAAATTTTAATCATAAAATTGTATGATAAAATATCAAACACACCCTCAAGAACATATTATCACATTATTAATTTTCCGAAAAAAAATATCCGAGATCATTCATCTTTGCGCGCCGAACTTGTAATTTCTATCATATTTTGGAACTTTATTCCCTCTATTAGCACCTATAAGATGACTCTTTATGAATCAGGGGTTGTATAAGTTATATGTTTAATTCTTGAAATTTGTTTATTTACTCACTTATTTGTTCTTTAGATCATCATGTAGAAAATACATTTTTATACTTCCTGTTATTAATATTAGTGTACTATATACTTCCTTATGTATTAAATTTAAACATGCGTTTTCCCGTTATTTTCTTAATAACATTCCAATTAAAATATGTCATTGATATTTTAGTTAGACGCCGCCTGTGAAACGAGAGGCCGCGGGTTCGATCCCCGCACCGAGAGAAATGTTTGTGTGGCCCACAAATATTTCTTCCGGGTCTGGGTGTTTGTGAGACGACACAAGACTCGATCTTAGTGTGGGGTCAGGACTATGTATGTGACTGTTGGGTGTTATTTATTTATTATTATTTATTTATATTTTCATCCGTGTAATTTAATCTTAAATGTTATGTTTTATAATGATTTTTTAATAAGATTGAAATTGAAGGATATACCTGTTATGTCACCAAGGCAACAACTATAAGTAACTAATTTGTGTTACAAGCTGAGTTCTTTTTATTAACAGTATAATACCTATCTCACTCTCAATCGTACTTTCGATTGTAGAGTAGGCCCGTGCCCTGCAGTGGGACGTATATGGGCTGATACAATACAATACAATACAAAAAATAATACCTATATCATTAATAATAGTGGCTTTTGTTCCTTAATTTTACTTGATGAGATATTTAGCTATCCTCAATTAGGAATAACTTACATGAATAAAAATTCTCCATAAATTCATTTAATGATACTTTTTTATTGGTTAAGAATTTGCCGTGGGTTAATAAGGTTTTAGCTGCTAATTTGTTAATGTTTTCAAGTTACTATTGATTTATATTACCAATCTCCATGACTTCACCTGACAGGCTTCGCGGTGCAGTTGGTTAGACAACAGCTGTGAAACAAGAGGCTGCAGGCTTGATCCTCACACTGAAACAAATGTTTGTGTGAATCACAAGCATTTGTTTCGGGTCTGAGTATATGTGAGATTGGAAAGTCCCTTAATTCCTGATACCCATGAAAAAGACTCAATCTTAGGGAGGGCCAGGACTATATATGTGACTGTTGGGTGTATTTATTTATACTACTCTTGTTAATTTTTGCCTTAATTATGGTTATTTATGCATGCCTCACAAATTAGTGTGCATGGTGTGATTTCTACAGGTATCTGAATGACATAAATACATACTGTATTGTGATAATTCAAATCATTATACAATAATTATGCATCAAAAATATATTTGATATGGAAGTGAATGTGTAAGTTATGCTTGATGTATAAAGGAAAGAAAAAGAAATGTATTATTAATTTTGTAATTTAATTATTGTTGATGGTAGTTGGTTGGGTACATAGACACACCCTAATAATCATTATAAGAAGTTCCTGGATGTAAGCAGCCCTTACACATTTTGGCTTAATGAATTATTTATTATTACTTTACATAATTTTATGTTATTTTTTATAATTATAACAATAATAAGCTATTATTAGTAAAATTATATTGGTACAAAACAATTTAAAAAAAATGGACAAAAGGATACAAATACAAATCTAACATTAAAAAAATTGTGAACTTATTAGCTTTTGAGGTAATGTTTCAAGATTTCGGCTTCAAAATTGTAACCTGTTTTGTGTAAATAAAAATAAAAGTTTTTTTTCGAACCTGTAATAAGTAGCTAATTTAATAATGTTAAGTAAAAAAATAATATTTTGTTTGTATCACATGTATTGCTGCCTTATCTTACAGCCCTACGTAATATATAAATAAAATATGAGAAATGGAATTTAAAAAAACATATAATTAACCTATATATTGGTTAATCTCAAGAACCTAGAGTACCTTGTGAGTACTCAAGTAAAAATTAATTTTAATGGCATGAATATACCTCTCGAATTTCTAAAAGCTATGAACAGTGGTTGCTAATTATGTAGGTAGTTATGTTACCCTGTCACACCCCTACCATAGTAAATGTCAACGCATGATCGGCCAACACAGCTTGCGTTGGCATTTCAAGAAAGGATGTTATGTCTAGATAAACCATTGGCATTAGGTATTATAGGATAGACACGATTTGTATTTTAAATTCATTTTTCACTTAGTTTTAATTTTTAAAAACTTAAAGTATGTTCCCTCAAACTTGACTAGGTACTAAACAAAATTAATAAAACAATCCCATATTCATGAATAATTAATAAATAAAGCCTTGCGAATAATAAATAAATAATGTTGTACAGCCAAGTCACTATTATTTTAATACTTTATTATCTTTATTTTACACCACCCTTTCTTTCTATCTCCTTCTCATAAAGGCATCCTATGGTTACTCTGGTAAAGAGTGCCTTACGGCCGTTCTCAATATGATATCTATCTTTAACAAAGGGTTAAAATAGCTACCATGACCATGTCGGTACAATACTACGCTTCATAAAATAAAAATAGACATATATATTTATATAATTTAGCTATCTATAAATGTGTGCAAAATGTTCTTACCTCTTTATCTCTGTTAACCGAAACATAAAATGCATCTAAATATCTAACGAAATCTCTTGTTAAAATAGATAGATAGTTGAAAACGGCTGTTAGTGTGATAAGACTGCCATTTGTACTTTGCTGTTTCATTGTCTTATAACATACATACTGTTATATTATTGTGTACAATAAAGAAAAAATATATATTTCATGGATTTGTACATGTTTAAAAACACTTGACATCTAACACATGATACTTTATTACAAAACAATTTGTACATATGTATCGTGGGAATCCTCGTCATTACGTGGGCTTGTACGTCGGTTCGCCGGCTGGCAAATACTCACACGACTACGATCAATTAGAATATCAATAATTCACAATAGAAGAATATCGGCTATCTTTGCCCTTGAACTTTCTGCTTGCGGAATATCTTTATTTTCCATGGATTGTTTTCTCTTTGACGTGAGTTTTTTTACTATTGTTTTACTATAATATAATTATTTACTATAATTTTTTACTATTGTGTGCTTTTATACTGCGATTTGTTCGTTTGCGACTTCATAAATTAAGTATTAACACTTAAAATATGAGGTTGAATATATTGATATAAATGATTGGACGATCGTAAAAAAATATTTTGTAATATGTTTTTTGGCGAAGCTAAGAGATTGTTGTGACATATTTACAATTTACAGTTTACATACTTAAAATACTCGAAGAGACTAAAAAGAATAAAATTATAAATCTATAATGGTTTCTTAGATTTACGCGAATGTTACACATTGAAATAAAACTATTATTTTTGTTCGATTTCAAGAACAATTATATTTATATCTTAACAATTCAAGATAGTGGTCACAATATTAAATTTCAATTATAGATAAAAAATATTGAAACTAAGCGTCGTAAGTCGTAATACGCATATAAATCCCAAATACCAACTAAAGAGTCGGAAGTAGCGGCTAACATCTTCATTTCTGACTATATTTAGAATATTGGAAGAGAGGGTCCTTCAGATATCGATTTTGAGATCCATCGGGTCATTAACCAAAAAGTACCAAATGACGATTTTTGGAGAAATGAGTTCCTTATTATCGATTTTGACACTGGTAATTGGATCAATTTTGAATTTTTAACATAAATAAGCACCAGTGGTTTTTTCCATACAAATTTTATCCGTTATTTCACACCCTTAGTGCTATTTTTCCAAAAGTGGTCAACACCATTATTTTTTGTTTAAAATAATTAGCTGTAATACAATTTTTCATATGAATAACTTCAGTGGTTTCGATTTTTCATACAACACAATTTCACCCTTTTTATCCCTTTAAGGGTTGAATTTCTAAAAAATATTTCCTAGGGCTATCCTACGTCATGATAGGAACCCCTGTGTAAAATTTATAGTTCCTAGGTTCAGTAGTTTCGGCTGTGCGTTAATATACGTCAGTCCGATTCTACAAAACTTCAACTCTTATTATTAGCCCTTTAAGGGTTAGTTTAAAGAAAATAAAGTATGAAGTGTTTTATGTTTAATGCGCTTATCTATGGTGCAAAGTTTGAAAATGTTGCTTTAACTATTTACATATTCCATACAACAGCTTTTTACTCTTTTCACACTTTTTACCCTCTTGAGGATAAGTAATTGTTGTAAGCACCCCATGCATTGTAACAATAAAATGAATGTATTTCACTCAATTTTCTAATCTCAAACTCATCATCAATTATTTTTACTTTTTTAGTTGGGTCTTTTATGAAAGCGTGTATTTTTAGTTTTTTAAACTATTATTTAATTGTTTTGACTTAAAACATCTATCTACGGCTATCTTATCAAAGGAAGATAGCTGCGCGTAAATTATACACTCATAACGTTTTCAATAAAAAATCTGAAGGTTCTGGATAAGGTAATGTCATATACTTAGGAGACTGTCCCGCCCTCACACCCACCACTGTAACTCCTGTGAGGCAAGATCAACAGTGGCACGCTATGTAATGACACCGAGCATTAAAACTTGGCGAGTGTCCGGGAATGTCTAACTTGTCTTTAACCCGCAACGAAATTAATCAGAAAGTGAAATTATTAGGAGGAGTTGGAAATAAATTATTGTCCACTTCCCTCCGTGCAAAGCGGGTAACAAAACAATCAACTAAACAGGTAAATAACCTCGTAAAAAGACTTTTACAGCCGGAGAAGCCACCTGTAAAGCACCACGGATCAAATCATTATTACATTTAAATGGGACCTATTATGTGAGCTTTTATACTTAATTCCAATAATAAGTAAAAGCAAAAACGCCAGAAAGCACGGAAGTTCTTCCTAGTCTCTACAAGGTCCATGTAGTATACAACTCCAGATGATATCTGCATACTATCCAGCATGGTTTTACGCTCATTCTGCCAAAGACTACACTCCCAAAGTATATGATGTCCGGACTGCTCATAATCGCAATTAGGTGTTGAACATGGGCACGCAGGCGATTCAACAAGCTTAAAAGAGTAATATTAAAACCTAAAGTTACCATGGCCCGTGAGGAACTGTGATACGCAATAGTCGACATCTAGCCAAGTCTTTGTCAAACGATCACGCACGTAAGGAAAATATTGGTATAAATGTCGTCCCTTCAAAGTACGTACCTCCCATTATATTTTGCCATTCATCTAATATTTCGTTAATGTCATATACTGTTTAAATTATTGTATTGTTATCAGTCCTCGACAAATCTACAAAGATTGAATGAAATCCGACCGTTTAAAGTGGGTCAAAATTGCGCCCAAAGGAGTCGGTTACAAAGATAATAACATACAAGTGAAGATAATGTAAAGCGTGTAAGAATGAGTGAATTTCAAGTCACTTTTAAGTTTAAGACCCATGTCTGTCATATCAGTGTTAGTATTTCACTCTTTGTTATAACATGCTTGAAGCTTATATGCTATTACGACTCCTTAATCCGAATATTTTCTTTCTTTATGGAATCTTATACCAACCTGGAACATGTGTTTATTATTAGAAATATTAAGCAAAAATATATAACCATTTAATATTTAAAAAATAATTTATTTAAATATTACTTTTAGTAGAACTCATGGTCATACACTTTCGGGGATAGTTACGTATCTAAAATATTGTTAATTTACATGTAAAGTTTGTAGTAGTAAGTAAAATAAGTTATTAATAATTGATACAATTTATTTTAATTTGTTATTTTTAGTACATGCTTGAGAATTAATCTTTTCGAGTCATTACTCACCTGTCCTCCCACTTATATGTGAATGAACATGGAACGAACACTAAAGTAATGACAAACAACGTCTACGTTATTTTGATACGTCTTTTTAAGGATTTTTCAGGAAAACGGGATGTTTTGTAGTCGTAGAATTTGGGTTTTTGGTTCTAAAAATATATGCTTGTCAAGATTGAGACCATGAATTGAAATGTCCATTTCATCATCATCATTATCATTTCAGTCACAGGAAGTCCACTGCTGAACATAGGACTCCCCTAAAGATCTCCACATCGATCTGTCGGAAACGGCCCGCATCCAGGGATTTCCTGCTAATATTTAGATATAATATTTAGGAGTGTAAAGCCCATGTTGTATAAATCGACTTCGAAAGACAAACGTAAGTCTTAATAAAAATAGGATAAGAATTGGCTGTTTCTAGTTTGTCATTTTTAAACACGTATTACCGCAGTACAAATACTGCAGTTTCGTATAAATTGGAACGCGAAAACATTTTTAACCAGTTGTCAGTTTATTGCCAGTATTGTTAACTTTTTATTCTATTTGTTGAATGGTATATTTTTAAAGATAAAATGATTGCAGACTAAAATAAATTACCAGGTATAGTTTTAATTGCTAGAGTTTGGATCTCTTACTAAGCTATTATACTTTCGGTTACAAAGAGATTATTGAGTTTTTGAGCACTTACAATTTTTAATTTTTATGTACGTTAATCTTCATAAGATGGACTGACGCAATAATAAAGTTTGGAGCCACCATATTAAGTTGTTGGATGCAGTATGTATCCAACAGGTTTCTGAAAAAAACTGATGGAGGGTGTATGTTCAGCAGAATCCAGTAGCTGAAAATTACTACGTAGAATTGCAGAATGCTTAAACTGTGCCATAAACCATTCAAGTTTCGAGATTTCGAGGCGTGTTTGGTCGCTATACTAGGTAATTACAAATCTTCACCAATTTATTGTCATCGACGAAGAAACTGGTTTTGCAACACTTATGTATACAGTATACCGCAAGTTATACCGGGTATCTCAAGACTGCTACCGAAAACGAAGCCGGGTGGTAGTTTTAGTGACTACATACACAATACAATAAAAATTTTCGCAAAGAAACGCGACAATGATTTTTTATGATTTTTTAATTATCGTCATTTTTGGGTGGTAAATCCATAGTTCTTGCTAAAATAGTAGTTTAAACACTTTTATATCTTAGATTATTTATAAATAAAAGGGTATACACTATTATTTTAGGAAAAAATGTATTTACCACCAAAATATGCTCATAGGAAAAAAATAAAAAAAAATAGTCGCTTATTTTTGCAACATTTTCTGTTGCATTGTGTCTGAAGTCGCTTTAACTACCACTCGACTTCGTTTTCGGTAGCAGTCTTGATATACCCTGTATAGTTATAGAATGACTTTTGCCATTTGATATTATTGATACCATTTTTTATGATTCGTATCTGACTATTATTAGTTCATTCTCTTGATGGTTAATATGCTCTTAAATATTTACAAATACTTGGGGATCGTAGATACGTTACCAGTTTGTAAATATGTACGGAAAATAGAGGAAAAAAGGGTAAATGGTATCAAGTCTTTAACAATATATTTACCTATTTTGTTAAAGGTTTAGGATCGACAAATAAAATTGGCGTAAGATTTCTATACTTGGTTTCTTTACTTCAGTGACACACAAGACATAACACATAGCAAAACAACAATGACATGTTTCTTCTTTTAAATTAAAGTTACTTCGATGGCCAAAGACAATAGGTATTACTTTCGATTGATACCTTTACATTTATTTTCCCCAATATATTTGCATGATGTTTTAAAGTTTGCTTTAATATAATTTTTTATTTAGATTTGCATACATATTTCGTATCTTATATACTGTATATGTATCTGTATCAGCCCATATACGTCCCACTACAGGGCACGGGCCTCCTCTACAAACGACAGTACGATTGAGAGTGGTTAGGCCATATAGTCTTTTAATCGATACTAGTATCTTATATACTAGTATCGATTAAAAGAAAAATAGATACCTTGTCGAAATTCATGTCAGGTCCAAGAAAAAACTAACTTATGTTAACAAATGTATTGAAATAAACTTAAAGACCGGTAGCTGCGGGGCGTCCGGAATAAATGGGGATTCAAAACTTTAAGCGTATTAATATCATTAGCACTTCAATCCCGTTCACAAGGTTCACTAAAAGTCGCATGAAAGAACTTGCATCGTATAACTTCGGCCAAGTTAAACAGTTTACTGACCCACGCATAAAAACAATATTAACCGCTTGCACGCAATGTTTTAGCCAATATTACTTACAGTACTTACACAAGCAATATGTTTCGTACCTCTAAGTGGCGATTACTTATATTGACTGCAATACTTCGTAAAGGTTCAATGATACACAAATTTATCTGGATTCATAAAACTAAATGTACGTAAAAATCAACCCTTAAGACTTTAAGAGGTGAGCAAAATATAATATAAGACCTCAGGTCACATAGTAAGTATGTACATTGTAAATTTATATAGTGCCATGATGGGATAGAGGAAAGATACATTGATCACAAAATATATAACTGCGATATTAGATTTGTTGAAAAACAAGTGGTAAGCTCGTTGTATTCCAGTCTTATCTTCAGAATAATACGTAACTTTTCGGATTTAAACAAGTAAAGGTAGAAGGCTTTATTTTATAAATGTAATTTCTTTAAATGGTCTAGTTGTTGCAGTGAGTAATTTGAAGCGAGCTGCATATTGAAGAAAACATCGTTCGCACTAAAATTGTATTCAGCAAAGATTAGATTAGTTTACATATAGAAAGTATTAAATTAGGTAGGTATGCAATATATTATGTACCTATATCTAAATGCCAAGGTAAAAGATTGCGGCAGAAGCGCGCAGGCATGCGGAGCGAATAGCTAGCTAAAGCTATTAAGCTTTTCTGTTATCAATGGCGAGGGTAGGTAGGGCTGCTTTGTTACTCCAGCCCAAATGTCAGGCGCGGCCTGTGACGTCACCGGGCGCTGAAATGGCGCGACATTTCGTGGTACAACCGCCACACCCTCGCCCACTCTAATCTTTGTCATAGGCAGGGTTGTACGACTGAAAAGGCCGTCGAAGATCCCGCCGAGAATCGACCCATTTTTACGATTTAATATATCCGGACGGACGCAACACAGTTATGTTTCCATAATGTTTTGGGTTAGGAACCATTACATATGTGTAATCATTGATAAATATCTACATTAGTAGGAATGGATCAGGGTCAGTGTAAGTCTGAAATGCCTAATTTTGTAACGCTCCGTATCAGTATAGCCGACGTAGGTATTACTAAAAGAGATTAAATCTTAATTGAGACTACAATAAGGAAAATTCCCGCGATAGGTATTATTATGTCATAAATAGATAAAGATACTGAGATAGCGATGTATCCAAACATTGCATGCATTAATAAATAATACCGGAATGCGTTCGCGACATAATTAAATTGAGAATAAAAACCTTTTGATGCCATCACAATGATTAGTTCAATGACGTTTCACTTTTGCTTATGTGCTTTTAAATTTATGTCCATATGTTTACCAAATTAATCACTAAATGCCTGTCCTGTTTACATACTGTGACTCATAATGGTTATTTGTATACTGTTAGTTATAATCAGTGTTTGATTAGAGTTCTGTCATATTTATATTTAAAAGAACCCGAGAGCTATATTTATTAATGTATTTTTAACATTAATATTTAAGAGCGTTTATACCTTCTGCGCGCTTTTTTGCTCAAAAACAGAACTTTTCAAACGAGTTAATAGCCACCAATAAACAATTTAAAGGAAAAATAATTAGTACTAATTTTAGAAAAGGTTGTCATCTAGGGATTTTGGTGGAAAACATTATCGATAGATGGATAATTTGTGAGTACTATAAGGATTACTGAACACAAGTTTCGTTATTTAGGCTTTAAATGGCAATTTAGAAGCTTAAGATATCCGAAATCACTAAATATAAGATGAAAATAAAAATATTATCAGACTAATAAGACCCTTATGCAGGGATTTTGCTGAGAAAAATAATCTTTTTGTGTTTAGTTCCTGAAAAATAAAAATTAAACAATGCGAAATTATTCAGAAACTCTCGTCAAGAACATATTTTTTTTCACCAACTTATCGTAAATATTTTTTA
Source organism: Hyles vespertilio (assembly GCA_009982885.2). Taxonomy (NCBI): domain Eukaryota; kingdom Metazoa; phylum Arthropoda; class Insecta; order Lepidoptera; family Sphingidae; genus Hyles; species Hyles vespertilio. The sequence continues at coordinate 13,001,264 of CM042824.1, forward strand.
GAGCAATTGCATATTATAATAGAAGAACATCTTATCAATAAATTACCATTTTTATATTTCAACAAAATTGGTTTTCATGTTTTCTACAAATAATTTAAAAACCACTATAAAACACGCTGTCCGACCTGCATCAAATCAGACCGCCGCAAGGCCTTCTAGAGGGAGGACGTATCGCTCGTCGGTCCGGCCTGGCTGCAGTCGATTTTTGCCGTGCGTAGTAAAAATAGCCACGCGCGGACTGCGATTGCCACATCTTAGTATTTTGGTAGTAAAATATTTAATTGTTTTTTATTACCTACAATGATTTTGTAGTGAGTATAAATTATGTTTCAGATGATATAATGGGATGTAATTCCGAGGCTAAATTATGTTATGTATTGTAATATAAAATCCCATTAAAAACATCCTGTGAAAAAATTCCAAGTCTCGCAGCTCAGGTTTTCTACCGCAAAAAGTTGTGAGATGCATGTAATACCAAATCGATTAATTTATTTAGTAGGTACTTAAGGGACCTTTTATACAGGGAGCGGAAATAAATGGCGCACTTGCTCAGTTGGGTACAAGGGCATAATATTAATATCGTAATAAAAAAATAATATTTGGAAAATACCTATCCGTTTTGAAGTTATGACCGTTTAAAGTTTTAAGTTTAATCACCACTTTTTCGCATAAAATCAGTTGGAATGGATGAAGAACAAGATTTAAACACAACGTATTTTTTCGTTTCGTCGTTAATTGAACGGTTAACGAAATATACCACGAAAACCATTTTTAACAGCATCAAAACTTTCTTAAACTTCGCTTTAACCGCTGTTTACACATGGGTAAGGTCATGAAATCTTAGCTGTATAATTTATCCTTCTCTAACTTCTCTAACTTCAAAAAAGGATATTTTTTGTTTCATTTCTAATAAATCAATCAGTTAAACAGGGACGTACTTAGATTTAAGCGTCAATAAATTAACAACATAATAACTTTAGGTGCAATTGCATCGTGAATGGATCGACTATTTTGTTTGTCATTATTTTCCTTAGTGTCACAAATCCAAACTGAAAGATACCAAGAAATCACACTGGTCATCGCTTAAATCATGTAAGATTGCCAATTTAATTATAATTAGAAAAGTTTTGACAATACCTACATAACATTTAAATTTTCTAAATAATTTAGATTCATTGAAAAAATAATCTGATGACACTGATTAATAAAAAATAATATTTTTAAAATGATGGCCCAATTCGGCCCTATTAGTCAAAGGAAGCCGCCGGTCATAGTGTACTTTGTCGGATCCAACGCGGCTCGATTATTCTTCCTTTGAGGTCGCCGCCGCCGTTTGTGAGTGCGTGCCGAAAGACGGCAATTTCTTTGTCGGTAACTTTTAGCATTTTGCAAAAGAAGCCCGACATCTTGAGGTGTGTTCATACTACACACTTGATATAACTTAATTAGATTAAGTACTCCAATATAAAAGTTACGTTAAAAAAAAAATTAAAAAATTATTGGACTGATACTGATACTTGCTCAATAGCTTATAATATTATTTAAATATGTCATCAGCCGATCCAGTCAATTACAAATTGCCTATTTACTTTGCTTATTATTTTATTTAACATTATTTTAATGTATTTTGAAAATAATGTTACTTTAAAGTGATAAAATTTCTTCTTAATTCTTATACCTAGAGAAATGTCGTCTACCATTATAGCATATAATTTGCATATGAGACTTATTTGAGATAAAATCAGTGAAATCAATAAACACTAACTACTAATTTATTGCACTGGAGACCCCGTGCCCTGCAGTGGCATGTATATGGGCTGATACAGTAGTAATACTAATTGTTCAGATGAATTATTATGAACTCAAATAGGAAAGCTTTGTATCTAATGTGAACAGGCCTTTATCTTTCAAGAATCAAAATAATAATTTATTTTTATTAGTTGAATTCGGATTGCGATCGCGTGTGCACGTATTAGTCGTGTGCATATTATTGTAAATTCGTTTTCAGTTATTTTGAGTAAATTTTATTAATTTAACTATGCTTTGAACATTACCCAATTTGATAGCTTTTGATGTAACTTGTGTTATGTGAAATGTAAAAGAAAAAGTGATTTGTGCTACCAAACTGTGACAGTGTTTTCGTGCGGGTTTTGGCGGATCCTGCGCTTCCAGTTTTGCCTATCAAGGTCATTACGGTTTACATTACAAGGTCAGTTAACTATTTTGGTGGTCATTAATGACAACTAACCAGCCCATATGAGTCACCGACGGCCTCCGTGGCGCAGTTGGTAAGAACCGCCTGTGAAATGAGAGACCGCGGGTTCGGTTCCCGCCCCGAGACAAATAATTTCCGTGAACCATAATTATTTTTCTAATACCCGCGACACAAGATTTGTATCTTAGTGTGGGGTTAGTACCCATGTATGTGACTGTTGGCAGTATTAATTTAATATCTTTTTTATGTACCCTGAGCGTGATGTACACAATCGCACGACTTATAAGTAAATAATGAGCTCTGCTTATTTATTGTTGAATGTCTACCGTTCAGTTGTAAGGTTCAATCACTTTAGCTTAACATGTTAAGGGGTAGCATGTGTAACGTTAGTTTTTTTTTTTCGGCATCTTTCTTAATATACGCTAGCGCCATACAAATCCGTCTTAATTAAGATTCCTTCACCATATACTATAATGTATATTGGCAGGTGCGCCGTTTTCTTGTCCACCCTGTATAAAGTTATTACGTTAGTTATTACCATATCAATAATAAAAATTCTTTACGTTTTAAATAAATAGATCGACTTGGCCATCGCATGAAAACATAATGTATCGTACAATTTATACATAATGCTGCTGGCCAAGTCGATCTATTTATTTAAAACGTAAAGAATTTTTAATATTGATATGGTAATAACTAACGTAATAACTTTATATAGAAGGTCCCTTAAGTACCTACTAAAAAAATTAATCGACTTGGTATTGCATGCATCTCACAACTTTTTGCGGTAGAAAACCTGAGCTGCGAGACTTGGAATTTTTTCACAGGATGTTTTTGATGGGATCTCGCGTCTTTTTGTAGAGTCCTACTTTTTTCCTTTTCGGTACTTCTAACTATTTAAGGGCGTACTTTTCTTTCTCCTATCTTGATACAGAAATGGGTTAACAAATTGAAATTTCATTTTCTATTAGTTAATTTGCTTGTGATGTTAGAAAGACCATTGCGCTCATTTCGTCTAATGCAACGGGAAACGACTGTGTCAGCCGTAATATGATTCTCCCTATCCTAGACGAAATCCTTCCTATCATCTCCCATATCCTCAATTATTCTATTTCCTCAGGTGTCTTTCCTGCTGCTTGGAAACAAGCACATATCATTCCAATCCCTAAAAAATCCAATGCAACCTATCTTACAGATTTCCGTCCCATCTCCATTCTTCCTTTCCTCTCCAAAGTCCTTGAACGTCTAATCCATACCCAGCTGAATGATTTCCTTTCCAAAAACAATCTCCTAAATCCTTTACAATCGGGATTTCGTCCTGGACATAGCACGACGACCACACTGACTCATATTACGGATGGCATCAGGTCGGGTATGGAGGAGGGCAAGCTGACTGTCTTAGCATTGCTGGACTTCAGCAATGCCTGCAACACCGTCGATTACGATTTATTACTTGGTGTAATGGGTTCTCTCAACATATCTCCAACGGCAGTTGATTGGTTTCGTAGTTACCTGTATGGTCGCCAGCAACGCATCACTTTTGAGGAAAGCTTTTCTTCTTGGTGCTCTGTTTCTGCTGGCGTACTACCTCAGGGCGGCGTACTACTTTTCGCTGTCTTTATTAATTCCATTACTATTAATCTTCGCTCATCCTACCACCTTTATGCCGACGATCTGCAAATTTATACTCGGGCACCCTTGGACAAGATGGTCGACGCAATAAGATCAATCAACAACGACATCCAACATATTTGTCGCTGGAGTAATGCCTATGGACTAAAAGTAAACCCTTCCAAAACCCAAGTCATTGTTGTTGGCAGCCCCAGGATGATATCAAAACTTGCTTGGGACAAGCTACCGTCTGTTTACTGTGATGGTATCATCGTACCATACAGTGACACGGTTAAGAACCTTGGCCTTTATATGGACAAGTGTTTCACCTGGGGTCCACAACTTCGGGAACTTAGCCGTAAGATTTTTGCCTCCGCTGGGTCTTTGCGAAGGTTACACAATTTTCTTCCCATTAATCTTAACGAAGATTTCGCTTGCACAACTCTCCTACTCCCCATCCTTGATTATGCCGATGTCAGCTATCTTGATCTCACCGAGGACCAACTTAATAAACTTGAGCGTCTTCAAAATTTCTGTATTAGATTTATATTTGGTCTACGCAAATATGATCATGTTTCCGAGTTTCGTGCTAAGCTCAAGTGGTTACCCATACGACTTCGTCGGAATGCTCATATTCTTCATTTTCTTTACAATATCTTGTTTAATCCTCTCAGTCCTACATATCTTAAAGAACGTTTTCTATTTCTCCGTGAGACACATTCGAAGTCCTTGAGGTCGTCGGAGAACCTGAAGTTGAGAATGCCAGTGCATACCACGAAGTTCATGGATCAGTCGTTTACAGTCCAAGCTGTTCGACTGTGGAATGCACTACCTGTTAAAGTGAGACAAGCTCAAACACTAACTGCATTCAAAAAAATGTCAAAAATCACTACCTTTCTCTCTGAACAGTCAAAATGAGAAGTATAATTCCTTGCATTTGAACCTAAAGGTAATTTATAGTATATTTATTTATGTATATATTTTTATCTAAAGAAGTATATATAAACTCATTTGCAAAAAAAATGGGCACCTAAGCAATGAACCATTTCAAATGTTACTATTGGTTTGTTTGATAATTATAGGTAGTTTTACTTTTACAATTTTGTAAATTAATAAGCAAATAATCGTTTTCGTTAGTATTATCATAAAATTTATGGGTTCTAATGCTAAAGTTCACTAGTAGTGTATGCTCGCTAGTAGTGCATATGCTCGTGAAGTAAAAGTTAACAAAGATTTTTGTTTGTTTTTTCTTTAATAAAGTAAAAGCAGATAAATGTTTAGTATCGAGTGTGACCCCCTCTAGCTGAAATCACAGCTTGAATTCGTCTGGGTATGCTAGCGAGGATATCCCGGATACTTGCTTGTGGAATACGTTCCCACTCCGCGGTAATCACATTCTTCAGCTCTCTGATGGTCTGCGGAGCCGGTTGTACTGATCTCACGCGTCGTTTCAGAACGTCCCAGACATGCTCTATAGAATTGAGGTCGGGACTTCGAGCTGGCCAATCCAAACGACGAATGCCGACCTCTTGCACATACGCTTCCACATCGCCAGACCGGTGGGCGCGAGCGTTGTCGTCCATAAACATTGAGTCTTCGCCTAAAGCGGCCAATGCGGGTTGTGCATGAGGAATTAGAACTTCCGTTATGTATCGATGTCCAGTCAGTGAGCCGTTTTCAATGAAGACTAACTCTGTACGATCCATTGAATTTATTCCTGCCCAAAACATAACAGAGCCCCCACCATAAGGTGTGATTTCTTCAAAACAAGCTTCTGCAAAGCGTTCTCCTCGTCTTCGTAGCACTCGCCGACGTCGATCTTCACCGAACAGAGATATCCTGGCTTCATCGGAGAACAATACCCTATTCCCGTCTCCTTGAGTTCATGACTCACAATTTCGAGCAAACCTAAGCCTGGCAACTCTGTGCTCACGGAGTAACTTAGGCTGCGGGCACGAAACTAGCGATGGCGGAGCGGTGGCGAGGCGATGCGGCGGCGGAGCGGGGCGATGAAGAGTAGTATTTCGCGTGGGCACGAAACATGACGGTCGATCAGTCGCTTATAGTCCCAGAGATGACGAACAAAACCATGTATCATAGCAATACGGTCGAAACTGTATAAAATCGTAAGATTATGTGATTCTAAACCCGACTAGGTAGGTAGTAACGACCAAAAGTGTAGCAAGTGCATGTGAGGCTATTTCTGCTGTGTCCAATGATATATTATACAAATACGACGTAGATATCAACTATAGGAGCAACTACTGGACATATTGAGACTTAACATCTTATGTCTCAGGATGGCGAGCGCAGTGGAATATTTCTACTGTTTATGAGCGGTCGTATCGCTTACCATCAGGCGAACGGCTTGCTCGTCTCGCCATTCAATGCAATAAAAAAAAAAAAAAAAAAAAAATATCGCACTAGCACTTCAAAAGTGAGGCGTTGAAATTCGGGCAATTGGTGTAATTTCATCTAGTCGCATAGCAACGGCAACAGAGGGAAGACGTCAGTGCTGTCAACATAATTTATTAAGAAAATATTGTCTACAGTGTCGAATTCTGTGTATTAAAAGTATAAAAATTACGGTGCAAAGATATGAAACTAAATTGGAGCTACACACCATATGTAAGTATATAAAAACCACACAAAATTTATTTTTTATTTTAAATTAGTAAATACCGTCTTCAATTGTGTAAGAAGGATCGCCTAATACAAAGATTGTGAAGTGCGATAGTGACAAAAAGCGTGCGTCTTAGATTAACAAGTCAGAAGCGAAACCGATGATACAGAAAATTGACGATGAAAGTTTGAATGGTTTTGGATTGTTGTATATTTGTTTCTGATTCAATCATATTTAAAACGATTAAGTTATTTGTAATGAATTATTTTCATACTAAATAACTTAATGCAACCACGAACATTACAAAATAGCTTCCCCAAATATTTGGATTGGCTATACATAATTGCCCGGAGGAGGCCCGTGCCCTGCAGTGGGACGTATATGGGCTGATACAGAAACAGAATATATATATTTACATATATCATTGAATGTTTTCAGATTTCCAGGTGATAAGCTTTCGAGACGTAAATGGGTATGCACTAAGCACAGTTCGAACAAAAAGAGGGAATCGTGACTGGATGCCTTTAAAACTGATTAATATTGGTTTAGCACATTTTAATTATGAATAAAAATATGCAACTACGAAAATATCCACCTAAAAAACCTGCACCATCGGTTGTAGTCATTGAGATTCACATTGCCGATCTATGTTTTATACTAAATCTATGGATAATACTGACGAAAACGATTATTTGCTTATTAATTTACAAAATTGTGAAAGTAAAACTACCTATAATTATCAAACAAACCAATAGTAACATTTGAAATGGTTCATTGCTTAGGTGCCCGTTTTTTTTGCAAATGAGTTTATATATACCGGGTATCTCAAGACTGCTACCGAAAACGAAGCCGGGTGGTAGTTTTAGTGGCTACAAACACAATGCAACTAAAATTTTCGCATAGAAACGTGACAATTATTTTTTATGATTTTTTAAATATCGTCATTTTTGGGTGGTAAATCCATAGTTTTTGCTAAAATAATAATTTAAACTCTCTTATATCTTAGAGTATTTATAAATTAAAGGGTATACACTATTATTTTAGGAAAAAAATTATTTACCACCAAAATATGGCAATAGGAAAAAAATTTCAAAAAAAAAATTGTCGCTTATTTTTGCAACTTTTTCTGTTGCATTGTGTCTGAAGTCGCTTAAACTACCACCCGGCTTCGTTTTCGGTAGCAGTCTTGAGATACCCGGTATATATAAACTCATTTGCAAAAAAAACGGGCACCTAAGCAATGAACCATTTCAAATGTTACTATTGGTTTGTTTGATAATTATAGGTAGTTTTACTTTCACAATTTTGTAAATTAATAAGCAAATAATCGTTTTCGTCAGTATTATCCATAGATTTAGTATAAAACATAGATCGGCAATGTGAATCTCAATGACTACAACCGATGGTGCAGGTTTTTTAGGTGGATATTTTCGTAGTTGCATATTTTTATTCATAATTAAAATGTGCTAAACCAATATTAATCAGTTTTAAAGGCATCCAGTCACGATTCCCTCTTTTTGTTCGAACTGTGCTTAGTGCATACCCATTTACGTCTCGAAAGCTTATCACCTGGAAATCTGAAAACATTCAATGATATATGTAAATATATATATTCTGTTTCTGTATCAGCCCATATACGTCCCACTGCAGGGCACGGGCCTCCTCCGGGCAATTATGTATAGCCAATCCAAATATTTGGGGAAGCTATTTTGTAATGTTCGTGGTTGCATTAAGTTATTTAGTATGAAAATAATTCATTACAAATAACTTAATCGTTTTAAATATGATTGAATCAGAAACAAATATACAACAATCCAAAACCATTCAAACTTTCATCGTCAATTTTCTGTATCATCGGTTTCGCTTCTGACTTGTTAATCTAAGACGCACGCTTTTTGTCACTATCGCACTTCACAATCTTTGTATTAGGCGATCCTTCTTACACAATTGAAGACGGTATTTACTAATTTAAAATAAAAAATAAATTTTGTGTGGTTTTTATATACTTACATATGGTGTGTAGCTCCAATTTAGTTTCATATCTTTGCACCGTAATTTTTATACTTTTAATACACAGAATTCGACACTGTAGACAATATTTTCTTAATAAATTATGTTGACAGCACTGACGTCTTCCCTCTGTTGCCGTTGCTATGCGACTAGATGAAATTACACCAATTGCCCGAATTTCAACGCCTCACTTTTGAAGTGCTAGTGCGATATTTTTTTTTTTTTTTTTTTTTATTGCATTGAATGGCGAGACGAGCATGCCGTTCGCCTGATGGTAAGCGATACGACCGCTCATAAACAGTAGAAATATTCCACTGCGCTCGCCATCCTGAGACATAAGATGTTAAGTCTCAATATGTCCAGTAGTTGCTCCTATAGTTGATATCTACGTCGTATTTGTATAATATATCATTGGACACAGCAGAAATAGCCTCACATGCACTTGCTACACTTTTGGTCGTTACTACCTACCTAGTCGGGTTTAGAATCACATAATCTTACGATTTTATACAGTTTCGACCGTATTGCTATGATACATGGTTTTGTTCGTCATCTCTGGGACTATAAGCGACTGATCGACCGTCATGTTTCGTGCCCACGCGAAATACTACTCTTCATCGCCCCGCTCCGCCGCCGCATCGCCTCGCCACCGCTCCGCCATCGCTAGTTTCGTGCCCGCAGCCTAAGTTACTCCGTGAGCACAGAGTTGCCAGGCTTAGGTTTGCTCGAAATTGTGAGTCATGAACTCAAGGAGACGGGAATAGGGTATTGTTCTCCGATGAAGCCAGGATATCTCTGTTCGGTGAAGATCGACGTCGGCGAGTGCTACGAAGACGAGGAGAACGCTTTGCAGAAGCTTGTTTTGAAGAAATCACACCTTATGGTGGGGGCTCTGTTATGTTTTGGGCAGGAATAAATTCAATGGATCGTACAGAGTTAGTCTTCATTGAAAACGGCTCACTGACTGGACATCGATACATAACGGAAGTTCTAATTCCTCATGCACAACCCGCATTGGCCGCTTTAGGCGAAGACTCAATGTTTATGGACGACAACGCTCGCGCCCACCGGTCTGGCGATGTGGAAGCGTATGTGCAAGAGGTCGGCATTCGTCGTTTGGATTGGCCAGCTCGAAGTCCCGACCTCAATTCTATAGAGCATGTCTGGGACGTTCTGAAACGACGCGTGAGATCAGTACAACCGGCTCCGCAGACCATCAGAGAGCTGAAGAATGTGATTACCGCGGAGTGGGAACGTATTCCGCAAGCAAGTATCCGGGATATCCTCGCTAGCATACCCAGACGAATTCAAGCTGTGATTTCAGCTAGAGGGGGTCACACTCGATACTAAACATTTATCTGCTTTTACTTTATTAAAGAAAAAACAAACAAAAATCTTTGTTAACTTTTACTTCACGAGCATATGCACTACTAGCGAGCATACACTACTAGTGAACTTTAGCATTAGAACCCATAAATTTTATGATAATACTAACGAAAACGATTATTTGCTTATTAATTTACAAAATTGTAAAAGTAAAACTACCTATAATTATCAAACAAACCAATAGTAACATTTGAAATGGTTCATTGCTTAGGTGCCCGTTTTTTTTTGCAAATGAGTTTATATATACCGGGTATCTCAAGACTGCTACCGAAAACGAAGCCGGGTGGTAGTTTTAGTGGCTACAAACACAATGCAACTAAAATTTTCGCATAGAAACGTGACAATTATTTTTTATGATTTTTTAAATATCGTCATTTTTGGGTGGTAAATCCATAGTTTTTGCTAAAATAATAATTTAAACTCTCTTATATCTTAGAGTATTTATAAATTAAAGGGTATACACTATTATTTTAGGAAAAAAATTATTTACCACCAAAATATGGCAATAGGAAAAAAATTTCAAAAAAAAAATTGTCGCTTATTTTTGCAACTTTTTCTGTTGCATTGTGTCTGAAGTCGCTTAAACTACCACCCGGCTTCGTTTTCGGTAGCAGTCTTGATATACCCTGTATGTATATATATAAATATATAAATGTATTTATAATAGGTGTATGTATATAATTATGTATCATATATTGTGTAGATACTCATTATAAATAATTCGTCTATTATTATTTTATTGGAGCTTGTATCCTTTTTTTTGTAGACTGCCCTCTCATCTTTTCCTTTTTTTTTCTATCCATCCAAAGTTGTCTGTAAGAAATCGCCTAGAGCGATAAGACCGCCATCTGTCCTTTTTTTTTATTTGTAATATATTTAAGTGTTTATGCTTTATGTGCAGTTAAGAATTAAATAAATAAATAAATAAATAATTTAGTTTTTATTAATATTTGTATTCAAGATTTTACTACTTTATTTGTTATGATGTAAAATAATGTAAAGTAACTAAGTGGAGTTCTAGTGAATTGCAAAATCGAAGTTCCTAGTAACCTAAGCCTTTATTTTGACTGGAGCTTTTTCTTGGAAAGATCTGCCTGCGGACGTCAGGTTCTTAGAATTAAACTCATGACGTGTTTCTCCCAACTTAGCTTTTCTGCGTCATATTTAAACCTTTCCATGCTGCGTCACATCGAAGAACCTTATTGCTATATTGAATAATACTGAAAGAAGTTTCGAATTCTTCGGGATAGGGCTATAGTGGCTTGATAGTCAATATATCCTTTGATGCATCATGTAATTTCGAAATGAATATCTGGCGTTGATTTGGTTTTATGCTGATCCTTACATTAGCCAGTCGCTTGATTGCTGGTAGTTATCCCAGATCATTGTTGTAATACCGGGTATCTCAAGACTGCTACCGAAAACGAAGCCGGGTGGAAGTTTTAGTGACTACAAACATAATGCAATTAAAAATTTCGCAAAGAAACGCGACAATTATTTTTTATGATTTTTTAAATATCGTCATTTTTGGGTGGTAAATCCATAGTTTTTGCTAAAATAATAATTTAAACTCTCTTATATCTTAGAGTATTTATAAATTAAAGGGTATACACTATTATTTTAGGAAAAAATGTATTTACCACCCAAATATGGCCATAGGAAAAAAATAACAAAAAAAAAAATTGTCGCTTTTTTTTTCAACTTTTTCTGTTGCATTGTGTCTGAAGTCGCTTAAACTGCCACCCGGCTTCGTTTTCGGTAGCAGTCTTGATATACCCTGTATAAAAAGGCACACCTTACATTTAAGAAAAAATTGAATGGCGGTAAAGTTCTATAAAATCTCCCTTGATACTAACTAACTATTCTCTAGCTCTAGCTTTCTTTACTGCCAGCTTAACTTTATCGAACAGTAAGGTAACTCAGAATCACAGCTCAGTATAAAGAATGCATATGAGCTATAATACCTCATTAGAATTCACATGGTTGACGAAGACGAAGTGTGGCAATGACGGCAGTCGTTAAATCGCGGCAGAAACCCTTTTAATGGTCTGTATATTGGCCAATGATCTAATAACCTCAAGTAGTCAAACTACATAAGTTACCATGTGTAGTATGTACTGAATACTGGATTTTAAAATGCAGTGACGTAATATGTGGAAAGGGTGAGGCAATAGCTGAAAAAGATTTTCAATCCGCCGGACTTAATCTTTATGCATAAATATACATGCACACATAATCATCACGCCTGTATCCAATAGGGGTAGGCAGAGACTGTCGATTGCGATTTTAGTCTTAAATATCTTGTGTTTAAATATTAATTAAGGGGTATTTTTTAACGATTTATAGCTATGCTGATTTCCGATAGCAAGAACTACTTATTTAATCCGATAGTTAACTTTCCACATTCCTTTTACTTCTTTAACCAAATGACTATAAAATACAAGTTTATGTCGCCGTCTGCTTAAACAATAAATTTCGTAGCAAACTGCGTGAGTCTTGCCCTAGTGTAGTGTAATTACTTGAACGATGCTCTAATGGCTTACTTTTTGTTAACAGATAATCGCTATGGCAGTAATGGAGCACCGTTTGTAAGCCCCGTTGCGACTTTTCGCTTCAGGTAAGATATTTTATTTGGATTTGTGTATATAATTTAGTGATACTGAATTATTTAAGGACGGATGCGCATTGACACCTTGTATTCGATAAAGGTATCCTGTTATGTGGCCGAATAAAATGGAATATGAGTATAAATATTAACCCTAGTGAAAAGTTGGACACCCCATTCTAGAGTCTCGCTTGTCTGGGAATTTTCTATCCATACTAATATGTCGAGAGATTCATAATTATTTATTTATCATAAGACCTTTAATCCCCACTGCTGGGCAAAGCCTTTTTTCTTTCCTTTCACTAATAACAATGACTATTGTTTTAAAATGATTTTTAAACGCGGTTATGCTGTCTCCGGCAGCCTTTTTTTCCCTTTAATGTACATATAACCTCCAACGATACTAAAATCATATTTCACTTGTCCAGTCCCAGTCCCACCCTTGTCTAGTTTTATCGTAACATCTGTAATCTATAGAAAAGTGTACACCACCTTATGTAAATACAATTTCGATGTTTTCTAAACATTTGTTCGTTTCCCATTTAGACGGACAACAAACAATACAGGTGTCCATTGTGCGGCCGTCATCGGCTTGATGGATGATTTTGTTAAGTTTTGAACGAACGCGACCTAAATCCGGAAGTAGGGTGGATTGTCTCCGGTGAAGGTCGTGTGCGAAGGAGTGCCGCCGTGAGGCCAGAATTTGCACACCACGGCGAAGCTTATCTGTGACCTGAAAAACATGTAATTTGTTTTATTAATTTTTTATTGTTTAAACACGTAACTTACTGTTTTTTCCTTAATGACAGAAATGTACGATTAGGGCTCGTGTATTACAGATTTAATATAGCGTGATAAATGTATTTAATGTTAATATAACGCCTACAACAGGACAGGCCGGTTTTATTCCGTTGAATTACATGGTGAGAAGGCATCAAGTGTCATTCGCATAATATTATACGCAGATGCAAAGAAATAATAATTTCATAAGTATCTTGACTATTTAAAATGATTAAGATATATTATACCTAGCATGGACTAGAAAATAGCCATAGTTAATAAATGGCTTGCTGTATAATTATCGTTATAGTTTGTGAGACTTTTGTCAAATATACGTTGGAACGTGTATTTTTAATAAATAATATGATATCAGTCATCAGTTAGGCGTACTAAATGATGGGAATGAAACAATATGCGGGGCTAAATGATAGTGTACGTGTGCTTGGTATGTCACACCCACGACACAATTTTCACCTGAGACATAATTCTTTATCGTGTTGGTTCAGTGAATGGCCGAGCTGATCGAACCCTATCAGCGGTTTCCACCCACGAATTACAGCCTGTCTATATCAGTGGGGTGACGGCATAGACTCATGGTGGCTGCCACGCCTAACTCAATCACGGTCGGGACTAAGCTTTAATGTTCCTAGAAGTAGAACACGGAAACACGCAGATGTATGCGAATTTGGACTCTCATGCAAATAGTTAAGGCTTTATTTCGCGCATGATACTGTTGTCTAAAGGGTTGGTTGTGTTGACTTACCCTACGTCCGCACGGCCTAATTTGACGGTTTTGATTTGGTTAAGGGCATGTTGATATATGACGCACTTTTTAAAGTATTTCGTGTGTATTTTTGTGTTTATTGTTTTGGGTTGGGTTTTTCACTGCAATTTACGCGGGTGATAGAGTAAGGTATGGTCTATGGAATGAACGATCGAGAAAAAACATAGTTTACTTGACTAATAATTATGTGATGTATGACGATGGAATATTTTACTGTATATTTTGCAGAGTGACACGTAATTTCAGATAAAGAACACATAAATATACAAAAGTTATTCCCTGCGTCTATGTTTCCATTTGAATTGAAATTAATTCAATGTTTAACTATTCACAAACAAAATTGAGTTTAGCATTATATTTATCAGATTATTACATGTTAATGTTTAAAAATATATTAATGTTTGTATGTCACATTTTTAGGTAAACAAAACAGATGTGACAATCCTATCAAATAATAATGCGGTTGTCCAGATAAAAACCTATATAGCTGGATCTGTGCCAGACCTGCGTGACTACGTTACTGATTATTCATAAATTTATTTTTAAACTTTAAGCACGCGTGAAAAGAACTAGGGAATTTATTCTTATTATGCAGCGCTCTTGATATTTCGCTAAGTTGACGTATGTGTTGATACGAAACTTTATTAATCGTAAACATAGCAAACTCGAGCGAAATTAATGGCGAACTTTTTCACGGAGAATCTTGATTTATTGGAACCGTAAAATGGTGTATAAATTATAAATTTTAAGCACCGTTCTTAATTTCTTCGGCGTTTGTTTTCGATGGTGCATATGGCGAACGAATAAAGTTGTTGGTTGCCTCCCGCTTTTATTGCTAATTTATTATTTATGAACCTGGCAACTGTTAAAGAAAAAGCCCACAAAGTTACAAAGATAGAAATGAGTTGCAAAATTATAATTTTATATTTGCCTATCTAGACACACGATAGTGTTTTGCCATGATCGCGAGCGACGAGCATTGTGTTCATGTGTGTTACTTCAGCGACCAATTATCCCTTGCGTTGATTATTCAATGTTTTTTGTGTATAGTTATTCCTGTGCAACGCTTTGTATGGCAGTATGGATGACAACAAATTGTGGTCCGTACTTGTTGGGGTGAATGCATGCATCAAAAAGGCGATGCATGACGTGTCGGTATTCGCCAATAGCACCGGCACGTTAGAGTAGTGTGTGGTGTGCGTCGAGTGAAGCGTGCGGTTGCGCAAGTGCTCGGCGCACCGAACGTCGCCGGTGCTGCCGCACTCGTCGCTATTGCGGGCTGCGGCGCTCTCGGTGCACATGTCCTCGATTCGCAAGGGAATGTTGTCATCAGCCTCGATCTAGTAAAGCTGAGACTTTTTTCCTTGTGAAACAAAGACGACGCGTCTACGCTCACATTTCGTTCTTAAGGTCTCCTAAATGCCACACAGTGACTTTACTAATTCCTATTATACAAATAGTAATATTGTCACGCTCAGTACCGTTACATGGCAATTCCTAAAAGGTCGGATGTATGCTTCTTATATTTCCTGGAAGGTAATTATAATGTTCTTAATTGCTGTTTAATATTCGTACTGAATGGCTTGCGTTAGTTATGTATTGAGTATTGTTAACGTCTATACATGTCATTAAAAACAAAACTTCCTATACAAATTCAATACCGTTAACAGCGTTCTCATAAAATACAGCCAATTTGAAGTTACAAACTAAGTGAAGGATATCAACTTTTTACTTGTTTGTTCATAGTACTTTTTTTCTTTTTCAAGAATAAAATTCTCATGTAGCGCGTCCGTGGAAATTGTTTGTAGAGCATGGCTTTGAAGGAATGCGAGTGACGAATATGAACTGTATCAAAAACGGCATTGAATGTGGAAGTGAACGAAATGTTCATTGAAAGTGATATCGAGTGGCGAGTCGGGTAGAGCCGCGACTCACCTTGGGGTTTGATGTTACGTACGCTAAAATACACTATCAAAACAGTGCGTTTCGTTCGTCGGCCGGTGTCGCACGTCCGCCGCGCGCCGCCTCTTTCACTATTTATTAAATAAAACCGCGAAACACAGTTGCATAAAATTATTTAGCGCAACGTTTTAAGTGCCTTACTACATTTAAATATTATCATTTATTATTTTCGAAAGTTATTAAAAGTAGGAATTATTTTTGTATTGTGTGCGTGACGTGTTTTTAACGGGCTTATCGTCTCTTTGGATTGAGATTTGCCTGGCTGAGAACCTATTTTCATCATGTAAGTCCTGTATATAATTGACACTTCAGTTTTTAAATATTAAATAATAGTCTTTAATTACTTATGTCATGTACCGCGTAGTGGCCTCACATCGAGCTTACTTAAAGGAAGTTAAATGAGCTTGATTTTGACCCATAACAGTTATAAATAGCATAAAAGTCAAATATCAATAACAATTCCTCAATCATTATTTAATTATATTTTTATAACTTACATATCCTAAAGTATTCGTTTAAAAAAACATCAATATTGTTGTAATAAGTTCCAAGCGAAAAAATAGGTATATTATTTTATTTCAATAGGTTTATTATTTTTTTCAATTATTGCTCTTTGTTTTTTCTGCTGTTTTCAGTCATTACTAGTTTGTTGTCGTCATTATACAACACAATAATTAGTTCAACAATAGCCGTTCTAAAAATCTGCTTATAATTTACTGTATTTCTCAGAGCTTGAAAAGATTTATACTAAGCGATGTAGTAAGTCACTTTATTGATTTTACTTTACTGTCACTTTGACACATCATTCAAGTGACTTACGCCCGAATACTGGAACGCCATTCAAATAATAAGTTGCTCTTAACAGCTCACGGCCCACTTACCCAGTACATTTACGGGATTAACGTAGTTAAGCGCAACTTATATTTAAGTTGCGTTCCAGTATTTGGGTGTTAGATTTTAGCTATAGCTACTGTACAAGTACTTAAACGTATTTAACTCTTACTTCATATTAATTGAAATGTCACTTCAAATTTTATATTTATTATATTTATAGATTTACTTTGTTAGAGTCTAAAAAGTTCTTTTCTCCACACCTAATACAACTATTTGTCTCATTGCAAGAATCGAATCCGCGCTCTCCTCTTTTCCAGCCGGCTTCTTGCCTACCACACAATTTTGTATTATGTATATTTTAAATATTTATGGCTTACCAATAAATTATAATTAAGTATTACAAAAATGTATTCGTTCTTCATTGTATTTATTCGATGACATGGCTACCTAAACTTTATTTATTGTTGCAATCACCGTAGAACCAGATATGTTGGTCATACATTTTATTTGATGTACAAACCATAGGTTTACGAAGTCCGTAGATTCGTACTTTCCGAATCTGGGAGGAAAATAGACTATTCCCAACCGATCGATTAAACCCACATCTTTACACGGATTTAATAATAATACGACAAACAGTTAATGTACACATTGTTAATACAGACATGCCATGATCGACGTGGGGTGACCTTCGAAACTTCAAAAAGTTTTGAAAACCTTTTTTTCTATTGTAGTACTTGCATCACATTACTATGTAATGTCTACTGGCAATAATGTTACCTTGAATGGATTTTTTAAATATTATTTAATATGCAGGGCATAAAAGCCAAGCCAAATGTTGAAGATAGAACAGCATGGTTGGCTTCGGAATCTGCCAGGACAATGCCGTGTTCTGTATAATAATTTAATTAAAAATTAAAAGACCGACTTCAATGTGCACTACAAAGTAATAAATAATATATATTTCATTGTGCTAGCACACATTGATTAATTTTCTTATTGACTAGACTAGCCAACAAATCTTAAATACGTAATATTTTGAAGGCGGGTCGCCAAGTGCCAATCGAGAACAAATTTAAGTATTGTAACACAGTTGAATATTACCTACTTGTAGATGTATCGTTGGCGCTCAGTTAGGTCCATATGTAAACTAGAAACAAATTAATTTAACATATTGATCCTACGTATACATTTGTTGAAATTTTAATAGAATTAATATGTGTCATATGTGTGGTCTAATTTTAATTTATTGCATATGATCAAAGATATAGTGGTCAAGGGTTTCAACTCCAGGGTACACCATTGACTTATTGGAGTCACTTGCATATTTATATGTGTATACAATTACTTTAACAGTGATAGGAATCATAGTGAGGAATGTATAAGAAAGGGAAGGGTTGTTAAGTTTGTATGTTTCGCTCGATTGTAGATAAGTCCGATGCTCAACAATGTTGATTAAGAGCTGATATATTAAGGACGGGCGATTTTTCTATTATGTAGTTATCAGGACAGGGACTGGAATTTGCACCAGATATGACTATAGACTCTCGCCCCCAATCACACCGAGGGACAAAACACGCAAGGCGTAACGTGGGTGTCCTGGTTGATACCAGGAGAATCTCTGCATACCCCTTCTGGGAAAATGGCGTGAGTTTATATAGATTAAGGTAAATTAATATTGCGTGTAAAATTGCGTATTTTTCGCTAGGATGTTTTACACAAATTAAATTTAAGTGTAGGACGTCGTGTTCGTCATTTGGCGACCCGCCTTCAAAATATTACGTATTTAAGATTTGTTGGCTAGTCTAGTCAATAAGAAAATTAATCAATGTGTGCTAGCACAATGAAATATATATTATTTATTACTTTGTAGTGCACATTGAAGTCGGTCTTTTAATTTTTAATTAAATTATTTTATTTATTACTTTTTAGTTTTTATAAGCATTGCAATAATGCCAAAGGTAATCATATAATGAAAAACTGGAATCAATGTATACAAAAAATGAACCACTGTGATCCTTTATAATTTCAAAAACGAAAATTAATGTTTTATGATTTTTAAGGAAGCTACACTGTCATTTCGTTTTTATGATAAAGAAAATACTAAAATCGGCTCAACCTGCTAGAGATATTGAGTACATTTATGCGTGGTAATCATTCGTTACCCGTTATAAAACACATATACTTAACCTAATGGACGAAAAATCATTGCGTTTCTGCAAAGTTTTGTGGAGGTCTGCTCTCCAGATATGTACCTATTCATCAGATCATCACTATATTTTATGTGACCAACATTATATTAATTATATAATTCATTTCGATTGTATAATTCGTTCCGAAGAAAAGTTATTTAAAATTATTTATTTATTGTCGCAGATATTTAGTATTTATCTTTGTTTATATTCCCCCCAAAGAAAATTTCAAAATCGGTTAACAATTGCGGGCGTAATCGCGTAACAAACATACAAAAAAAAAAATATATCAGTCGAATTGATTACCTCCTCTTTTGAAGTCGGTCAAAAATAGCGAATGATAATGAAAATTACACTGTTATCTAAAGCCCCACAATCGAACTGCACATTGATTGCTTCTGAAGCTAAAGTCGTGACCTGTCTATGGCGTACATGTTTAAATATATTTGTGTATAAATGTACAACATATGCTCGTATTGAAGGGCATAAGGATTGTCTGAATGTGCATTGATCTGTGCATATCCCATTTAAGTCTCGCTCACGTTAATCTTCAAATTATTTTTCAATTATCTGTCGATGTATTGGTTTGCAGAGCTGCACGGTTCTTCTCCACTCCCTTCGAAAAATCTGACGGTATTTGAAAGTGTTTGTGTTTGTAATATTATTAATGTGTATGACATGTCAAGAAAATTGCTTAAGACAATAAAAAAGAAACAAAGACAGTCTGTTACTTTTAATCCTATCTAATTAATTCCGCTTAACTGAAAATAATTAGATTAACATGTTTCCTTCCTGTTATCTATTTGGTAGCTTTTAGTTTACCATCTTACAATTGTTTTTCAATCTTTGATCAAAGTTATCAGTATTTCAATAATTATAAAGTTATTAAACTATGCAAAGTTAGTTACAGGTTAATGTCGTTAACGCCGTCGTGTCCGTTTTGTATAGAATGATGATTAGTTAGTTAGGTGTAAAAATTGGAGATTTGTATCGATTTATCGACTCAAAAAACGACTCGGTTGGTCCAATATAACTTCAATAATCGCTTCATAATACTTTTCGCTTAAATATAATTGATCATACCAGCGTTGCATACACCATCAGGTGGAGTGCAATCTCTTTCCCACTTTCACTTTATAAGTTTAAGTACTACCAAAATGCATTAGCTTTAATTAAATCGTGCCCAAAATGCTTTATTGCATCACACACTACAGTGCTTTTAATTATCGTAGTGGATTTTTGTTCAAAGTAATCTGACACAAAATCTTTCGTATAAGCCTGTTTTGTGCACTCGTAAATATCGTTACGTTTCATGTGAAAGTATGCTTTTCTCGTTTTACGCGTTCTAAATACATTTGCAGTAATAATTCCGTCACATTTTTGCCATGGCCTGTACTTGTATTATTCTACGGTACTACTTTATCAACCACAAAAACGTTATCTGATTATTTTAGGTTGTTTAGTTAATGTTTCGATGTTATAAAAATGAATGTATCTATCGTTGATAGAACTTTAATTACATTCGAAGTGTTAAAATCATATTTTTGGACCGACTGTTTTAAAGTTTAGTTGGGCAGATTATTGAAGGTTCAGTTAGCCTAATTTAATTATGCTTAAATGACCTCCAAAATAATGGTTTATCTGCCTATGCTAAAGCGGATAAACCCGGCAATCCTGCAGCAGAACCTATGAACAATGTAGGTTTAATCTGGTATTAGATTAGAATTATGATTTTCCATTCAGCAGTTTTTAACCTAACTACTTTTACTGGTGGTAGGTCTCTCAAATGTGGAGAGGTCGCCTGAATAGGAACCACCGCAATTTCTATTTCTTTCGCCAACAGCAATGTAAATGCAATGATGTGTTCCGGTTTAAAGGACATTATAGTCAGAGTAACTGCTGGGCATTATGAGAATCAACATCGTATGTCTCAGGATGGAGCGCAGTGGAATGCCAAGCATTGCTATGTAATTAATAGTTTTGTTTCGTAACTCTTACCATTAGGCGAATGGCATGCTCGTTTCGCCACTCATTGCAATAAAAAAAATATTCACATGACATAAATATAAGATAAGCTATATTATACATAATATAAGAAACTTGTATTATAAGATGTATAGGTTAGGTATGCGTTAAAATTATCTTCGCAGTCATGCAGAAAAGAAAATGCGTGTATGGATTTACCAGTAATTTATTTACTCCAACTCATATAATTCCGGTTCTCAATCAAGTTTGTATTCATGACGTTACATCTGCACCTTTAAAATATGTTTTACATTTACCAACACCATTCATAATTATGATAGTGAACAATATTTAATTGGTTTTGGAAACTATGACGCGCGCATTCCACGCTGCGTACCGGATGTACAGACGTAGTAAAACTCGGATCCACAGCGCTTTAGCATGATACGGAAAACGCCGTGTAATCAGCTTGTTATGTAGTTATTTATCATGTATTTACTGGTACATTTCAAACGCCCGTGTTACGTACGTGGATACTAGTTTGCAACCGATGCACCGAAGCACTTTTTGTTAAACGTTTGTATCACGCATTTGTGTAATGTGTTACTTATAACAGAAAGTAAAATGTATGGGTCGGTTTAATTGAGATGTCAATTATTCATTCCAATGACGTCTATTAATTTGATTGATTAAGCTGCAGTGCCTCTTTTGTTAATTGTTACATTAATTATATTGTATGGCTTGATTGTCTGCCTTGAGCGTTGTATTTAATAGATTTTCTTACGTTATTCCCTGTACATGCTTTTCAGCCCACGCTGGGAACGCAACTTATACAAATATTAATTTGTAAAGGTAATAAATCTTTATATAAAAGGAACTGAATAATTTTGACGCCTGATATTCGTTAACTGATTGATGCACAGAACATTACTTCTAAATTTTTCTCAAAGACAAAATATAGTCAGAGCTATTCCTAAACTATCATCATCATCATCATATCAGCCACAGGAAGTCCACTGCTGAACATAGGCCTCCCCCAAGGATCTCCACAATGACCTGTTGGAAGCGGCCTGCATCCAGCGACTTCCTGCGACCTTAGTCAGATCGTCCGTCCACCTTGTAGGCGGGCGTCCGACACTTCGCTTGCCTGTACGTGGCCTCCACTCGAGAACCTTTCGGCCCCAACGGCCATCGGTTCTACGAGCAATGTGCCCGGCCCACTGCCACTTCAACTTGCCAATCCTATGGGCTATGTCGGTAACCTTGGTTCTCCTACGGATCTCCTCATTTCTGATTCAATCTCGTAGGGAAAAACTAAACTAATTCCTAAACTATATGCTTTATAAATTGTAATTTATAAAGAGAAACATCGTACAGACATAGTTAGCATATTCCAGTATAAATATTTTGTCTCGCAACAATCCAAACTTTCACGAACTTGAGTCTGCCCTTTGGGAAAACCACATGTGTGTGAACTGTGAAGGCGCCGCAACATTATTCTACAATCTTTAAACTAAACTATTATTCACATACCACTCCTTTTTATATCTCACGTAAGCTATTAGTAATTAGAGTTTTGACCATAAAATAAGTGCATTTTTTTAAATATGGGTTTTGGGAAGGCAGGCGCTGTAACTGCAACGGCAACTGCAGGACATATGAAGAGTAATGCAGATAAATACAATGATCTCAGAACTACGTATATGTTGAGTAAATGAATGTCGTAATAGAAATTACATATATAACGAAGATCTTAATCTAGTTGAGTCATAGCAAACATGCTTCCTGTTAATCCTGTGGATTATGAATATGTTTTTGAATACTTTTATGTATAACTTTGTAGTACTTAGTATAGTAATTCTTAGAATTTGAGTGTATTGTCGTTGATAGATGTGATTTATTTCCATATACATATGTACATCAAACATGCATGGGCAAAAATGTAAAGCCTAAAATGAATTTCCACGACAATGAAATGTTTAACTGGAGTTAAAGTGAAACACAAGGAGTTACATAAACGTAGGATCCGATAAGTTTAATTAATGTCTGTGGTGGCGCGGATGATGATAAATAAAAAAATTTAGTGGACTGTATATTGCGGCTTGCACGGCACACTCGGAGGGCGGGATGCACTGCCTTCAAGAACAAATGGTTCACTAGGCAGTTCTACAAGGAATGGATATGCACATACCTTGTAGCGTCAGCGGCGGTGTTATAGTTGGCGGCTCGTCTGCTGCTTGGCGGAAAATTACTGTTTCTGTGACTAACTATACACTGAATAGTTACAAGCACCAATAATGCGACGAGACACTGCTAATCACTTAATAACACATCAATATGCGGAGCGATATAATAATTAACTTCTCACTCCGAAGGCGCGCGCGCAAGTAAAAGAATATTTTATGGCGCCCTCGAGCGGCGGGTTGCGGAAATGATATTTTGCTTGATCCAGGTTAGCGCGGGCGGCGATGCGGTCTCGCTCACGCCTTGCTGTTGCGGTAGTGCGCGAAAGGGATGCGGGAAGGAAAGCATGCCGTGAAACTTAATGTAGATTTGATAGCCTTATTGTAGAAAAATGACAGCGGAAGTTGATATATAAAAAAACTACTTGTTTTGCGGATATAATAATAAAACGGCGTAACCAGTCTGGGTGGTTGTGGATGAAAATGTTGACAAGTATTGTGTTGTTTGCGAATGGATTGACTATAATTAAGATTATAATATTGTCAAACATTATCAAATTAATAAAAAGTTAATATCTACAAAGAGTGAATCACTTATTTCACAATATCACCATAATTGACGCAGTTTTGTGTGACAGTACAAACATTTTTTTATTACTGAACTTTCCTAATTTTGATATGAAGGTTTACAGTTTACACAATAGATATGCATGAATAAAATGTTGATGATATAAGTAGGTATATATGACTATGAGATGTTAATTATAAATTAATTGTCAAGTTAACTGGACTTTATTTCACTCTCCTGTTTTGATTGCAGCGTGTGCAATCGAGTGATATCCAGTCCAATTTGTATTAATTTCAAAAGAGTATTATTCGAGATCAGTCACTGATTGTATAAGTCTTTAGTCGAATCTTTATTTATTATCCAATCTGTATTGGTAATGTCGTGTATGAACTGTATTATGTATCCCAAGAAGAAATAAATGTGTTAAATGAACTGAATAGAGTCAGATTAAACATGATACGCAAAAGATTATAATGTGTAAACCGCAGGTTATGTTGAGATGTGATTCCGACTCTCATTAGTTTTATAGGATCTATAAACTGTTGATACATCTAATTTATCTCATAATTTTAACATCAACCTGGGAAAAGGCATAGTATTATTTTATACGATTGAACAATTTCCGAACAAAAAAGATAAAGGAATTAAATGTTGTACTATTTATCAATCCATTTTCTCGGAGCTTCCAAGAGCTATAAGTGATCAAAGGCACGGATTCTTTCCATTACATTCTTTCTGCTAACCTTTGAAAGCTTTTACAGCTCCATTGAAAGTAAGGCAACTAGAAATCTAGGTAAAATTAAAGTGGATATATATATATATATATATTGTTTACTAGCTTTTAATAGATCAAAGATACAAAAGACTGCATACAATATCTATACATATTTTAACATATTCTTCTTATGCTTTGATCTCTGTATAGACCGAGGTACCTGTAGTCGCATTCAAATTTCCCCAGCCCATCGCCGACTCGAGCACAAATTCCAGTTATGAGTATTCATTACAATATTTATCATCCCAAACAAATCACAGAACTGTTGTACATACTTAAAGACCTCATGGTCAGCAGTTCATACCAACAACCACGTATTACACTACTGATACAGTGCCTCGTTTTATTTGTATTTTACACTCGATTTGGTTTAAAATATATATATTACGAAATGTTATGAAATAAAACAAAGTGAAAGGCACTGACGAATAAATAGTTCACGCATAACGAGAGCAGCTTACGAAAACCTTACATATCATCGCGTCTTTATCTTCTGACATTTGATTGGTTTTGATTCGTCACGCTTCTGATCCCCTGGTAATTAGATATCATAGCTGTTAGATACATTACGTATACTAACTAGGTTATGTGTGAATGATAATTAATTAATAAGAGGTATTTCATCCATTATCTATTCAAATTGGAATGTTTTGCATGTAATTGCTTATGTCTTAGTATGTGGTTAAAAACAGAAATCATTATCGAGATTTTTTAATGAGAATTCATCGGATGAGGTTTCAGTCTGCGACAGGCAGATATGACAGTTCAAAAGTCGGAGATGCAAGTCCAACACGCGCACAATTCTGACTTTTACAAGTTACATAATATGCACAAACAAGTAGCTAATTGCTTACTAGGTGCTTTTAAAAGTGATGGAACACATTGTAAGTAAATACATGATATGTATTCTTTAAAATACCTTATTTACGAGTATTACCAACGTATTAAGGGTTCGGAAATCCTTACTAGGGCCAATATCCAAACCCTGTTATTATAATAACAACTATAAAATTACACTTTACGGTTCAGGGAAGTTATTATGATTGATTACAAATGGTTAATATCATTTACACATACCAGGTGTATTCAAGGGCATAAAAAAATCGTAATTTTCGCATTCGCGTCATAAAGAATACACACTGTCCGAAATATAAATCTGTAATAGGCATAGCAGATGCTCTCAAGGTCTAACCCATGATATAATGATGTCACCGTGATATACGGGCCCGTTGTTTCGTACGGTTTAATTATGAGCTTACGTAGGTGCTAGGTATTAATGAAATAAATGTCTTCTCATGCGTTGTGCCAGGTGGATGGTTCTCTTCGACGAAATTACAAGGGCATTAACACAAGAGATACCAGTTTTTGTCAGCAGACGACAGTTATGTAATACTTGTTAAAGAACAGGAGATTCGTCAGGACACGATCGGGTTATTTTTAATTTTGTAGATACATTTTATTATTTACCGAACATTCAAAAATCAACAATGTGCAAGAGTTTGTATGCTGTTTCATAATTTAAGTACTTAAGACGAAAATAATTTAAACAATTGTTATTGACATACGAAAACAATTATTGTTCCATACACTAAAAATATGATTAATCAACAGTGGTAAATCCCCTTTTTTAGATACTAACTTTAAATAGCGTATGAACCCGATCCAACTACACATAATATCATTAAATAAATATATTCTTTCTACGAAATGTATCTGATTAATCTTTATCAATATGTGTCCATAGAACTGACAATAAAGTCTTGTTTTTCTTGTACTGTTATGTGCAAATACAACAACGTAGTCGTCACTATAGTCATCCAAACAAAAAATGACGACTGGTGGTAGGTCTCTCATATGTGAGAAGCCATCTGGGTAGGTACCACCGCAATGTCTATTTCTCCCGTGAAACAACACTGCTTAAATGCACTGTTGTGTTTCGGATTGAAGGACATTGTAGCCAGAGCAACTACTGGACATATTGAGACTTAACATCTTATGTTTCAGGATGGCGAGCGCAGTGGAATATTGCTACTGTTTATGAGCGGTCGTATCGCTTACCATCAGGCGAACGGCTTGCTCGTCTCGCCATTCAATGCAATAAAAAAAAAAAAGACTTCATTCAGATGGGTTTTTACTATTATGATTAATTTAATAATTGTAATATTTCTTTGTATAATAGATCTATATGTATATCGCGTCGATTAAAATCCTTTCTTTAAATAATTGTATTTATAACTATTTTAATTGTATAATTTTAGCTTGGATATTTATCCAATTATGCTATTTGTTTACTCATGAGAAGTCTAGCTAGTTTTACTCTTGTTTTATAACTCTGGTGTCAATATTTGCTATCCGAATGTCTTCGAATCACAAACAAGAGGTTTATTGAAAAAACTTAGAGACAATTCGTACTGCACCACGTGAGGCCTGAAGACTGGTGTTCCTTGCGCCGCATCTCAATTCTCCCAATATACTTTAATTGTCTCATTACGAGCACGGGTTGCCGTTCTGTTTCTAGGGCGGACCTCATATATGAGTATGACATTGAACTGATAGCGTTATATATTATCATTACCATACGTCCTCCAGACTCATATGCTCCATTTGTTTTCATGATCACCGTGTAGATACTTGGTTAACGTTAGTCTTATAGGCTGAGGGCCCCAGTATTCTTTGCAAAGGCTTTAATAATCGAGATAGGAATAAAACTCAATTGTTTTAATTGAAGACATTCATATGTCAACAATGAGCTTCTTGGTATAGTTTCTGTAGGTCGGTGTAGTATTTAATTAATTCCATGATTTGAAAGCAGATATTATTAAAACTTATTGCGAAGACGCTGAGCTCTTTAAATTAATAGTAATAAATTAAAGTTGTTCAATAGACCAACTATTCTTTGTAATCGAGTTAATTATTTCTATTTTTTTGTGTATGAAGATGTATCAAAGATTTTAGGTGTGATATTCTCTCGCTCTCTTCTGCCAGAGCAAGTCCATTGCTGAATATTATCCCCACATATAATATCCCCACATTGACCTGTAGGAAGCGGCTTGCATCATTGACATTGTGTTTTGTAAAATTCATTTCGTTATTATCAGTGATTAAGACTTCCCTTATCCGTTTGAATTATATTAATCTTATCGTAATTGTTTCTTAATGCCTTAAGTAAATCCCACGACCTACGACATGATACTTTGTTACAGCAATGGAATCATTTCTTATTCGCTCATGTCATTTTTGTTGTTTATAACATAGGAAGAGGAATGGCACTTTTTATCCCGGAAAATAATTTCCCTAGGGATAAATGTCATCACGTGCGACAAATAATTCGTACGTAAATGTATGTATGTATGTCGGTTCGTCTCGCCGACTTGACAGATGAAGCCTAAGATACATTCTTACGAGTCTCTTGCTGTTTAAATTCGCCAAGGACGCGGTAATTTTTATGATGTTGACTGTACGAAAGTACATTTAATCCGCTACAGTTTGTTTGTTTGCCAATGGAGGTGATTTCACACTGCATGAGTCTCGTCGTTGGTTAGACCGTTTTTTCTTGCTTTCGTTGAAAGATCGTTTGTCGCTGTCGCGTCTTTAATATCGCTTCAGTATTTGGGTGAAGGTGGACAGTGTTTGGTTAAATTATTTTCTTAAAAATCTTGACATTAAGATAAGAACATTTTTTGGCTTTGAATTGACTTCCTGTCATTGAAGAGAGGAAAGAAAAATTGGAAGATAATCTCTTATACCTATATAAACATCTCTGTCAATAATACTTTCTTGAGAATTTTTTCATCGCCGCTATGTATTCTCCGTAAAGTTTTCTAAAGTTTCAATATAGGCAAGTTCTATAAGTTGATTTATTTGTTCCAGGAAAACGAAGCGCATCGCTGGAGCGCAGGATGCCGATCGCTCCGCGCGGCCCTCCGCTCGTCTCGACACCACCATACCTCCTACACCGTAGGAGACCCAACATAACCCACAAGTGTCCTTCTATAGTATAACGTCTAACGTTTTATACGCCTCTTTTACACCGACCTTTAAGTATAATAACATACGCACAGTGTTAGTGTTAAGTGTCGCGCGCGAGTGTGTGTGTATATGTGTGTCGATGGTGCGGCCGACATGGGAAAGTCCTCGGCGAGAACACATGGCCAAGGTGAGTAGTGTACTGCCCAGCGCTCCACCGCCCTCGGGACACTTGCTTCCAAGGTTGCGAGCCGCTTCTCATGTCTATCATTATGGACCAATTTAATGACTAATTTGAGCGAACGTATTGTCCCCTGCCTAGTGCAAAACAAATTTTGTATTACGCCCCGCTTTGGGCCCGTTTTCAGTGTCAATGTTGGATTTTTTTTAAATTCGGTCTCACGATGTCGTATCTTTGTTTCATTTGATAGTATTCCTGACACGTGTAGTACAAATGAGTTATATTTTACGCATTTGTAATAGTTTACAGGATTTATTGATAATAGTTTACACGAAAGATATTGGACAATCAGTTTTGCATAGGAAATGAAATACATTTTCTAAGCGTGTTTCTAGTTTTAACCGTGATAACTTCGACAATGTTGCTTTATGAAAGCCGATAAAACTGATAAATAATTTTGTTTTTGTTGCATTGCGTCTATTTTAGTCTTCACGAAACGAATATTTTGCTCATTGTCTTCTTCATTCTCAATATTTCAAACTTCAAACTTTTTGCTGGTCAATTATTCTTAGTATATGAAAGTGTATAGTATTGAGGTAAGTATATTAAAATACAGGGTTTGTCATCTTTATCTAGATGACGATGATTTAAGTTTATCAAACTTGAGAAACTTGAGACATCGGTCTCACCAAAGTTTAATAAGGCGAAAGAACCACTATCAATATGTTATATGATATACGCTGCATTAGTTTGAATTCTTAAAGTGTGAACCCATTAATATCGCTCTTTGGTTACATCGCATTCTTTATCGATCGAAATCTATATATTAATACGTGATGCAAAAACTTTGGATCCCTTTTTACGAAAATTGCGCGGACGCAAGAGCATAAAATTTGGCACACTTAGAGTTTATGTGTAGGAGAAGTGCAGAACGCTAATATTTTTCGATAATAATGCTTATAAAGTACATTAAATCAAAAAATAAAACATTATACACACTACCATGCATTTCACACACACATACATACACAAGTATTTGTACACGCATACATAGTCTGGTGTCAAATTGTTTGTTTTCTTTTTCATTTTGTTCTTCTGACATAGACATATAAAAAAAGGTTTTATTTGCTTCATTTAAAATAAAAAAAGATTTTAATAATAATGCATAAAAAATACATTAAATCAATAAACAAAACATTACACAAACCAGCATGCATTTGACACACGCATACACAAGTATTTGTACACGTATACATACGCTTTGGTCAAATTGTTTCTTTTGTTTATTATAGACTTAGTTGAATGTCAAACAGAAAAGTTTTATTTGACGAATACTACGTGAAATACTGAGCGCTTCTACAAATTGTGTAGCAGTAAGATAGATTTAAATATACACGGACTATCATTACATGCATAAAGAAAGTTCTGTAGCAGCAATCTGCAATAACAACATTCAGGTACAAAATAAAATATAATTTGCTATTGCTGGTTCAAAGCAATTATTGTAGTTTACGATTTCAGTAATTGCATATACTTCAGGATAAATAAGTGATTTTGAGAGATACGTACATTTAAATGTGGACGAATTATCAGAATAACAACATCATCATACAGGTAAAAACTTTTTCTCCTCTTGATTTGGTCGAATTTCGACCACTGGGCGACCACTAGTTGTTATAAATACTCAATACATCCTAATTTTACCGGTCAAACTGTAATTAGTTAATATGAATGCCAACATTTGAAAGACAAACGAATAAAAAAAAAAAAAAAAAAACGTAAAATAATTTGCTTCGTATAAATTAATAATCGATGTAATCAAACAACACTAAAGCAAAATAAGGGGAAGTTGAAAGACTTGTAGCGAAGTAGGGCAGGCTGTGCGTCGATTGTTATTGAATTCCGTGATGTCACATCATGCATAATAGGATGTTTAGATCTAGTGACACTGTATCTCGACCACGTGTAACCCTCAGTATCATATATATCTGATAAATTTACTACAATTATAAAGGGCAATGACCCTAATAAATTATATAACTTTGTATTCAACACATTTTGTGAAGAATTCAAGTCAATTTTTGCTTCCAAGTCCATTTCCAGTGACAAAAAGACATGTTTTAACAGTTGGGCTACTATTGGTATACATAGAAGTAGGGAAAAATTATATGAACTTTATCATGAAAGAACATATAACCATAGTGAGGATTTTAAAATATATGTAAAAAAATATTCAAAAATATTTAAACAAATTTGTCATAAAGCTAAGTCAATGTATTTAAGCAATAAAATAAAAAACTCCAAAAATAAAATAAAAATGACTTGGAGTGTGATTAATAAAGAAACTGGTAGAGCTAAACCTCGGGACACAGAATTTGGCTTAAATATTAATAATCAAATTATTACATCTAATGTTGAAGTAGCAAAAATTTTTGAGAATTTCTTCTCAGATGTACCAGTTTCTATAACAAAAAGTTTAAACTCATCCCCTGCCATAGCCGAAAAGTTATTACAAGAAAATGTGAGTGGAGGCAGAGATTCATTTGAATTCCATTGCGTTGACAGTATGGATATAATAAAAATATTTAAATACATTAATATTAAAAACACATGTGACCTTTGGGGAATTTCAACAAATATTTTAAACTCTGTAATACCAGTCTTGGCTCCCCAGTTAGCTGTAATTTTTAATGCTTGTATAAACAGTGGTATGTTTCCTGATAAAATGAAGTTGAGTAAAGTTATACCTCTTTTTAAATCTGGTAGTACAGATGACCCCTCTAATTATAGACCTATTTCAGTACTACCTTCATTAAGCAAAATTTTTGAAAAACTAATGCTCCTACAACTTCAATCTTATTTTTCAAAAAATAAAATACTTCATAATAAACAATTTGGTTTCACGCGGGGTCGCTCCACAACTGACGCTGGTGTGGAGCTTATAGGTAACATATTTGATGCTTGGGAGAATTCACGGGATGCCTTAGGTGTATTCTGTGATCTATCCAAAGCGTTTGATTGTGTTCACCATGATATACTTATCAGGAAATTGAGCCACTACGGAATTAATGGTATTGCTCTTGAATTATGCAAATCATATTTGTGTAATAGGGTCCAAAGTGTTGATGTCAACGGAATAAGGTCTCCTGGGTCTGCCGTTACTATGGGAGTTCCGCAAGGCTCGATTCTTGGACCATTTCTATTTTTAATTTACATTAATGACTTACCTTTTTTTATAAAGGACAACTGTGAGGTAGTGTTGTTTGCTGACGATACCTCTTTAATATTTAAAGTAAATCGACATAATCCTAATATTGACGACGTAAACCACACCCTCTCAAAAATAGTACATTGGTTTAGCATTAACAATTTGTTATTAAATAGCCAAAAAACTAAATGTATAAGGTTTGTGACACCTAATGTCAAAAAAGTTAATGCTAACATTATTTTGAATGGAGATGAGTTGAGCCTTGTGGAGACAACTAAGTTCTTGGGAATTACATTAGATCCCAAACTTCAATGGGGCTCTCACATAGTCGCTTTAGCTAAAAAGCTGAGCGCCGCAGTCTTTGCGGTGGGTAGGATTCGCCAATTGACTGATGTTGATACAGCTCGATTGGTATATTTTGCCTACTTTCATAGTCTGATGAGTTATGGAATTTTACTGTGGGGTGGTGCTGCTGACATTAATACCATCTTTGTTCTCCAAAAGCGAGCTATAAGATCAATTTATTCGCTTGGGTCCAGATATTCTCTTAGAGAAAAGTTTAAAGAGATAAATATAATGACAGTAGCATCACAATACATTTTTGAAAATTTAATTTATGTTCATAGAAATAAAGAAAGTTTTCTTAAGATTAGCGATATTCATAACAAAAATACTAGGAATAAGAATAATCTAGCTACTCTTAAGACCAGACTCCACAAGATCAGCAAATCTTTTAAGGGTTACTGTATACACTTTTATAACAAAGTTCCCAGTCACATTAAAGCCTTATCTATGACAAAATTCAAAGCAACTATCAAGCAAAAATTATGCAATAAAGCATATTATAAAATTTCAGAATATCTAGATGATAGCAAGGCTTGGGAATAGAATTAAATTAAATAAATGGATAGTATTTCGGAGCGGAAGTCTTAGTATGCTCTGTATAATATCATTTAAATTAAGTAACATGTCAAATTTGCCATCGTTTTCTGTGTAAGTGATTGGGTATGTCATGCTCGCTAAAAAGTCTGTGCTCGCGGTGGCGTCGTGTGCCAGGTCGGTCACTTCCCTGCAACATGGTTGAGGAGGCCGATGGCTGGCACATGCGTCATACTCGTGAACGGGTGCTGCTTGCGTAGACTGGTCTATCCGATTTGCTTACATTGTAACGGATTCATTGATGGATTACATAAGGCTTTCGCAATTATTCACTGTTTTGGCGAAAAAGAGTATACTGATTCTTCGTTCTGGGCGACTTCGCTTCACTCAGCCATAGTAATAATTATAATATAATAATATTCGTTTTAAAAATATTTTTAATAAACTGCTCTGATTTAAACCAACTTGTAAATTATGTAATAATCACTTAATTGTAAACTGGTTTTGAAAAGAGCAACACTAGAGTTTCTTGCCCGTTCTTCTCTAGTGAAACCCGCTTTCCGAACCGGGTGGTAGATAAAAAAAAATGACTGAATCTAAACGATGTTGAACATTTTAATGGATTCAATAAATTATTTTCATTTCATTTCATTTCAGCACCAGAGAAAGCAGCCAAATTCACAGTAGATTTGAATTTTATTGTAATTTGTATGGGGAAGAATTAATGAGGTTAAAGATTTAGTTCATTAGTGTGTGTTTGGAAATGCCGATATGCTATGGACTGCTATAAGCTGATAATGATAATTTACATCTGAATCACAACCTGATCTTTCGAATTACATAAAATGTATAAGCTCATAATATGAGATAGCGATAATAAACTAAACAATCGATCAAACGTGAATCAAATGCTTTGTATTTGTCATGTGACGTGTACAACTTAGCGTCTATTTTTTATACGTTTCCCTGTACCAAAATAAATTAATAGGTCTGCGTCTGCTAGCTAAGCACAAGTTGTTTATGCGTTCACATTTAAACAGTTATTTTAAAATAAAAACAGCCTAGTTAAACATTGAAATAATACTATTATTTACGGATTTTATCGCGGGTTTAGTTTAATTTTTACATTTTTTGAATTCCCGACGTTTCGATCACTTTACAGCTTTCGTGGTCACGGGGCTGACTGGGAATTCAAAAAATGTAAAAATTAAACTAAATCCGCGATAAAATCCGTAAATAATAGTCTTATTTCAATGTGTAACATTCGCGTAAATCTAAGAAACCATTATGCAAGCCTAGTTAAAGTCAATCCCGCGGGAAGCAAACATTTTTTTTTCCTTTTCAATTTCCTTGAATTGGATCGAAAAGTCGCCCTGAGTTTTATAAAAATCAACAACCTAATTTATTTTCCTGTCCACAGGCGATAAAGCTACTACTAGAAATAAAGCTAAATTAAAGAAGCGGAGATACTTTTATACAATGATAAAATATTAATTATGCTAAAATACACTTTCAATAATTTGCTGACTTCGCTATAACAAACGTGACATTTAAAACATTCGTCAAACTGAAAGGGCAAAAGGTAGTTCCGTTACGTAATAGATTACTAACAGTCTCCGCCTCTCTTCGTGTATGAACTTATTACGTCTGGCAGTCTACTTAGCTTTTATATGATCATTCAGATATTTATATCAAATGTCTTTATCGCACTCCGAGGAAACTAATACTACAAATAAAATAAATCACACATTACCTTAATTCACGAGGCAATTTCTCAATCACAACCATGTGATGAGGACACTAGAGAGTATAGAAATAGAATAAATTGATATTGTTAAAAATGATTACAATAAATAATAACATTGAATTGCTGAATATTATAGGTACCTTAGAATATTTTTGGAATCTATTTAACAATTATAAGTTTCCGTACTAAGCTGTGAGTGTCGTGTAGGCATAATGATGTTTATATTAACCAAAAATATGTAGTTTATGTGTTTTCCTGAATCAATCACAAGCCCTATGTTCTTTTATACTGTTATTACCTTGTGATATACATTTCCCTTAATGTTCAACAATAACTCAGACATTTTCATTACAGTCGATTATTGTGATAGTTTTTCTTAATAATCGCCTGCGAGTTGTAAAGGAAGCTTAACTTTTCCCGGAAAAGCCTCGTTTCACGACGAGTAATAATTCAAAGAATTTTCTCAAGATTATTCTCAATTTTAAAATACTTTGCTCTATGAATCTTGCTCCTGCTTTCCAATATAATTTGAAGTTAATGTAAAATATTGTAAAGAATCATATAATTTAGATGAGAAATTGCTTGATAAGGATGATGTTAAATTTTGCGCCTATAGTCTTTGATTATTATCACAATTCGCAACAAGAAGTTCATTACTATCATTGGTGTTCATGTAATACGTAAATACTTTACATTGTTCATATCAATATACATTATGTTGGTTTAATTGTCGTTTAAGTATCTTCTTATGATCCAATATGATTTTATTGAACCCAATCAGTTATATCCATAATCATTTAGATTGATTGATCTTGTTATGACGGAAATAAATACAGTAAGGTTTAGCGCCATGGTTTCTTCAACTATCTGTGAAAGATAAAAAGAAAAATAGTACCATACCATACATAACCCACATAGGTACCATAGGTAAAACATTTATGAAGTTTTTATAAAGGTTATATTATATCGTGACTATAGGCTCGAGTTACTTATGGTAAATACTCAAGCACTTTACTTGTCGTAGGTCTTTCATATGTGAGAGGCCGACTGGGTGGATACCACTGCAATATCTATTTCTTCCGCCAAACAGTAGTTTAAATG
This sequence comes from Hyles vespertilio, assembly GCA_009982885.2. Taxonomy (NCBI): domain Eukaryota; kingdom Metazoa; phylum Arthropoda; class Insecta; order Lepidoptera; family Sphingidae; genus Hyles; species Hyles vespertilio. Next base: position 13,036,839 of record CM042824.1, read on the forward strand.
CACTGCTTTGTTTCGGATTGAAGGACATTGTAGCTAGAGTAACTACTGGACATATTGATACTATATCTTATGTCTCAGGATAGCGAGCGCAGTGGAATGCCCAGCATTGCTTTGTAAAAGAAAGAAAGGCATATTTCTAATTCAAGCTTTGTAATTCAAGGCGTTGTTTGGTTTTGCTGCTGGTCATGAGCGGTCGTATCGTTTACCATCAGACGAACGGCAACTGTTCATTGCAATTAAATTAAGAATATCATATCAGTAATATTTGAAAAGTTCCATTTAAGTTCTCCCAAATAACTGAAACTGTGTATACTTAATTAAGCTATATCGGACATAAACTAAGAATAAAGCCTAAGCCCTAAGAATAATTACCTTGATTATCTATCTATACTATCGATTGCTTATGATATTGACCAGAGTTAAGTGGCAGTATGTACAGGTTGGTACTCGAGTGGTACATACAAATCATACGATCCGATTTGTTTATATACGTCGCTGTGCACATTATTATAAACTATTATTGCTTCTACTTTGTAATAGTTTATAAACAATTGCACTGGCTAGGGTACTTCGTATGCCACGCTTTCCAGTCAGGGTTGCCGTGATTAAACTGGGTGTTGATACCAATCACATTAATAAAAATAAATTTTTTTACAACTGAATATTTTATAGTAGTCTTTTGGGCTGTGTATGGGAGCCGGGCATAGATTTTTTTCTGTATATGAAAGAGTGGATTACAGAGTTTCCACATGGCTTTGGGTATAAATGAAATGTATTGGGCTGCAGGTTAGCCTAGTTTTCAAGACAGCTTAATGAGTGCCATTGCCAAGTGGCAATAAGCAAGACCGACGGCTTAATGCCCTTTTTGATGAAGGGGCTCCACATATTTTTGCTGGTAAACGGTGTCTCTACTTTCGGGATCCTAACACCAGGTCACTTCGATGACTTTATTTAAGATCTATACATGTACATATTACCAAATTAAATATCAATAATTTAAATTTCACACTGGTATTTCCACATAAAATGTTTTATATCTGAATATGAGTAAATCTGATTTTAGATATTATTGTTAATACCATGTCAATCCTTCATTGATTTCTCTTTTAAGTGATCAGTTTATTACGAGTGGGTTAGTTGGTATTTCCAACGTACACATGGCAATGATTAATGTCTTAACAATATAATATTATGTTTATTGCAAGCCATTTTCGTGGAAACGTCTGTAATCTGTTTGATATTCTTAGTAGGACAGGGCAGCCAAACAAATAAGCGGGTCTGTAAACACTAAAACATAATCATCGTTGCCGTCGATTAATTATTCTGCATAATATACAGAGTATTGAGTACTATGATTTTCGGAGACTTTAGTTCTAGAGGGTGGAAGAGGCAGGCGTCTAGTAAGGATTGATATGTCTGGTAATGTCTATAAACCACTCAATATGACATTATAGATAATTTAGTTTTTTATAGAATAGCCAACAGTCACAGTCCTGACTCCATATAAAAATCTATGTCTTATGTCGTGCATATCGGATACTACAAATGATTTTGAGGTTTCAAAATAACTCAAATATAAAACAATTTATACTCATGGAACAAGTAATTGTCTCGAAAGAGGAATCGAACCCTCGTTTCGTTTTCATCAGTATTCAAATTACAACATGGCTACAACATGGTTATTACTTAGTAACACATAAAACATACTCCCGTTATTACTATAATCACTACAGTGTAATTACTGGGTGGAAACTTAATTGTAAACGAGTGCAGTGACATGGAATGTTTAAGGTCTATTATGTTCTAAATGTCATGAAATTCGCGAGGGACGTGGTGTACTCAATCACAATCGACATTTACGCTTTTGAATGTAATTGTTAGTTACACTAATTTTCAAAAGTGGGTGGCCCATAAAGTAATTTACCTTGAACTACACTTGGAATGGTATCACCGTGTCACAGTAAATCGTAATGAACCAACCGCTTTGTTGTCATTTTCGTTATGTGGGTAAGATGACTGAAATTCCGTGCCTCTTTCCTGTTCCCGTCCTTCAATATCTCCTACCATTTTAAGAAGTCAGTCGGCAACGCACTTATCATCGAAGTGTTGTAGATGGTCATGGGCGACAGTAATAACTAACATCTTTATTCATAGATAGTTTAAAAATGTATTTCGATATCTAATAATATTTTGTCTTCTTCGCTAAAACTGAATTCAAAAGTCGTTCGAAGGGGACAAAACATTAGTTATCTAAAGTAGGTTTATAAATTATCTATGAATAAGTTCGTTACAGTCAACTAAACCGTTTGCTTGTCTAAGAGAACTATTCGATAAACTATTTTACTACTGGACGCAATTAACCATAGATTTAGTATAAAACATAGATCGGCAATGTGAAAGAGATAGAATAGTTTAATTCATATGTTAAAGCGAGATGCATGATGCGACCATACGTTTACACAGAAGTAGCCTGCAGTGACCCAGAGTCGAAATATGTCAAACTAAGCGAGCAACAAAATTTGTTTATTTTCATAATTTATTTAATTTTACAGTACTTGGTTATATTTATTAAACGTAGTTTATTATAGTGCATTGTGCAGTGCCACGGTGTGGTAACGCGTAAAAATCCGAAATAATCAAAGTTTTCACAGGTACCGGTCACTTTTGCACAATACTATTTTGTGGCGATATTATAGAATTAAATGAAAATTCGTGTATACGTATCGGTAGAAAAGAATATAGTATTTCATTATATAATTGCGCTGAAAGCATCCATTGCGTATAAAAAATAATATCAAATACACGAATTTACAATAATTTCAACCAAAAGTTGCTAGGGATTGACTGACAGGTTCGATCAATAAAAGGTTGTCGATAAAATAGTCGATGACAACACAATATGTTTCCTTACATTTTTATAGAGCTACAGTATGTTGTCATGTGTGCATTCTTTTTCTACCTGGCGTTATCCCGGCCATATTTATTATAGTATTCATTCTACAGTATTAGTTATTACTTTACTTTTTCTCATTTTTTATATTTGTGGAATAATTATTATGACACTTCATGTATGTGATTTTTTAATTAAGAGCCTGTTTCAATCTCTGCCAAGAGTCTGTTAATCTATGTATAATAGTAAAACAGGAACATATTAGATATGATTATAAAATATGCGATACTTCTATGCACAATATAATTGTCCAAACCTTGAAGCAACATTATTAATTTATCATAACATTAGGTATAGGTTTAAAATTTAAAATTCTGATAGGAAAAACAATAGTTTAGGTGACGTGATCGAGAAAAGCTTCATAGTTTATTAAACTTTCTCTCTCTTCAGTCTCAGTTGTCTGCATCCAGCGACTTCCTACAAGCTTAACCAGGCCCTCCGTCCACCTTCAACGCGGCCTATCAGGCGTCCAACACTTCCTAATGTGTTAAATTCAATTGACTTAAATAAGCATATTTTTTTAATTCTAGTATACATATATTAAAAATGTGTTTCTTAGATTAACGCGATTGTCATTCATTAAAAAAACTAATAATCACGGATTTTGTTGCAGACTGAGTCCACCCTGTGACTACGAAAGCTGTAAAGTAATCGAAACTTCGCGACGGGAAGTTAAAAATGAAGTTTATTTCATAAATGTGTTTTTTGTTCCCAGTTTAATTAGGTGTATGTGTTATGGGCCAAGTGATTAATGCGAGCAGTATTCATAATGCCCGGGCAGTATGAATATTGCCGAGCCATATCGGGCCAAGTGATTAATTACAATCTAAACTCACCTATTTATCACATTGCCCGGGCATTATGAATATGGCAAGATGATGATCGGGCAATGTGATTAATAGGTGATTTTTTACGTGGTGCGCTGCCGCATTGTCGCATCTGCGATAGACCCATAAATTAGAAAGGTTGAATTGATCTGCTTATGTTCAGTTGTTTTTTAACGTCCGAAACATTATCTTTAGAAGGAAATTAGTGTACCCACTTTATGGATCAGTTAGATCGACTGTGCCCCAAAACCGACTCGGAACACTTCACTTCACGTAGTCTTTTGGCTACCGACCCTAGAGTGTATATAAAAAGCAGGAGGCGCAGAGGTGAGCATGGTTGCCTATCTTTTGTTACGCAGGGGGGAAGGGGCTGAACTTCCCGTAGTGCCGGACACGATGCAGAAGCTAATTTGTATTGACAACAAGTGTTTTAAGGATTAGGTTGCTATAATAGATATTTCTCAGGAATGGTGCGTTACCTTTTCATGTGAGTGGTACCAGGGGAGGTGCGACACTCCCCCTCCCCCTCCACTACTCCTAACCCACCCCCTCGTGCTGCCCTATTCAAAATTCTACCACTTCGGCTCATTTTGATTCGCTTTACATCACTGCCCAATAGGCACTTGGCATTATTCATAATGCCCGGGCAATGTGATAAATTGATTGGTTATAATCACATTGCCCGCTCTTATTGGGCATTATTCATATTGCCCGGGCATTATGAATAATGCTCGATTAATCACTTGGCCCATAATATATGTACTATGTATACATTACAACGAAAAAATAATTTTGATCAGGGGAACATAAAGAATCATACAAAACATCTCAACAAAATGTTTTCAAATAATATGACAATTTATCTTTATTTATTTGTGTGTTTATCTATCTGTATTGAAATAAACACATCAATAAGTTTATGTTAATTATTTTATTTTATTTTTACATTAGGAGCATCCACAGCTACACAATACAATAAAATATATAGTTATAAAAAGCAGCTTAAGCCATTTAAGGATCTACACGACTAATACATATAATATACAACATTACACGCAAGCAAACAAAGGTAGCAAAATATTATGTAATATTAAAACTAGATACTGAATACAATATTAGAAACTTAATAGTTCTAATGAAGAGTGATAAATACTAAAGATATCAACGAACATTAAAAAAAAAATACAAAGAGATACTGCAACTAGTTGAAAAAATTATTAGCCAACCGCCCTCTTGCCGCACTTATACTAGTATGAAATAAATCTATATTAAATTGATCACTTAATTTATTAAAGTTTTTACTTGCTCTCACAACAAAAGAATTTTGCCTATATTTCGTACATACATTGAACGTAGAAAATGTTTGATGATGCCTAGTGGTTTTGAAGGGAACATGTAACCAGAATTTATTTAATAGATCTGGACAATCAATGGTTGAAAATATTTTTAAAATTAAAGTAAGGTCCGCAATTTCGCGTCGTTTTATCAATGGTAAGAGATGGAATTTCCTACATAGATCAAAATACTTGGAGTTACTATAAGGGATCATAGTGCGAAAACAAAGATACTTGATGAATTTCTTTTAAATACACTAAATACGGTCAATAAGCTTGTTGTTGTAAGCATGGATTCCATATATGCGATGCATATTCTAACTGGCTTCGTACAAAAGTATTATATAAATTTTTTAGGGTTTTAATGTCATTAAAAGACTTTGAAAGGCGGGTAATGAATCCAAGTAGTTTTAAAGCTTTTGTTGTTATTTGGTCAATATGTTCATTAAATGTAAGCTTGGAATCATGGATTACACCAAGATCTCGAATTGAAGTTACTTTAGGAAGCGTTTCACCGTTCAGTGTGTTAGATGAAGGTATTATTGCATTTTTTCTCGCGAAAGTCACCAAAGAACACTTAGACGGATTGAGATCAAGTTTATTTCGATAGCAGTAATCTTCAAGGCGGTTTAAGTCACTCTGAAGAGCAACTATATCTTCAAAAGATGTGACTGAAGTGTAGATTTTCATGTCATCTGCAAAACATAGTAATGAAGATGATTTCAAGCAAAAGTGGATATCATTAATATAAATTATGAACAATAATGGACCAAGTAGAGAACCTTGCGGAACACCACTTGGTACATGAACCCAGGAAGAAATATAATTTTTAACAGCTACTGCTTGACTCCTATTGAGTATATAAGAAGTAAACCACCTTAGAAGATCACCCTGGATCCCCACATTACTGAGCTTTTTTAGTAAAATTTCGTGATCAACATGATCAAAAGTTTTCTTATAATCTTTATATATATATATATTTATTTAAAGACAACAGAAGTCCAAAATTACATTGTAAGTTACTTATTCTATGTGTTATTTTACAATATACATATACTAATGTCTAATGTTATTTTATAAGAAAACATATCCAGTATTTTAAGATAGGACAATCCATTCTCTCAGCAATGACATTGAGGACGCTGTTGGAGCTGGCCCGCATCCGGTGCAACAAAGACGCTATTCTTTTCCGCCTTATAGCATAGAAGTCGTCCGTGCGTTCTTGAGCAAACATTAGTGACGCACTGCAATAACGGGGCAGACCCAACATCGCCCTAAAAGCATTGTTGTATTGAACCCGAAGAGCATTGTAAGTTTTTTGGGTATAATTGACCCATAGGCTGCTAGTGTAAAATACCTGACAAAATGCCTTGAAAAGTGTTATTTTCACATGTTTATTACAATAGGCAAATCTACGGGCCAGCATATTACTTCCTACTGACAATGCTCTTCGTTCTCGTTCAATGTCTTGATCATCCTTCAGATCATTGGTAACAATATGTCCCAAGTACTTAAATGATGTAACTACATTTAATACATTTCCTTCTAATGAAACATTGGGGATGCTGCTTGGAAATTTGTTAGCCGAGCCGAATATCACGATTTCACTCTTTTTCGAATTATATAGAAGACCGTGTTTCTTAGCATAGGTTTCACAAACGGTGATCATCTTTCTCAGTGCACTGATAGAGGGAGCCAGCAGCACCATGTCATCAGCATAGCTGATGTTATTAACATTTACACCTCCAACAGAGCAGCCAGCATGCATGCTGCTGAGTTCCTGTATCAGCCCATTTACATAAAGATTAAAAAGACTAGGCGACGTCAAACCACCTTGCCTTACACCACATTCCAGTCTGTACGATTGCGACAAAGTGTTATTCCATCTGACGTAATTGGTTTGATTGTTGTACCAATATTGAATAATTGCTATGAAGTCTTTAGGGAAACTTGTGCTATGTAGTTTTGACCATAAATGATCATATGATATGAAATAATAAGTTGCTCTTAACAGCGCACGGCCCACTTAGCCAGTACATTTAATCGGGATTAACGTAGTTAAGCGCCATTTATATTTAAGTTGCGTTCCAGTATTTGGGCGTTAGATTAGTAACAGTTGAGCGTCCCTTAAGAAAGCCATGTTGAGTAGGGCTAAAAATACAATTTAAAGAAGCATATACTTTATTATATACTATACGTTCAAATACTTTTGCAATTAGACATAGTTTAGATATCGGCCGATAATTAGTTATAATCGACTTGGAACCTTTTTTGTGAATTGGGGTAATTAACGCAGATTTCCAAATAGTGGGCACCGTGTTTGTAGCAAGAGATTTGTGAAAGAGTAAAGTAATAGGAATTGATATATATTTGGCTGTTCTAACTAAAAACTTAGGAGATACTTTATCTGGACCGCGGTTTTCGAGCAATCTAATTTTTTAAGTAGTATTTCAATGACTTGAGAATCTACTTCAAGCTGATTTAGTCCAGACGCGTGGACGTCTGAAAGAGAGTAAGAATTGGGGGGACATGCATTTATTTTTGGTAATGTGTTATAATTGGCGTGAGATTGCAAATAGGTTGATTGAAAATATGCGGAGAAAGCTTCACAGATAGTTTTACCACTACAAAACGTCATTTCATTATATTTTAGAGTGTTAGGAATAACATTTGATTTACATCTTTGTTTAACATATGACCAGAAATACTTAGGGTTTTTAATTATGGACTTTTCTGTTGAAGATAAATATTGTTTATTACACATGGATTCTAATTTTTTTATTCTTTCACGAAGCAGTTTAAATGAAATCAAATCAGAATGATTGCCATAAGTTAGCCATAATTAAGCTTATACTTGCGAAAAAACTTGAATTTTTCCCTAATAGCTTTCTTAAGGGGCGTGGAATACCATATTGGATACGATGATTTTTTAGATATAACAGTTGGAATTTGTTCATTTTGTAGATTAGATAGCACATTATAGAAGAAAGACACAGATTCCTCCATAGACCTCAAAGAAAGCTCTGAATTCCAGTCCAAACTTGCTAATTTCTTATTAATACTATCATAGTCTTTTAAATTTAATTTCATAGTCTTTTTGAAAGCCTTTGATTCGATCGAGACCTGGGCTGTGCTACAGTCTCTTCAGCGGTGCCACATAGACTATCGGTACATCGAAGTGTTGAGGTGTATATACAACAACGCCACCATGTCGGTCCGAGTACAGGATCAGAGCACGAAGGCTATTCCACTACAGAGAGGCGTGAGACAGGGAGATGTCATATCTCCGAAACTGTTCACTGCCGCGCTGGAAAATGCCTTCAAGCTCTTGCAGTGGAAAGGATTCGGCATCAACATCAACGGCGAGTATATTACTCACCTTCGATTTGCCGACGATATTGTAGTCTTGGCAGAATCGCTGGAAGACCTTAGCACTATGCTCGAAGACCTTAATCGAGTTTCCCAACAGGTGGGTCTTAAAATGAACATGGATAAAACGAAGATCATGTCGAATATCCATGTTGTGCCCACCCCCATTGGAGTTGGGGGCTCGACTCTCGAAGTTGTAGACGAATATGTCTATTTAGGACAAGTGGTCCGGTTAGGCAGGTCCAACTTCGAGAGAGAGGTCAATCGGCGAATCCAACTCGGTTGGGCAGCGTTCGGGAAACTTCGCGACGTCTTCTCGTCCAAAATACCTCAGTGCCTAAAATCGAAAGTCTTCGATAGTTGTGTGTTACCAGTGATGACATACGGCACCGAGACGTGGCCTCTCACTGTGGGCCTCATTAAAAGGCTCAAAGTCACTCAACGAGCCATGGAGCGGGCTATGCTCGGTGTTTCCCTACGAGATCGAATCAGAAATGAGGAGATCCGTAGGAGAACCAAGGTTACCGACATAGCCCATAGGATTGGCAAGTTGAAGTGGCAGTGGGCCGGGCACATAGCTCGTAGAACCGATGGCCGTTGGGGCCGAAAGGTTCTCGAGTGGAGGCCACGTATAGGCAAGCGAAGTGTTGGACGCCCGCCTACAAGGTGGACGGACGATCTGACTAAGGTCGCAGGAAGTCGCTGGATGCAGGCCGCTTCCAACAGGTCATTGTGGAGATCATTGGGGGAGGCCTATGTTCAGCAGTGGACTTCCTGTGGCTGATATGATGATGATGATGATGACTATCATAGTCACCTCTCTCGTAAACATAACGGGCACGGGGCGCCGGTTGCAATGGTGAAATTTCAACAAAGTTGGTAACAATGATCAACGCTGGATGGTAAACGTCAATTGGCGTTAAAGGGTCTAGGCATTCAGACACTAACAATGTTTGGTTACAAAGTACTAAGTCTAAGATTTTGTTATATTTATTCGTTATACAATTAAATTGATGGAGATCTAAAGCATTAAATTCGTCAGCTAACAAGTATTCATCGTTAGAGTTTATATTACTAGGGATTAGTCGAGGTGCATAATTACTTGGCAACCAAGATATTCCGCTCAGGTTAAAGTCACCGATAATAAGGAAACAATCTGAACCACTGTCATTTATGGTCTTATTTAATTTACAAAGAAAATTATTTAGTTGCGATGAGAAATTGAGACCTTGATTTTGGTTACACAAATAAACTGCACAAATATGTAAGTTTATATAGTTACGCCAGTTGCGCAGCGGTAACCGGCCGGTTATCCATAAATCTTCAGCAGACGATTCAAATATTGCCTTAGATGAGAATGGTAAATCGTTACGCACTGCAATCAGCACCCCGCCGCCCCTCGTTTGTTTTCGTAATGTTGCATATATCCATAAAATATTATTTCACTACTACAGGCCAACAGCTATATCGATATCGATAAGATAATCGATAATAACAACATTCCTCCACCGTGTCGTTCTAAAAATAATAAAATTGGATTTAAAAATATTTATAAACAACATTTAATGTGTATCTAAAAGAAAGCTTGATGAACATATTTTACTCACTTACCTCCCTGCCATAGAACGTATCACGATCAGGAATGTGGCCCCTCCACCCAGCGTTATTGGCGGCATCCCCGTGTGGGAACATCCACAGTCTTACATTTCGCACAACTTCTATCCTTTTAATTTGTAAATCCTCTGGAAATGTGATCAGTTATGGCGGGGTTTGAATGTTATGTATGTTTTGTATTTGTTTATTATTACTTTTATATTTAAATGACTAAACTCGAGCAACGTGTGCGACATGCTTTATGCTATGTGTACGATGATAGTGATGGAGTTCGTTAAGCCTTTCAGTGGCTGCGCATTCCAGCCGCACATGACAAAAAAAAAAAGAATGTAATTATTAACATATATTTATGATAATGTTTTGTCAGCCTACCGACTGGATATTCGTGTCTTACCAGGGCACCCCGTTGAAAATCAGCGCTGCAGTTTGCTTTTCCCATTCTGCAGCATAAAGCTGAATGGGAGGCCCATTGTCGGCGCAATAGTTTAGTCACGTAATTTTGTTGCATAATGGTATTTTTTGTCATGTTATGTTTATATGTTTATGTATTTTATTACCTACCTATGTATGTTTGCGCCTTCAATAAATGTATTTCTTTCTTTCTTTCTTTCTTTCATAAGAAAGTATCGAAAGTGCATGGTACACCATTATATGTCAAGCACACATGTAAACTTCACGCACACAATAGTAAACCAGTTTTGGTCGCGCTCAAAATGACACATTGCCGATCTATGTTCTATACTACATCTACTAGCGGGCCGGCCCGGCTTCGCCTGGGTGGAAATACAGATTCCAGTCCATATTTTATTTAAAATCAATATGACAGCCGTTGTCTAAACTGCTTATCCAATTCCAATCCCATCCTGTACCTATTCTTATGTCCCATTTTATCCACCTTATATTCTATTCTATCCCATCTCTCCAGATTTAACTCATTAATTTGCTACGGAGATATTATAACACTGTTACTATTTCCACGACATTCATTGAAATCAATTATAGATATAATAGCTGACCCGGCCACGATTCGTTATTGCTTAGTTATTATATGATTAAAATTATATTCAATTATTTAGCATAGCAAAATAGCCCGACCCACCTTTGCCTGGATGCAGATATTTTTTTTATTTTACTCCACACAAAATACATGTTATTTTCGTATAAGCTCTTGTATACCTAAACATGAATTAGCTATCCTACTGTCCTGCTCAATTCCGTCCCATCCCGTCTGTTCAGTCACTTCCTGATACGTCCCGTCCTTTCTCTTCATTAACCATAAAATTTTTGACATTTAACACTTTGGCGATTTTGATTGTCCATGCAATATTCCATCCCTTATTTCAACCCCACTATGTTTTTTCCAAAAATATTACGCCATTACTTTTTGTTAGTAATAAAGATATGAAATATTTATTTTCATAGAAATACACTTACACTCACACACACAATTAATGTCGTAACAATTATATTTAACTGGTATCTCAAGATACTGGCAACGCCTAATTTGAGAATCCCTGCAATACTCTCCATAATTATATAAAATTGTTATTTTATTCAGTTTTTATTTTATGTGTTATTTTATTAAAGATTTTTCATTTTCAAGTGATATTCTATCTTGAAAAGAAGTAAAACTTCTTACGTGTGAATATTATTTATTTAATTGTCCTATATTTATGTAGCTTCATAATATACTCTTTAGGTTACACAAAATAAATTTCTGAACGCATGCATAAATATGACAACCAATTTAAATATCAACCACTTTTAATTACTGTCATTAATTTATATCTTTAAAATCTAAAATACGCCATTAATCGAATATTGTGGATAAATGTTGTCGATTCGAAACGTTTATTTAAATATGTTATTTAATTTGGGGGAAGAGTTTACCGTTTCGACGGTATGAACGTTAAATGTTTGAGACGTTAAACCCATGAACGTTTTGTATGGCAAAATGTTTTTTACGTTTATTTTATACTTTCGTCAATTTAATCGAGATAAAAACTATCTCACCCTTTAAGTTGGAACAAATAACACATATCTACAAAATTTCATTATAATCAGTTGAGTGGTTTAGGAGCCCATCGCGTACAAACAACGTGACACGTGAATTATATATATTAAGATGGTATTAACCGATGGAATCTTGAAATCTTGTGGCACTGTACTACCGCTTTGTATGATTTTTTCGAATAATAATTTCACGTTTTGCGCGTTCAGAATATTACTTGGAGAGCAACACTAATAATAGTGTTCATTCTCTATAAAGAACATGTAGCACGATTGCTTTTTTCATGTTGGCGAAAAGATCGTATAACCCATCATAATATTGGATATCTAATGGACATATATTTTAAATTAAAAAATAAGCTTTTCTGCATTGGGCTGCGGTTCGATATAATTCATTTCGTGTAGACGAGTGGTCGTAAATTTGAAAGCCAAATGTTAATGCAACATGCAGAACAATCTTTATATGCGATCACAAAAAATGTAGGTGTGGCATAACAATAAAAAGAAACGAAAAAATAATGCATTGTTTCGATAAATGTTCTACAAAATAGCACCAAGTTGTAAAGAATAGTTTATAAAACGTCCAAACATTTATACGTTTAAGCCTTGGTTAATCTTTTTAGTAAAATCTGAAACACTACATGGTTCTACCAAAAGCAACTTTAAAATTGTACGTACTCGTTACACAGTATCCATTACGGGGATTAGCTGTGTCAGTATAGTTTTATGTCTAACTATTCCACTTTAGCTGACTAAACATGCTTGTACGACTTTTATGTACCAACTTCAATACTTCATTACTCTGGTAACTGTTTACGTATTCTTGTAAAAACTATGTTCCAATTTTCTTATAACAAATTACAATATTAACTACTGTCTGTATTTACGCGATGTTGCGTCAGAAGAAGCGTGGATGTTGTCGTGAAATCTTAAGCTCTTAGGTTCCAATTCGCACAAACGAGTTTTTATATTGATCTCGTTCTTTGAACAATGATCTGATAGCATTGAATCATTAATATGATGTTATGCGAGCGGTGGATTGTTCAATCTTATGGCACAATATTCTGCAATAGGAATAATATTATATAGGTAACTACTACTCAATGCTACCTATAGCTTCAAACATGCTATTTGTATCTTCGTTGTGTTCGCTTGTCACGGTTAGATAACTAAATACAATGTGCAAATTGAATTTGATATGCGTGTGTAACCCATTAAATACGCGATGGTGGGTTTAAAATAGGTGATGGTTCTTTACGGTATCTTTTAATTTAATGTCAATTGTTGTCATAGTTATAGGGGCCCGATTGCATCAATCGATTCGCAAGTAAATCGTTGTCTTTGAAGTTCGATGATAGACATAATCGTGTCCGGCGCCAATTGTTTATATCCCGTAAGCGCCAGTCTACTTGAAACATTGCCAAATAACAGTCAATATTCTGCTAAGTTCCCCAGGCCACTCGCGCTCTTGCTCTTGTTTGCTTAAATCTTCTTTTTATTATTTTAGCTTGTTGATAAATTTTATATTTATTTATGTCATAAATCGCTTTATTACGATACTTTAAATATTTACTTCCAATTTGTCAAGACAGAGCCTTCTGTCATCAGGTACTCAATAACCAACTACATGTTATAGTTTATGTGCTGGGCTTCCGAAAATGACATCATCTCCTCTTTTTTGATGCTCCAATGCGTATTCTTTATCTATACGGAAATTACAACGAGTTATAAAACAGCGAAATATTGCCTCCAAGCAACGGTCTGTAACCCCGGTCAGTCGATAGTGCTGTCGATAGTGACACAAAGCTTAAAATTTCCATTTGTCTGGCAATCTTAGTGAGTTTTTCACGAAGTAAACACTGAAAAAGAAGGGCAACACAAGAGTCAGCGTAATGAAAAGGCAGACGACATGCGCGCGGCGGTGGTCGACCGGCGGGCGGCAGGCGGCGGATGGCGGGCGGCCGGCGCGGCGCGGCGGGCGGATGGCGCTAGTGTGTGCAGCGAGCGGCGACACGAGTCTCGGCCTCGCGTCGAGTGAGAGCGCGCGTGCGGGTCGCGCGTCGCGGCGTTACGTGTAGCGCGTGTGGCGCGTCGCGTGGGACCGAACGCGGGCCGCAGCTGGCGGGGTGGCCGCGCGGAGCGGCGCGCGCCATGGGGCGGCGGTAGCGGCGCGGATGTGCGCGCGCTCCGAGGCCGTCGAGCTGGAGGTGCTGGGCGCGGAAGGTGGTGAAGCTCGCGTTCCGCCGCGCCCCTTGCGCCTCTCTCTCCTCGAGCTGCTCGGCAAGCTGGTGCGCCGCGACCAGCCCGCGCCGCCACACCGCCGCGCCAGGCATAATCACCGCTTTCGGACCTTCGTGTCTTGCGGTCGGTACCTATCGATTCCTCCCTAACCTTTACGTCACTTCGACACAAACAGTTGTTGTTTCATTATTCTCGACGTTGTTGTTGCTAATTATGTGCAAATCTATTATGATTTGACTCTTGTGATGTCGGCACGGATCATTGTGTGGACGTGCGTTCGTATGACCGACAATGCGTCAGACGTCGGAATGGTGAATGTAACATACGAACTCGGACTTCGGCGGTTAATTGTAATGATGCAGGAGTGGAAGCGACGTGCTCAGTAGTGAAGGTCGGTGTCGGGCAGGCGGCAGCTCCCGGCACGGTCAACGGCACGGGCTGGGCCGAGACGGCGCTACAGCGCTTCGCGTATGACCCCGCGCTCTTTATCGATTACCCGCCAATGTTTCGCTTTACTAAATTTAATTATAATGCAATTCGTTCATAAACGGCATGCGGTATCAACAAGATCGAATGATGCATTATTGCCGTTGTTGACTTGCAGTTCTAGTGCACTGAGTCCACCTGTTGTTGTTTCTGATATATTACCGTTTGGCTTTTGTTTAACATCCAAGGTGTCCTGTGTGATATTAATACTTTAGTGAAAACGCCTTAACGGAATATGTATTTGCAACATTTTACCTTTTCATGTGAATAAGCAGACTCGTCATGTGGAAAACAGATTTGATAGATGAATGAATCATGGACGGTAGTACGTAGCGTTTGTGCAGGGACGTTATGTGGAATATACGATAACGTTTGTGCAAACTGGGCCGCCGCGCCGCGCCGCTCGTGTTTCCTTTGGGATTTATACGTGTAGGAAGAAGTTTGTATAAGACATTAGTATGGTATGATCGATAGTTTAGGTAGTGTTAAGTGTTCACGTGGTGGGTTGAACTGGTCAGCTCCGTTACATAACAGCGCGATGATACGTATTGAGCATGCTAACGGGATCTGTGAAATTGACTTGTGGCCTTTTTTTAATTGCTAACGGTTACGCGTGCGTTCAAATATGTAAACTATTTATAATATGAAGTTCATGTTCCTTCAAATCTTATAAAACTATAATACATTAGGTGCTCTAATTATTTGCGCAATATGAATGCCTAATTTTTCATGACTACGAGAATAATGTGCGCATAGAAAACAGCTATAATCTATACATATAAATAAAATTGAAGTGTCTGTTTGTAAAGTGAAAATAAAAAAAATGTCCAACTACATATCGTTATATACACGATACCTGTGCCGAAATGATATTTAATATTTTTTTGTCTGTCTGTCTGTCTGTTTGTTCCGGCTAATCTCTGAAATGGCTGGACCGATTTTGACGGGACTTTTACTGTCAGGTAGCTGATATAATAAGGAGTAACTTAGGCTACATTTAATTTAGAAAAAAATCTTTTATTTTAAAAAAATACAGTAGTACTGTCCAGTACCGCGCGCAATTCATGCGCATGCCACCACTGGGCCGTCACGTCAGGCGCCTCCCACCAGTTTTCCCACCAACGAATCAATATCACATTTACAAAATATTGTATATAAAGAAATGTTTCAATAAAGTTAATACAAAAAACTGAAAATAAATGTGTACCTAACGGGAGTTTACCGCCGCTCGCTAAGAGATGGCGCCACCGTAGAATTATATCGCGGTATGGTTTCGTTACAAAGGTTGATAATTAAAATAAAAATGCAAAAACAAAAAAAAATTAAATGAACTTTTTTTTTTATTGCATTGAATGGCGAGACGAGCAAGCCGTACGCCTGATGGTAAGCGATACGATCGCTCATGAACAGTAGTAACATTCCACTGCGTTCGCCATCCTGAGACATAAGATGTTAAGTCTCAATATGTCCAGTAGTTGCTCTGGCTACAATGTCCTTCAATCCGAAATACAACAGTGCATTTAAGCAGTGTTGTTTCACGGGAGAAATAGACATTGCGGTGGTACCTACCCAGATGGCTTCTCACACATGAGAGACCTACCACCAGTAATAAAGTAGTAAAGTAAAACTAATTAGCAGTATCGAAAACGCCACTTAATAACAGAATTTAATTAAAAAATGTAATGTACATAGTAAGTGTCTTATCCGCAGAGTTGTTTCAGTAATCCTATCCAACGGCTTGCGGGCGTAATATCAATTTGTGTGAATGGCAGTCAAGGACGCAGGAGTTCACTGTGTGCAGTATACTACTTGATTGTATAATTTTGATGATACAATTTCGTACGGCACTGGTAAAGAGCTAAAATTAGCTGGATGTATGGAGCTTGCAGTAAGGACTGCTCAGATTTTCCATGAAAGTGTTTAAACAATGGCTGTTTTGTGGAAATTCCTAGCGATGAATCTAGTGAAAATTTTCAGCCGAATATATCGAAGAATCAATATTTGGATTTATCCACTACTGTTTATACTGGTGTTTTGCAAATAATATCGTACAGATATTCATTCATCTCACATTTTGACAATAATGTCTCAATGTACTTTTGTAATTTTGAATGCCGCGGTGGCGCTGTTGTACTGCAGTATGATTTCAAAGCTGTGATCGCTGTTTCGAATCTCGGGTCGGGCAAAGTGATATTTTTTTGTATTCATTATCAGCCGGAGTGAGGAATTTGTGCCCGATACGGCTATGGGCTTTTTGCCCCTTATCACATCATGGGATGGAAAATAAGACAAAACGTGGAACACAGTGGTGGTTGTGGTGGACAGAAGGCAAAACGTGGGTATCCTGGTTGCACCACTGTCTACCCCTTCTGGGAAAAAGGCGTGAGTTTATCTACATAATATTATGTAAATTCTGACGAGAATCTCATTTCCCACTCGGATTGTAGAGTAGGTTCGTAGCATGTTGAAAAAACCTTGTTTCAAGAATTGGGCTTCGAAGTTGAAAAATATTTCTTGTTCCTCATTGGAATTTCCAATCAATGGCATCCAATTGCTAATAGCATGTATAAACAAACAAACGCTTCAAGTTTATTGTATTACTACAGTTTTAATTTGGGGAAGGCCTGTGTTGAGCGATGGACTTCCTGTTGCTGAGATGGTGATGATAATAGTTTTAATTACATTTTGGTAAGAACTTTTAAATTGTCAAGCAATACCATTTAAAGAAATGTTGTATCATTTAGTTGCTTCTGAAATTTTTATACAAAAAACTATCTTGTTGGAGTTGGAGCTTTTGGATTTAAGGCCTAGTTATGACACAAAAGACCATATGGCCTAACTTCTCTTAATCGTACTCTTCTCTTAATCTTTATCGAAGAGAAGGCCCGTGTCTAACAGTAGGATGCAGCACATGGATAATTATTGGTTGATACAGATACCGACCAAAGACTCGCATCTAATGATACCCATAAGCCATATACCCATAATTGAAAATAGGTTATTCTGTTTATGTGTGTCGGTCGAACATAACTTAGTTATAATTACAATTACAGTCACTAAGATATTTATTCGCCTAATGAGGCCTAAGACCACTGTATCTGATCGTGGCCTGTATGTGAACCTTGAGGAACTGATCTCTTTGATATACCTTAATCTGGAATTCGTACCCAGCAAGGCGACACGCTTGCCTGCCATAAAATATCGGGCACGAAATAGTTTCTGCATTAGTGGACCATGCTTTTAGTAAAAGTGTCTACTAAGGTAATTTTTTACATACCCCTTGGTGGACTTTGGATACCCCTTGGTGGATATTAGTACCTATTTAAATAACACATTTTAAGCTGGGTAAAGTAAAAAAATGGAGATAATTTTAATAGCCAAGAAAGCCTAAAATTTTTATGCTGCATGCAAATTCATTTTACGAAGGTCAAAATCATTCGGAGTCCGGAAGCGGTTGATTTCCATTAACCAACACTTTTTCTCTAGTCGCGGAAATATTTTACAATTTCAATGCAAAGTATTTAATCGTTTAGTTTGAGTCACTAAATGCTAAGACACGACATACAATGAATGCTGTACAGTTCATAACAAGGCTGAAACTCATTATACTAAGTGTATTACATATTATTAAAAACTTGAGCCGTTATTATATTATTATTATTACTTCGTGCTCTAAATTCATGAAACTAAAAGCGAATTAAGGTTCTTCACATAAAACAGTGTTTGATAACTTAGGAGCTTGGAAATCTGGGTCACAATATAGGTAATGTTTCTACGATAATACAAAGTATATTGAATAAAAATGTGAACGAACTCATTCCTCGGGGTGAGTTCGTCTATTTAAATGTTTATGTGGCGTTGGTGTGTATTTCGTTTATCTTGCAAGTCGAGGTCCGCTCGCTTGAGGCCTTTTAGGCTATTCAAAAGGATGAAGTTCTTTTAACCGTTTGATCCAGAGACGTACATTTACGTAAATGGTATTCCCTAAATCCTTTACTTTAGATTATATTATTCGCTTAGTATTTTATTATTCTCGTTGTTCATAGGAATTCATTTATTTATATTTCTTACATTCTTTGACTAGCACTGGAAATTGATGAAGGCCGAGTACAGTGCTTAACCGATACATTAAACAACTATGTCATATTAAACTGTCATTCTAGAAATCCTATCTATATTTATTATCTATATTTTATATATCCGGTTAAATATTATTATTTATATTTTATATATTTTCTCTTTTCATTTATTGTTTATTTGATTAATAAGCACCTGCTTCCGTCTCTCTGCACTACCTTAAGGTTGGCTGGTAGAGAATGCCCTTGGGCATTAAGTCCGCCTGTACTACGTCTGTGTACAAAGTGTTTAAAATAAATAAATAAATAAATCCTAAAAAGGCTCTAAGTTTTCTACTAGAATTACTACCACAGGTTGGTGATTCTTAGCAATGTTCCAGAATGATTTGGCTTATAATTATATTATGATCTACTGGCTTTTTATCATCAACTCTTTCAGGCATACCTAGCCCTTTTAGTTATAGATAGCTTGTATTTCTTCATGTTAACATTATTCGAAAATAATTTAAGGATTAATCTTGGCAAGTGCATGGTGGCCTGTTGCTTAACGGACTAGACGCGACTGCCAATATGTTCACGGTGGTCGCGGGTTCGAATCTCAAGGCACATGAGTGACTTTTCGGAGTCATGTGTGTATTGATAGTCAATCACCACGCACTAAAACGGTTAAGGAAAACACCGTGAGGAAACCTGCATACCATAGCGGTTTCTAAAAATTTCTATGGTATGTAAGTCCGCCAACCGTCACTAGGCCAGAGTGGTGGGCTATATGGCCTAACCACTCTCAATCGCACTCTCGATTGTAGAGAACAGATTCTTGGCAATACAAATAGTTCAGTCAATATGTAAATTGCCCTCCGAATAAAGACCTACCGTTATTAAACATAATGAATCCTTAGGAGAGCATGTCAAGAGGTCACAGAAAAATTAAAAAGGTCGCGGTGTTTGCTGATTTTGAGAAATTCAAAAAATTAATAAAAAAATATTTAAAAACGCTTTTTTCTTGGAAACTATTGGTTTTAGGAAAAAGTATTTTTAATAAAAAATGTAGAAGGCATTGCGAACTACATTTTTTGTCAGTGGAGTGACGTCATCCGACTTGAAATACAAAAAGTCGAGGGCGCTAATTGATCAAAAAAGTGTTCCGACGCTATTTTCGGTAGGAAAAAATGATTTTAAAAAACTTTTCCCTAAAACCAATAGTTTCCAAGAAAAAAGCATTTCAATTTTTTTTATTCATTTTTGAATTTCTCAAAATCAGCAAACAGCGCAATCTTTTTAATTTTTCTGTGACCTCTTGACATATCCCCCTAACGATTCATTATGTTAAATAAGGGTAGGTCTTTATTCGGAGGGCAATTAATTATTCCTTACATATTGACTGAACTAAAATAGAATAGTTATTGGTATTGAAAGAACAAAGCCAATTAGCAGTAAAGTCATGTAATTAAGAATTCTTTTGATAACATGGTAAGTAATTAAATGGTCATATTTTCTGCTCGGGTATAAATTATATTTACTGATCAGTACGTTGTATGAATCACTCGTGTTGTCATCGAAGAAGTTGCGATTATGGTTTGGTGAATGAGTCATCATCCGTTTGTAGACTATAGTGCTCTGCACACTGTATAGTGTTTTGACGTTCTACAAAAGGCATCATATCTAATGTTGTTTCCTAGTACTAATTGGTGAGTAATATCTAACGAATTATTGAACTTGAAACACTTGCGGGCGATTATATCAGTCTAGTGATTTAGACAAACATCTCTCGATATAGTAAATTGAGCTATAGCATAATATTATATTGAAAGCTATTAACATATCCCCTAAACAGAAAATAACTCGGCATGTCTTATTACTACTCTCTTGATGTAGGAAATAAGACACCGAGGACTGGCGGAATAAACATATTTATATTCAGGGATGTTGCTAAACATAACGTAAAATATCGCGGTTTGCATTGTAATGTGTGGCGGTGAGGCTGTGTACGCTGAAATGCCCCTGAAAACATTATTGGTCGTAAACCGGGAGAGGAGATCGATCGGCGTCCCCAAGGCGCCCGCCGCCGTCGAGACGTTCTCGCTCCCTAGCCACTACCAAAAGGAAATTCAATGAATTCATAAATCCTAGATTAATATTGTCTTATACTGTTTATCGTGCAAATATTTTTGAGGATCTAAATAAATTCACAATTCGTGATAATATGTTGGCAAAGTTATAAGTTAGGAGTGTATTGGACTTTGCTATATACTGAGATAATTGATACTTTCAAGACGCACTGGTGCGTGTCGGCTAATTATGTTGTTCTTTAAACAGTGTACGAAAAAAATAAATAGTTAAATCTCGTAGTATTAACATAGCAAGCCAACATCAACCTTAAATGAAGGTTGTAAAAACATCGTCGCCGAGTCCGCAATATATCATACCTGACGGTGCCATCACGGTTTTTACATCTACCACTTATACTGAACTGCACTAAACAAACCGAGTTAAGTGACGCTTCAATGGACACCTAATTATCCTCACCGCCTGTGACAAGGCACGTTTCAACGCTATTTATTGCGTCAGCTGGAAACTTCTAATTATTTTCCATTCTTAAAGGGTTGGCTGTTGGCGTGCATTTAATTTTACGATCGTTGCGTTCAAGTGTTCCGCTCTCGATTCAAGCGCTCGGAGCGCGTGTGCGTCGAGGACTTTTAACTTAACGTAGCAGGAAATTATAAACACTCAGATACTTAAACCATCAATTCATGTATCGAGAAAGATTTTGTAATAAGCATTGAAAAAAAGTGACTGTTTTAACGAATATATCAAATTGATTATTTTATCAGGCACAGAGTTAGGACTGCAAAATTATATCTTTATTTAAAATACTACTAAAGAATAACACTTGAGACCGGTTTCCTGTTTAGTATGTTTAATGGAAATAATTTTAATTTTATAATTATGTAATAGTAATTAAAACTACTCCCATCATGACTATTTTGTAGCCATGTTAGTTGTAATAATCGCTGAAAATTAACAAAATAAGAGTTATAGTACAAATTATAATCTCCCTTTTATAACATGTTTAACGGATGACGTTTCTCTGTAATAAGTATGTTAAACACTGTTAGTTATGCAAACGACATTTGCGAACATCGAGATTCTTTTAATTACATTCATAACATTAACATATTCAGCTGGAAGTGGAATTGTTGAAGGTTTACTTGTTTTGTTTATTGTTTCAGAGAATGAACGGAGAATCAAAGCGAACAACAGGGAATATAACGCGCAGTTCCGTTATGCCGTAAGTTGTTGCCACTCACTTGCATTTGAACATCACCACGTTGTGCGTGCAATTTAACTTTCTTTGAACTTTAATAATGTTGCTCCTAGCGTTTATTTTAACGTTTGCTTTGATGTACGTTATATTGAACAAATTAATTTGTTCAGAATGCTACGTTTGTGTACAAGATATTTTTTGTTAACTTCTTGATGTATTGATTTCGGAGCTGAGTTAATTTGCTGAGTTAATTGAGTTAATTCTAAGAGTAGCAAATAGTATTTGCTACTCTTAGAATCATACGTAAAATCATTGATAAGATATAATGTTATGGTAAAAATATTCTGAATATAATATTTTTATATTATCTCTAAGGCATCGCTATTATTATATAAAGCCTTGAATTTTTTGTGATTTATAAGTGTATTGTTAAAGAGGTCGTATTTCTTTGCAGAACAACTACATTAAGACATCAAAGTACTCGATCATAACGTTCCTTCCGCTGAACTTGCTCGAGCAATTTCAGCGGTTGGCGAACTTTTACTTCCTGTGCCTGTTGGTACTGCAGCTGATCCCGGCCATCTCGTCACTCACGCCCATCACGACAGCGATACCGCTTATTGGCGTGCTCGCTCTCACTGCCGTCAAAGACGCCTACGACGACTTTGTAAGTGCAAATGCTTGTTTTCCAATATTAGTTGATACGTACTGTTTTACTCGTACTAAGCCTTAACCAGATGAAGTGCCCTATTATAAACTCTTAGCGGCCATCTTTTCTATATGTATATTCATGTGTTTTACATTTGACAGCCTCCGTGGCGCAGTTGGTTTGACGCCGCCTGTGAAACGAGAGGCCGCGGGTTCGATCCCCGCACCGAAAGAAATGTTTGTGCGGCCCACAAATATTTCTTCCGGGTCTGGGTGTTTGTGAGACCGAAAAGTCTCTCGTAGTTCCTGATACCCACGACACAAGACTCGATCTTAGTGTGGGGTCAGGACTATGTATGTGACTGTTGGGTGTTATTTATTATTATTATTTTATTTAAGATTTACAGGTCGAGTTTAATAACTTTTTTGTATTAGGGATAATTGTACCGTTCGTATTGATTACTTAACAATATGAAATAGTTTGACAGCCTCCAAGGTGAAGATGATTGGGATGCAAGCATAGTAGACTCGATTCCGTCACAAAAATTAAAATGCACGAGCGTTTGTTTCGGTTCTGGGTGATGTAAGATCGAAAATTCGCGTGATTACTCATACCCACGACACAAGACGCGTAATTGTAGGAGCTAGACTATTAGTGTACATTTGATTGTTGACTCTATTTAAAAAATAAGCCTATTTTGTACTCCTATAGTCATGGTCTTATCATTGATTCACATAAAAATTAACGTAATTTTGTAAGAGGAAGTCAGTTTACTGTTGGTAATGTACGCTAATCGTTCTCAAATTACATCGTCTGATGAATGTGTACCTATGCAAATTGATAGTTATTGTTCAAACGTTATACTCATGTGTGGTTTGATTTAGAGTCATTTAGAGCCACGACGGAAATAGGCTTATTGATTTAAATTCTAGTTTTAAAACTTGTTCACTTCTTTAGGTTCTATATATGTCGTGTTCTTTGACTCACAGTATTAAATGCCTCAAGAATATGATTATATTGTTTACGGCGTTACAACAAATATTTGAATTTTTACTTCAGTATGTAAATAAATTATATTAAATCGTCTAACCGCGTAATTTAGAGCAATTATTCGCACGTACTCACGAATTATTAGAAACCGTATGCTTAATATCGAGTCGCGAATCATTTTACGCTAAGATCAACCCAGTTTCCATGTTTACTCTTTGACACTCTTCGCAGTCAATTGGTTTTGGGTCAAGGCTGTTTATTCCAGTGATGCCTATTAAACCGGAGTGCAATCTAATCCTGTCGTGTGCCACACCGCTGTGTGTTTACTCTTCATAATTGCTGTACCAATAATCAACCAATTAATATCATTAATGTTTCTAATGCACGCGTGTTGTGTTCTCATCACATGTGTTGCTTGTAAGACAATTTTATCTTAAATCACTTGATTGTAATAAGATATCAGTTCGATTCTTTGCCATATTATGAATCTGGTCTACATGTAATAAAAGTTACTAACTACGAATCAATGGTAAACAAATCAGTAAACACATTTTGATTGCTGTTAGTTCTGTTGCAATTAATGAACATGCATGTTATGTTTTGCGGGTAGTTTACAAAATATTGAAGCTTACATACATTGGTTCACGTCATTTATAGGCGCGAGAGGGTAGATAGAGGATTTAGGGAACCTTAGTGCCACCACGGTCCGCCAAAGTTATTTCCGTTCCAAGATGCATTAGTGCCAGAACAGACATAGCTATAGCGCCTAAAACTTCCAGTCCCAGACAACTTATATGTGGTTTTACGACAACATAAAAAGCTGAATAAACAAGACCTTACTGAAAAAAAAGGAAAAAAAAAACGACCACGTAAATATTGATGACATATCAATGTGTCAGTGCTGCTTTCAACATCGATTTTATTGATTTAAAGGAGAATTTTTTTGTCGATCTGCTGGAATATACGCCAACACTAGTATACCGTGAGTTTTACACCAGGCACTAGCTTGTTATAATTACTTACGAGCAATTTCAACAATTGCCGCTGTTACGTTCTAAAGCTCGATTTTTAAATGAATGGTAATCGCAAACTTGCCAGCTTTAATGATTTCATTGAAGCATTTTATTGTAGAACTCTAGGCTCAGTTTATATTATTTCAATAAAGCAGTCGCAGAGTAATAGATGGGCTAATTCTGTATATACCATCCATCTGCTAGGAAGAAGGCAGAAATATTCTTTGATATTAAAGCGGACCACTCTATTGATGAATTGAGCCAGACTTTCAGTAGGCGTGTGTCTGTTGTTTCAATAAATTGTCTTAAAAATAAACTTGAACACTGACTGCTGACCAATAAATTAAACCTGATACATGTGTGTAATAAAGACACCGGAATTCACGTTAATCGTTTATAAATTACAGAAAAAGCATCAGCTGGAACATTAGAATTAATGTCTTAATTTGCTTTAAAAATCTGCAATACCGAAATTAAACATGTAACTAAAATCTCTTCTATTTGCGTACCCTATAGCGGATATAGCCCGTTTCACACATTAACGAGGTTGGACAATATAGTTTCGTGATGTTATGGTATAATTATTGCGTGCAAATAGCGATTTATTGATCAAATTCAGTGATAGGTTTGTATTAATTTAGTATAATAAACTTCCAGTATTAGGTAACTAGCGTAGAGTGTGATCAGTTTACGGGGGTTTCCAGTACGTGTGGAGTATTGTCACGAATGCTCCATTGTATCCTTTGATGTGGTCCAAGGACGCAGACATGATTAGCAGTTGACAACAAAAAACAACTAGAACAATAGCAATAGATGGTTAGCAGCGCCGCGTCGGCCAACGGGCAACGCCACACAATGCTGTTTTAAATTGATTTGTTTTTTGAGTAGGTTCCTCTGATGTATGGGATTTTAAATTACATCTTCTAGAAATTTCTTCAAATAATTTATTTAGTATTGACGTGTAAAATTATAGATGTCTAACAGGTTTATCCATGAGCGAGTTCAAAATTATTCATTTTGATATTCAATAAACTTGTTAAAGTACTATTGAGCCATATCTTTTATGATCTTATTACGATTCTTTTGAGTAATAACATAAAATAAAACTGACCTTTCGAAAAATATATTTGTGATGTAAGTATAGCATAAACAAATTAATGGTGTTTATAATTTCTCGGATTACTAATGTTTCTGTAAATCACACTATTTTCATTTGTATAACGTAAACACGAACAGAGAACGTAATTTTAACAACATACATTGTGCGCCCGTGAATGAAGTATTATGTGTCATAATTTAAATACCGCTAATTTATATCGTCCATTTAATGGTTTCCACAGAGCCATAGGCTCTGTTATATCAACTGTAAATATAGGCCATATCGATGAGGCAGTCAATTTTTAAGGTCATATTATTTAACAAATGCCTATCTGACATCATCTCTTTCGGGAATAATAATAGCATAAGATGTAGCCCGCCAAATAATAATGTTCTATCCTATGATATGTCCTAAATGTGCGTAATAATTTTCAGCAACGTCACCAGAACGATTCTCAAGTGAATCACAGGCGAGCGAAGACGTTGCGCAATGGAAAGCTTGTGGAGGAGAAGTGGGCGTCTGTTCAGGTGGGAGACGTCATCAGGCTGGAGAACGATCAGTTCGTCGCCGCTGACATCCTGCTTCTCAGCAGCTCCGAGCCCAACGGCCTCTGTTACATAGAGACCGCTGAGCTGGATGGGTGAGTTAACATACTATTATTTATACGTATTTGGATCGTCCAAAACAGTACGGAAGTTTTCGAATCCGCTAGATTAGTAGACCTAGATAGTAAGCATGAACATCGAAAAGCGCACCCAAGAACTTCCTATAATTACACTTATAACAGCTCTGGGTAGCTGTGTTGCTTCACGTGTAGCCGGACTTTTAAAACAAAATTTGGATTCTCCAGTCACATCCGAGCTGATCAAAGAAGAGTGTAAGAGTCGCCGTCGACGGATTCATCGTGGAGGACATCATCATTCATATCGGAAGATAATATTTCTTATCTCAATATTTTGGGGAACGATTTGCTGTAGATACATTTGAACAGCGTTTGTTGTCCACTTTTCCTATTTGTTTTTTAGAATAAAGACAGGTTAGTGAGAGAGAGCTTCTTAACTCTTAGAGCTGCAGTGCTCTGTGTTAATTCCTTGCCTTCCCCTATTGATTCTGGCCTTAGGGAGTTATAGTGGGTGTGCAGGCTGGAAACTCCACGTCCAGACTTCTGCGCATTTCATTGCAGTATCCTGCTCACTAGACCATTTCAGCCGGCCGATGACGTTCCATAATAATTCATACAGATAATTATTTTCGTACATAGCATAAACTTTGTATTTTACTTTTTGTGGTAAAAATATTGTTGTAACAATATTTTTTATATTCTGGCACGTGGCACAAGCAAAGCAAAAGAGCAATACAGACATTGCTCCTGATGGTAAGCGCAATGCCGTTTAGATAGAGCATTGTCTGGCATCAGATAGTGGTCTTATGTCATCGATACAATTATGCTCACAGACCTGCTTCTTCACGCTATGTACTGCTTATTTGGTTATTCATTTATTAGGTATGTCGCTGCAATTAAATATGCCCTGGCTAGTAAAGTCTATAGTACGAGGTAAATCTTCCTATTTAAACTCAGTTCACAGTGTTTTGTGAGTTGTAGTTAAAAACTGTTTTAAAATCTTATCCAAACCAGTGCTTTTAAGATTCCAATTTTCAATCTTTTTATTGAGGAGACCGGATAAATGAATTATACTTGCAGTGTATATTCAATTTTATGGAACTTAAAAGAAAAAATATGTTTCAATTTTATAAATTGCAACGACAGCGGTTAGAAATGTCATCGCTTGCGTAATCAGCGCGGTATTTGAGATGTCTCAATGATGAACAAGTGGCTCTCAGGGCTTACATATTAATATGTTAAACTATACCGTCAAAATAATTAAAAATTCCATATTTCAAGATATGTTATTAAATTCAGTCAAGTGTTTTGTATGACACTAGAAATAAGTGAAACATTTTCAAAAGGTTGTCCTGTATATATTTTACTTTTAGTTATGATAATATATAGAAACACGGAAAATTCTTTGTTTATGCTTTTGGGTACAGAGTTGGAGCGAGGCCTCGTCATAAAAGTTTGTTTACATATTTTAATATCTTGTTTATAATATGACTAGGCATCGATGTTTGATCAAGTATTTACCACTTGAAACTTTGTTCTATTTACGATTATGACTCAACAAAACGTCATCTTTCACGAATAAGGCTCAGAAATTTCAATTGTTTTAACTTTCCGGTTTGTTTTCAAAGGCAAACAAAGCGGGTGTTTGGCGTCGCCACAACTATTCAAGTTATCTTTGTCAACAAAAGTTATTTATATTTTAGGTCGTTTAAGCATGCAAAGGTACTTGAAGTGGTAAAACTATTTTTCCTACTGTTTGAGTTTTATGTCACCGTATTGGTCAAGTCACTTTAGATGAACTCTTAAGACCTTTGAAACGAGAGATCTTGTGCTATGTTCACCAACAAGCTATTGACGCTCCGTCATGATATGGACATTGAGGGTCGATCCCCATACATTTGAAAATATACAACCATTTAAGTAGTATACCTTTGTGACAAAATTATTCCTGTCATTACGGCAAACATACAGTTACCTAATGCAATAGAAATGTATATTATTAAGTACCTATATCAATTGTGTAGTATAATAAAAATATACAATATATAAACATAATTACTGCTAAATTTATTATAGACAAAATAAATTGTATTAAACAAGAAATGTTGTGATTTGTATGAAATTATATTTCATTGATATTGTTCTACATAAGTAAGCCGTAGGTGTAATAAATTTTTCATTGGTCAAGAGCTCTAGGTAGACTGAGTGACGGTCGTGATTGAATATGAATAATTACAGCCAATGACTACGTACAATTCTATTAATACTTAGCTTATTAATTACATTGTGGTCATCATATTTCTTTATTAATTATACTAGGTAGGAGCATTATTGAACATTGAGGTTTTCCTGATAATGCCATAGCACTTCTATTGAGTATAGCCGATATAAGATTTTGTTTCACTTTGCAATTATTCAGCTACGTATGTGTTAGCCTAGAACTGACTTGCGTTATTAAATATACAGTTATCATTCCATACGATAGATCCGCGTTGATTACCGCATAATTTGCAACCGTTGTAAGTTCGTTTCGCTTTGAAAAACATCAATACGTAATCACTTGACGGCAGATTTTTTTGTTTTGTTGACGTGAATTGTATATTTTTTTAAAATGCGTCGCGTAATGTACGTAAAAAAATATTGATTGATATTCCTGATGCGTTTGCATTCTAATTTGCAGGCATTGATTAAGCTTGTACTTTTATTCAAATAACCTGTTTAGTAACTGAAGTTTGTGTTTTTGTCATGTAATTAATGCATCTCTATTAGAAAGCCTTCATATTCGTTTTAAACCTTGGCGTTGTGATGGTGTCACATTTGTTTGGCCACTTGCACCTATTTGGGCCATATGGATTTCCAAATGTCTATGTTTTATCATTCGGGTCAGCAGTATTATTTCTATTATCTGAATTCAGTATACAAATCTCAAGTTCGTAAATTAACTTTTAAAAACAAGTACTTTCAAACAATATTAAGCAATAGGTTTTAAGTTGTAGATAGGATTCTTTAGTTTAACGCGATTTAACGTGTTTTTTTTTTGTTTCAGAGAGACAAATTTAAAATGTCGTCAGTGCCTTTTGGAGACAGCAGCTATGGGCCAAGACGACGCACAGTTGGGCGCGTTCGATGGCGAGATTGTGTGTGAAACGCCCAATAATTTACTTAATAAGTTTGAAGGTAATTACAGTATTATCACATACAACACTAATTACATCATCATTATGAAATCTTACACTTCACTAATAACTGCACTAAAAACAAACCAGAAGAAACACTATTTTTACATATTATATTTTTACGTTATGCAAAACGTTTATTTTAGTTATCATTTGGGAGAATGACAAGCACCTACGCTAGTATATAAAATTAATGGAATCCTATCGCATAGCTTGATTCTGAAGGTTATCATAAATTATATTTTATATAACAATATCAATATTGAACGAGACCGCCTTCGAACAGCCTCGTTCAATTGTAGAATGTGTTCGGGGGTGCTGGCTGCGTGGTAAATAATACCAGTGATTAGAAAGTAGAAACTTTATTCGCACTGAGAAGTACGTTTTACAAAGTGACGTAATTGCGGCGTAATTACGACACGTAACTGCGGCACCGTCGTGATGTAGCTGCAGAGCTTCGTTCTGGTATCTCCCGGCAGCGATTCTGCTTATTCTTCACTACTTGCTGACTTGCTGACTACTTGCTGACTTGCTGACTACTTGCTGACTTGCTGACTTCTTGCTGTTTTCTTCACTGTAGGCCGGAACCGAACTGACTTGCCCGACCCAGGGTGCCGATCTATATTCCCAATTTTGGGCTAATCCCTAGGGTCGGGCCCGCGATCGTCACAGGCGCGCTCGGCCAATGAGAGCGCGCGCTGCGGGGTGTCGCTGTAGCGACTTGCGGGGCGGTAGCTCGGTCCTGCGGGGGGTGCGGGGCCGCGAGGTGTAACTCCGCACCGAATATGTGGGAGGCACCTAAGTTCGGCGGACCTCGCACCCGACACTATGCTTAAATCAGTATATAAACTAGGGTCTGACAATATTGTTCTAACTACACAAAACTTTATATAATCTCCAATAGATAAACACTCTAGTATATAATAAGTAACAATATTGCACATAACAATTTACATAGAAAATTATGAGACTTTATACATTACAACAACAACGACTTATACATAAGTTTATAACTAAGGGAATGTTTGCTTTATTTATTTAACGATATTTTACATAAGAGCATTATAAGAACATTTATATAACTTAAATAAGATCAAAACACAAACAAGCTTAACTATTTACTATTAATTAGTCTTCGTCCTGCACATTCTCCCGCCGTGTATCGTAGCGACGTGGCGCGACGGTGCATCTTCATGTGGTGCAGGGCGACTCGTCGTTCTCGACGCTCTGGATTACGACGATTTTCTTGGATGGGCGTCGTAGCACGCCGCCCCTCGTGGCGACGTCGATGGTTCTGATGACGCCATCCGGTCCCGGATACGTGGCGCAGATGCGCCCGCGCACCCAGGTGTTGCGCGGCAGGTTGTTGTCGACGACCCGTACAAGGTCGCCGACACGAAGTTCAGTGCCCCGTCCATGGGGCTCCCGCCGGTTTCGGAGCTCGGGCAGGTATTCTTTGAGCCAACGCGCCCAGAAGGCGTCGGCGAGTGCCTGTGTCGCACGCAGGCTGGCGTACGGGCTGGCGGTGTGGTCCGCTGGCAGGCCCGCAGTGGCGAAGTGTCCCTGACCGCCCAGCAGGAAGTGGCTAGGCGTCAGGGACTCAGGGTCGGCAGGATCTACCGACACATGTGTTAGTGGTCGACTGTTTAGTGTAAGTTCGACCTCGGTGAGCAGGGTGTGGAGAGTTTCTTCATTGGGGCTCTTCTGGTGGAGCACCGTGGTCAGCGCGGTCTTCACGGACCGCACCAACCTCTCCCACGCGCCTCCCATGAATGGAGCTCCTGGAGGGATGAACTTCCATGTTATAGCCCTTTTTGACGCTTCTTGTTTTGCACCGGAGAGAAGAGTTTGGCGGATTTCCGCATCCGCCCCGTGGAAGTTCGTCGCATTGTCCGACCAGATCTCGGTCGGACAACCGCGTCGCGCGATCATTCGTCGCAACGCCATGATGGCTGATTCAGTGCTCAGCGAGGACACCACTTCGAGGTGCACTGCGCGCACGGTGAGGCATGTAAACAGTGCGACGTACCTCTTCTGCGTGCTTCTTCCGACGGTCACGGTGAGCGGGCCGAAATAATCAAGACCTGTGTAGGTAAATGGTCGTTGGTGGTGCGCCAACCGGCATGTCGGCAGGTCCCCTGTGGCCGGCCTCGGAGGTGTCGCGGCTCTTGCGCGACACATTTGACATTTTGACAGCACCATCTTCACTGTCGGTCGCAGTCGCACGACCCATTTGTGCTGCTTTACTTGGTTTACCGTAGCCTCCACTCCTGCGTGATGTAGAGTCCTATGCACATGCAGGATCCATAATTGTGTGGCCCGGTGGTTTCCGTCTATGACTGGAGGGGTTTTTACTTCTTCCGGTACTCCAGTGGCGGCGTTAATTCGGCTCTTCAGGACGATGATGTCGTCCTCGAGTTTTAAGCTGAGCTGGTGTAGTCGGCTGTGTCTCCCGACCTCCTTGCCAGCTCGTAGCGCCTTGAGTTCTTCTTTGAACGTGACTTCTTGGGCGTTCTTTATTATGAGTTTTTCTGCCTCTCGTTGATACTCCGCTGTCAACGTGATAAACTTGTCCGTAGCTGCGGATTGGCGTGTCCTGACTGTCGGATTGGTTCTGGTGTTCGCGGCTCGCCAATCAGGGTCGCGACGTGGACCCCTTTTTGTTCGCTTGTAATTGACTTGTTCAATCTTGCTCCGGAACATAGCGACTGCTTGTAGCACTCTTGCTGTCGCCCTGAGATATCTCGTCCACGACGAGAAGCGTGTGACGTCAGGTATCACGCTCGACTGGTCACTGGTGCAGATGACGTTGACGCGTTCTTCACCTGAAGGTGGCGGCGAGCTCGGTGTCTCCATCGGCCATGTGTTCGGATCATGCTGCAGAAATTCCGGTCCCTGAAACCATCTGTGGTTTGAGTTCAGTTCTTCAGGGACATTTCGTGTGGCGTCGTCCGCCACGTTCCAGCGTGTCGGTACCCATCGCCACTCCGACGTTTTTGTGATTTCTTCTATGGCCGCTATGCGATGGGCCACGTAGGGCTTATAACTCCTGGCCCCAGTCCGGATCCACGTGAGCGCGGTCCGGCTGTCCGTCCAGAACGTCGTCGCGTCGGGCTTCCTGGTGTGCTCCTCTCTGACTGCGGCTGCCATCCTGGCTCCCAATAAGGCCGCTTGGAGTTCCAGGCGCGGGATCGATAACAATTTCAGAGGGGCTACCTTGGCTTTCGCGGCGACGAGAGTGGTGGACACAGCTCCACTGTGGTCCACTGCGCGCCAGTATAGCGCGGATGCGTACGCCTTCTCGCTGGCGTCGCAGAATACGTGCAGCTCCAGTCGTTGAGCCGCGCTGTAATTGAGATACAAACGGGGAATTATTATATTGTTTATATTTTTCAGACAGCTTATCCATTTTCCCCATTCTGAGGCTAAGTCACCCTCTAGGTGATCGTCCCAGTCGACTCCTTTTCGCCACACTTCTTGTAGTAGCTGTTTCGCTTGTATTGTTATAGGAGTGATGAGACCAAGTGGGTCGAATATCGACATCACTATCTTCAGTGCCCCCCTCTTTGTGGGGGGTCCCTCTAGAAGGCTCGGTGGGATGCGGGTTGCATCCAAGTCGAACTGAAAAGTGTCCGCCTGTGGTTCCCAGGTGAGGCCGAGTACCCTTTCAGTTTGTCCGCCTTCAATGTTCACTGTTGTGTTGCTTCCAACGTGCTCGCCGATTTTTTTCAAGAGTTCGGGCGAGTTCGAGGCCCACTTGCGTAGCTGGAAGTTCGCCTTTTGGTGAATTTCTTGTATTTGTTTGACGACCGTTTCCGCTTGGTTGATGTCCACGAAGCTATCTAGGTAGTCGTCCATGTAGTGTTTTCTCTTTATGGCCGCTGCCGCCTCCGGATATTGTTCCGCGTGACACTCTGCGTTCTTGTTCATCACGAATATGGCTGTGGCGGGTGAGCACGACGCCCCGAATATTAGTGATTTCATCCGATATTCTTCAGGCGGAGCGTCGTCCCGACGTTCCCCTCGCCACAGGTACCTCAGGGCGTCCCTGTCTTCTTCGCGTAATTGGATACGCATAAACATTTCCGTTATGTCCGCGGTGATCGCCACTTTGTGTTCCCGGAAGCGCATTAGCACTGGGAGTGGTTGCAGGAGGTCGGGACCGGTCAGGAGCATGTCGTTCAGTGACACGCCCCTGGTCTTGGCGGCTGCGTCGTGGACCACCCTCAGTTTGTCAGGTTTCAGGGCGTTGACTACGGCGAAATGCGGTAAGTACCACGTCCTTCCTGGCATCTTCTTGGCGGGCGCTGGTTCCGCGTAACCCTTTTGAAGTAGCATGTTCATTTGTTCGTTGTACTTCCTTTTCAGCAGCGGGTCTCTATCAATTTTCTTCTCGATGCCGTGGAGCCTTCGCAGGGTGTTGTCGTAGTTGTCGGGGAGCGTAGCTTCCTCCGACTTCCAGAGGAGGGCAGTCTGATACCCGCCTCCCGGCAGCTGTGTTGTGTACGCCTCGAGTATTCGGAGCGCTTTTTGCT
Source organism: Hyles vespertilio (assembly GCA_009982885.2). NCBI lineage: Eukaryota > Metazoa > Arthropoda > Insecta > Lepidoptera > Sphingidae > Hyles > Hyles vespertilio. Next base: position 13,071,095 of record CM042824.1, read on the forward strand.
CGGGGTCGTTTTCCGGACGTTTCGGGTTCAAGTACGTGTTGTCGGTCGTTATGTATTCTGCCACCATTTTTTCAATGTTTTCTTCGGATGTGTGACCGACGAAGTTCACTTGATGCCCGAGTGTTCGGGTTCTGCTGCCGTGTACCACCCAGCCCAGTGGCGTGAGTGAGGCCACTGGTTGGTTTCTTCGACCCGATCTTGTTCGGGTAGCTATTAATAGGTGCCAGTTGTCTTGACCTATTAATATTTTCGGGATCACTTGGTCGGTGATTATCGTGTTCGTGATTCCCTTTAGATGCGGACAGTTACTTATCGCTTCTGGCGATATTTTCTGTGCGGCTAGGCGCAGGTCAGGTACTGTCCGGGCTTGTATGTGTTGGTTATGTCGGTTCTTGCCTCGGAGCAGTATCTTCACACGACGTGAGGAGTGGTCTTCTTTAGTGTTCCCGTCGTATGTGCAGATGCGTAGTGGGTCGTCCGGTCCCACTGCGCCTATGTCGTCCGCGAGGCCTTGGTCGATCAGCGTTACTGTGGACCCGTCGTCGAGTAACGCGTAGGTGTCGCGGGCTCCCGCCGGTCCCGAGACTTGTACTGGGGCGATCTTCAAGTATGACACGCTTGATGCCCACGTCGAGTTCACCTTTTCTTCCTCGGCGTCTTCATTTAATTTCGGCGGCGTGCTTCTTTTTGAGTGCAGCAACTGGTGATGGGGATGTTCGCAGCCATCTATGCCGCACTTCTTCGTCTTGCATGTGTGCTGTTGAGTGCGGCGTCGCAGGCATCGGAAACAGGCGCGGTGCTTCTTGGCTGCGTCCCATCTTTGGTCAATGGTTAGGTTCTTGAATTTGTAGCACTCTGTGATCGCGTGTCCCTCTTTGTCGCACATAATACACGTGGCGTTAGTTCTCGGGGTGGCGGCTGTGTTGAACACTTTTTGTCTTGTTTGACTTGTTCGCGGTCGTTCGGTGACCATCTCTGCAGTCGCGTATGGGCTGCAGATTTCAGCTTCCCGGTGAATGAAGCGTTCTAATTTGAGGAGGTCTGGTTCCTCCCTCGGTTGCAGTGCAGCGAACTCGTACCACTTATGTTTCAGCGTGGGTGTTAATTTTTCCACAACGGCCCGTGCTATCTCCGGATTGTACATGTAGTACATGCATCGTAAGGCCCGAAGTGTGTTCACTGCATTACTAATCTTTGTGGCAAACGTACAGGTGTCACGCGGCGCTTCACTTAGGCGTGGTAATGTTCTGAGACGTTCCATCTCGGCTGTCGCTATGGACTCTGGTCGGCCGAAACGTATCTCGAGCGTGCGCATAACGCTGTCCGGGTCCGCGTTCGTTATTAAGAGGCCTTGCACTGCCTCTCTGGCGGTCCCGCGCAGGCTCCGGCGCAGGCGGGACATGTTTTCTAACTTCGAGAAATTATTCACTGATTCTTCATACGAAGCACGGAACGTTAGCCACTCTTGATGATCACCGTTAAAAAATGGTAATTCCACATACCTTGTTTGCTTTACTTGCGCAGCTTGTACTGCGTTGGTGATCGCTGCAGCTAGTTGCTGCATCTCCGTCCTCTTCGGCGGGACGGCAAGTGCTCCGTCCGACATAGCTGGTGCGAGCGGAGCGGTGGCGCCGGGCTCCAATCCCGGCGCAGTGTTCGGCGGCGGCGGCGGCGGCGGCCGCGGTTGTGGCGGCGGCGCGGTGCGGCTTTGATGCCACGACGCATTGGCGTTCGCGGCGGCTTCGAGGCCGGCCGCGGTGATGGCGGCGGCGGAGTCCCACGGCGTGGCTTGCGTAGGCGGCGGTGGCAGCTGCGCGACCCCGAAGTTCGGTCGCCAGGACGCGGCAGTGGTCGCTGGTGGAGGGGCGCGTGCTGCCTGTTCGGCTAGCCAGGCGGCGACGGCGGGCGGCGGTTGATGTGCAGCGCTGAAGTTCGGTCCCCAGGACGCGGCGGTGGTCGCTGGTGGAAGCGCGTGCAGATCGGCGAGTAGAGGCGCGGGTGCGCACTCTACTGTAGACGTCGGCGGTAGGTGTGCAGCGCCGAAGTTCGGTCCCCAGGACGCGGCAGTGGTCGCTGGCGGAGGCGCGTGCAGGTCGGCGTGTAGAGGCGCGGGTGCGCGCTCTACTGTTGACGTCGGTTGCGGGTGAAGTGACGACTGTGTGCACGGCGGGTGTGCGGCGGTGACTCCCGCCGGTGCGTGCGTGGCGGCTTCGGTGTGCGGCGCTTGATGCGGCTCGCTGTCGATGGCGAGCAGTTGGCTATTTTGTAGCCATGTGTGGACGCGGAGTTCTTGCTCAATCTCCGCGACCGTCGTGTTGTCGTCATCTTCGGTACTCGAGTCCGCTTCAATTTGTTGGACTCGGGCGGCGGCGAGCTCGACTTTTAGTCGAGCGAGTTCGGCTCGGGCTTCGGCAAGGCGGCGAGATTTCGACGTTTTCTTGCTTCTTGATCTTGACGGCGCTTTGCTTCTCGGTTTTTCTTCAATACCGGCGGCGATGGTAGGTTCCGCTACCATAGGTTCGTTCGCCGCGGGTTGTTTTGACTGTTCCGAGTTTATCGTGGTGGTAGCATCCGTGCCGGTGCCGGTGACAGTCGTCGTAGTGCATGACGCACCCGTCTCGTCTGTCGTGGCAGTGGCGGATGTCACCGTGGCAGACGCCGAGGCCGAGGCCGAGGCGGTGTGCCTTCCCACCGATCTAGTCACTGGCATATTTCCACGCAAATCCGGCGAACTGAAGGACCAGAATGAACGAGACCGCCTTCGAACAGCCTCGTTCAATTGTAGAATGTGTTCGGGGGTGCTGGCTGCGTGGTAAATAATACCAGTGATTAGAAAGTAGAAACTTTATTCGCACTGAGAAGTACGTTTTACAAAGTGACGTAATTGCGGCGTAATTACGACACGTAACTGCGGCACCGTCGTGATGTAGCTGCAGAGCTTCGTTCTGGTATCTCCCGGCAGCGATTCTGCTTATTCTTCACTACTTGCTGACTTGCTGACTACTTGCTGACTTGCTGACTACTTGCTGACTTGCTGACTTCTTGCTGTTTTCTTCACTGTAGGCCGGAACCGAACTGACTTGCCCGACCCAGGGTGCCGATCTATATTCCCAATTTTGGGCTAATCCCTAGGGTCGGGCCCGCGATCGTCACAGGCGCGCTCGGCCAATGAGAGCGCGCGCTGCGGGGTGTCGCTGTAGCGACTTGCGGGGCGGTAGCTCGGTCCTGCGGGGGGTGCGGGGCCGCGAGGTGTAACTCCGCACCGAATATGTGGGAGGCACCTAAGTTCGGCGGACCTCGCACCCGACACTATGCTTAAATCAGTATATAAACTAGGGTCTGACAATATTGTTCTAACTACACAAAACTTTATATAATCTCCAATAGATAAACACTCTAGTATATAATAAGTAACAATATTGCACATAACAATTTACATAGAAAATTATGAGACTTTATACATTACAACAACAACGACTTATACATAAGTTTATAACTAAGGGAATGTTTGCTTTATTTATTTAACGATATTTTACATAAGAGCATTATAAGAACATTTATATAACTTAAATAAGATCAAAACACAAACAAGCTTAACTATTTACTATTAATTAGTCTTCGTCCTGCACAAATATTTTATATTACCATACAATTGAAATCTCATCTAAAAACCAGCTGAAATGATTTGAACGAAGAACAAGCCTCTTGATTGACCAATATTGTTCGCCATGCAGTAGTTTTATTGCTCCGCGTCGTTTATAAAGAGTGGCACGTGACACTAACACGATGATTGGACGAGCCCTCATATCAATTTACTTTTTATTCAATTCATCTTCTAGTTCGACTAATTCGTTATATATAAGTTCGAAACAGTTTCGTAGAAATATTTGTTGGTCTAGCAATACCTACTTTCCTTATTGCCCCCTTTTTTCGTCACATCCCTCATCTCCAAAGCCAGTTGTTATTTATGTCACTTTCCTGTGTAATATATTATCTACATTTTGATAGGACATCCATATCTTGAACAGATAGCGAGCACCGTACACGATGATGGATAACCAGGGATTGAAGTCTATCGATTTTCGTATTCGCCTTGCGAATACATTATCCGGGATGATATCATCTCGCCAGTAGGTTCTTGATTTAAACTGTACTGCACTTACTAGCATGTTACTTTATCATGTCAGTATAAAAAAATATAAATCTTTAGTACTGTTTCTTCTTTATGAGCTGTGACTCACGAAGTAATCAACTTAGCTCGCACAACAATTCTACAAAAACAACTTAGTCGAAGAAAGTATTTGGCCAAAAATATTACTCTGCGAAAGAGGTCGTGTTACACATTTTGAGGTCGTTGCCTCCCCAGACCTCGTGACTCACGCCCCTCGCTATTTATTAACCTTAAATCAAGTTATTGCTTAGAAATCTAGGGTTTGCTTTGTTCGTAAGTTAGATGCTTGTTATCTTTACAAATTCTTTGTCTATTTATTGATTTGGAAACATTTTGAAGTTTTGTTTCATAAACTTAATATAAAGTACATAATGCCAAGCCATTTGTGTAACTTGAACTTATGGTTTATAATTTTACTCGTACCTTCCTTAAGCCATTTTTATCAATATCTTCAATCCAATCTATGCTTTCATGTATATTCAGGATGTCATCGATACGCTTGACATAGTTTCGATGCGGTTAATTTATCATATATCAGTAGATTACATAATCTTTGACATATTGCATGGTGCTTTATACCCAAACCATCAATTAATATGACCACGCAACTTCCTGATGTTGCTTGTGATAGTCTGTTGTTATTTTTGCGTAACTCCCAGTTTCAAACGGGTATTCGTAAATGTCGACATAATACTAATTCATGTGTGGGTTTCGATGCAATTATTACCTGGTAATCCTTATGCGCATTAAGGTGTGCCGCGTCGTAACGTTACTATTATTCATAGGCCAAAGGTAATGAAAATACCAAATTGACTGTGGCCTTTTAACCAGGGACCGAAACCCATTCGACATAACGGTACCGGTATCGACGAATTTCGGTTACCTTTAAGATTTCGGTAACCGCTATGACGCAATATAAAGGTTACCCTTATATACGGGAACCGTTTTAATACCGGTAACCTAAAAAGACCTTGAATGCAAAAGAAAATGCGTTGTTGTTACATAACAAATAAAAATCATACTTGTCGTGTTGTTTACACAATATCGCTGGATACGGTTCATTTCAATTTTGGTGGGTAATTCTGTTGAAAAAATCATGAAATGAGTAAAGATAATTGTGTGGTATAGTGCCATAATGTTTAGTAAAGACAAACGGCGGTATAACCACACACAGGCACTGCCCCCGCTTTGACTTATAAGGAACTTTGCATGAAACATAAAGGTAACCCTTATTTCGGTTACCGGTATGATACCGGTTAAATTCTAGGAATCGAATAAAATTGGCGGATACCGGTTACCATTAAAAATACCGGTATTATTTTTTTCGGTTGATACCAAAAAATACCGGTATTTTCGATACCGGTTTCGGTCCCTGCTTTTAACTACTGGGCTCAGTACAAAACTAATGGGTTTAACTGTACTACAACACATTGGTTCACCTTGCTTTGGTAGAAATGTTATCCAAGTGAAAAACAAAGAAATATAACCAATAGTCTAACACAGAACATTAATATGGAAAGTCTTGTATCAGAAATTAGAAGAGACTTTTGGGTCTCACAACACACTGACAAGGAAGAAATGCTTTTGGTTGGTACACAAACATTCGAGGCCAGACCGAAGCTTCTCGTTTTAGAACTTGTGTCTTCATTATCCTTGGAGGCTAGTAATAGAATAAGTGTACGATTTATAAACTAATACAACAGCACCGTAAATAAAAAATCACGTTTAATTGCATGGTTTTGCTTATGTATGCGTTTTATGTTTGTATTCGTGCAGCATAGCATTGGCATTGTGACATTATCGGTATGAGTTATCACTTATCAACATACTGCCCTGCTTTAAGTGATTTCTTGACCTAATATTAGCGTTACTTAATAATCAGTTATTAATAAACTTTCGGCTGATTATATTACTTCTATTATGATTGACGAACAAACTGTGCGATTCGTAAAACAGTCATTTTATCATTGTTTTTGATATCTTTCGTATTGATTATGATATATCGACGCCACCAATTTTTTTAACATTTCATTGAGTACCGTCAGATTTTCTTAATTTCATGTTGCTATGAGTGCAGTTCTCAAAGGTTAAAACTGGTTGATACTACATTTTCCAATTTTATTATAATACATTGAACTTTACTTATACGCCTCCAAACTCATTTATCAATGTTGGCATTTACATGTAATTCGTTTTGTACGTGTTGTCGAATAAGTGTTTCCTTCCCGAGTCTTTGTATCGCATTACAATGAATGTATAAGGCCAGTAGTGGTCATTAATACAGTAACTCGGCCTGTATAAATATGCCTATACTATTAAACTGCATATACTGAGTGACGCATATGCCACGCATGAATAAACAATGATCCAATTTAGATAAATAATACTTGTCACCTAGTGGGTTGACAAAATATATCACGACCCACCTTGTTAAATGAATGGAGTATTGTATTCCTTACTATACTCGGAAATGGAATCCGAGATCAAAAATGTAAACAAAAGTGTTACCACTACAATAAAATAATTTGTCATGGTAGTTTGTTCACAACCGTTAAAAAAATAGATTGGAATTATTCTCATTTGTTAAATAAGTATAAAACAAATCTAAATAACAAATCTTTGATATAATATTTACATAAACTACGATTTCAACTTCTTTTTTAAGTATGTGAAAAAAATTGTATGAAAATATTTTATGCTACAGGTATTATGCAGAAATTCGTAACCTTAGGCCACTTAAATAAAACTTTTACAAATACGTCGCTTTGACGCCCGCGACACCTATCTCCCTTTAGTTCTTTTAGTTGCTTAGCTTGATGAATGTGCATCGTGTGATAAAGTTACGTCGTCGTGGTGTTGGTTTCAGGTTTTCTGTTAAGTTTTTGGACTATTTTGTTCCTAAGATTTCTGCCGCTTGTGTTCGTAGACGAACGCACTATGGTCTTTGTAAATCGCTGTGAGTTAAACACATTATAATTAGTTTGGACCCAAGTCAAGGGTCACCTCGATAGGCATAATAAAACATTCAAAATGTTGAAAATGCTAAAATAAATATAAATAAATAAAACATAGTACTCGCAACATTTGAATCTATTCACTAATCAATTTATACCCAACATGTTTTATGAGAAAATGTTTCATAACCTTGAAATGTCACTTTTACAATGACATTTGTTTGTTTACATTTTTGATCTCGGATTCTATTTCAGAGTATAGTAATTTTTGTACTGAGATATGTAGATGTACTGTACTAATTTTTCACCGATGTGTAATGATTTGCATATTGGGTAAGCATGTGTCCTACCTGTAACGTATTTAAAAAAAGGAATGCAGATATCAGATAATAGTAATATCACTAACTAAATGTATACGCTTAATCAAAATGATAAGCTACAACAAGTTTCAATAAAATGATTATTTTAATTCACAATATGGCGCGGAACATTGTAGAACGTTCATTGAAGTGTTTATTTTATTTTTCCTCATTCCAGAGATCTCCAATGCGAAATATATGCAAATGAAGATTTAAATATAAAATAAGCTTACAGTCGTATTCTAGTGTACTGTTTCAATTATAGTAGATCATAGCGTTCTGAATAATGACGACTAAACTAAGTCAACACAAACGTTAAACAATGAAAAAAACGTTAAAGCATATTAACTGTTTTTATAGCAATGTTATAATTGGTCCTTAGATAATATGGGCCTCAAAAAATTTATGAACGTAACGTGCATGGAACGTATTTTTTTCTACCTTGGACATATAATATAATTATTAATAAATAATCCTAAAAACTAGTGTTGGAATAAATAGTAATAGCAATTACAAATAGCAAGTGAAGTCGATAATAACATTTCACAAGTTATATAAATAAGCTTAATTTTGCGATTTACGTTTGTGATTCACAAAGCCGATCGGATAATATTTTTATACGATATCGTGTAATGTATGAAGGTGTGAGTCTTTTTTACTTAATTTAAATGATGAAAATGAATGAGATGATATCGAAAATTATGAAGAGTATTTTTACCACTACACTACCGGGTAGGTATTTTAAAGTACAAGCCAATTTATGTAACGTGGCTAGTAAACTAAAATATACATTATTTATATTAACGATAAAATGTGCAGCACATAACTATTGAATATCATCATCATCATCATATCAGCCACAGGAAGTCCACTGCTGAACATAGGCCTCCCCCAAGGATCTCCACAATGACCTGTTGGAAGCGGCCTGCATCCAGCGACTTCCTGCAACCTTAGTCAGATCGTCCGTCCACCTTGTAAGCGGGCGTCCGACCTTTCGCTTGCCTGTACGTGGCCTCCACTCAAGAACCTTTCGGCCCCAACGGCCATCGGTTCTACGAGCTATGTGCCCGGCCCACTACCACTTCAACTTGCCAATCCTATGGGCTATGTCGGTACCTAACCTTGGTTCTCCTACGGATCTCCTCATTTCTGATTCGATCTCGTAGGGAAACACCGAGCATTTGAATATGTCGTAACTAAATTGTGTCGGCGCTTTGGCTGTTTGTAACATTTGACATAACTGCACTTTTTAATTCGGTCGCGTAATCAAATTGCTATGTTGGGTAACATAGCTATTTGACGTTTCATGAGTGAACATGAGCTGTCCTTAGCACATACTATTTGTCTCATTCTCTCCCATGATTTGGCCCATTGGAAAAAACAGGATAAGTATATGAGTAATTTTCAGGCTCTTTCTATGTTACTCATTGTTCTGAGGGTTATCCGTGCATTTATCGCGCTATTGTTTATTTTTAACTAATAGCAACCCTATTTGTAATAGCAAATGTATGTGTATATCGGACATGGACTGTTACTGGGGGTATTATTACAACAGTGGTTTGTGACTTGTCAGTATCTGGTGTCTATAATGTTTTGGGTAAATGTGATTTTGTAACTCGTTCCGAGTATATAAGACCATGGGTGGCAAAATGCAGTTCAGTTATGTTTAGTACACGATGACCGTAGAAAATACACTACTGAGTTTGTTACTGTAAGGTTTTACAATAGTGAAAGGCTTTAAGACCGCCACGCGTTACAAGTTGCAAAAACTCGCCCCACATTCGCATTGGCCGTCACGAGCCATGTGCCAGTGGCAGTATTTAGACAGCGCCGGATCTAGGTATTTTTTGAGGCGGGGCAAAAACTGAAAAATGCCGCCCCCCTTGCCTATATTTTTATCTTAATCATCATCATCATTTTCAGCAACCAGACGCCCACTCAACACAGGCCTTCGGGAAAGAACGTCATTTTACCACCATGTTAAGCATTTTTACACGCTTTATATTAGCGTCACTTTTGAGGGGTAACGTCACACACGTCTTTAGGCTTTGACTCTAGTTTTCCTACACGTGACCCCTGGGTAGTGCCACATGAGTGACACAGTTCGTGGTGGTAGGACTTAAGTGTCGGTCTGGGTAGCGATCACCGTCCACGGGGCGTAAAAACCGTCATAGTGATCTGATAGTGATTTTGTACGTATTTTTGGTCACTCTCGAAGGGAGGAGTGTTGACCCGCCGACCAAAGAGACAGTACAGTACAAGAGCCCAATCGTGGCTAACCACCACCAGGGGCTGCCTCACCATGTCGCACATAATCTTGGGTGGGTACGTCGTGCCGGTTGGTGACCGGATGTGGCCGACCTTTAGCGACATGCCGACCCTCTCATGCCGGTGCCCATTCGGCCTACTTAATGCCCGGACTTTGGCTTCTCGATGCCTCTTCATCAAACCCATCCCTTCAACCTCATGACAGCGCAATTAAACAAAGCAGGTCTTTCAGCGGTGCATAACCCCACCATCGCGTTCACTATGGAGTTCACCAACATCCGCGAACTCCAAACGACCTTAATGCCGTCCACCACCATCTCGAGACGGCCTAGTCTGCTTTGCTCTTCTTGATGGAGACGCGGATTCGTTTTCCGGCCGAATATTCCTACCTGCTGTACCCCGGTTATTCGCTTGAAGAAAGCTTCAAGCCTATATGGGTATGCTTGTATGTATATTCGGTTGTATGTATGTCACCGTTTAAGCTGCATCCTTCTCCGCTTTGTGTTTGCACGTGAATCTTGGTTGCCTGAGGTGCATCGACGTGTGCCTTTACAGATCTCACAACGGGGACGATGAGACTACTCGGCTGTTCAGGTATCTCAGCCATATGGCTGATGACGGGCGGACGTAGTTCCCGTCGGCTGAAATGGTCTTGGGGGATTTCAATACACATCACAAACTATCGCTGGGCTCCTCCAAGACTGGTTCAGTCGTACATTTATCCTGGGCTGTTTAAAAAAAAATTGGTGGTTGTATCATTGAGATAAAACGACGTATGGCGATGGCTTGAGGGGCAATGGAGAAGCTCAGGAAAATATGGAGGAATCGTACTACTACAAAGGCTACTAAAGATCAGGCTTGTCCGAGCACTTTCTCGTATTTCTGTACGCCGCTGAAACATGGACGTTACGGGAGAAGAAAAATGTAGATTCCCTAGAGATGAGGTGTTGGAATGCTTGGAATATCAGGTCCGAATTCCACACAAACGTTTCAAGAACTCGGCATCAAGTAGCGTCTTTCCGAGATAGTATAGCCCGTCATGTTCCACGACGAATTAACGACTCCATAGAACGTCTTATGGTTAATAGGACAGAGTAGACTGAAATAGACCTCGTGGTAGGACACCATACACATACATTATATACATTATACATACGTACAGCGGCACAGATATTATGGCGGATATTATAAGGATAGCCTTGTCAGGCCTCAAAACTTCCAGGTCTGATTCAAACTCAATTTCCTAAAAACGGGGTGAATACAATACCTTTTTTTTAATCGACATCTACGGGGAGATCATAAGGTGCATGTCGGGGTCTCCAGCCTTCCAATCTGGCGCACGGGGACAATTATTGTCCGTACCGCATAGATTTTACAGCCAGGCTGGATCCCTGAAAAAATCTAAGAAGATTTTTTGCCGGCATACCGACTAAATCTCATAGTGACCATCGCAGGTATTACGGACGATAAGCGATGCTGATGAGCGAGTAACACCTAGGTGACTCGCCGTGCCACCCGGCGCACTTCCTAATATGGCTCCTCACAACTTAGGTAGGCGTAGATTTTCTCTGCAATGGACGCCCTAACCGTGGGCGTCCGCTATGAAGCCACGAGTTCTGCCGCACATCTTAGAGTTGGCCAGCGACCCCAATGACCCCTATTAATCGCCTCTTACGACAGGCAAAGGAAACCGTGGAGGAATTTTGCCGCCCCTTGACCACTGGGTGCGTGAAAACAATAACCAATTTAAAAAAAAAAACAATATTCTTAGCCAGGAACTCTAAAGACTAAAATCAATGTTAATAGGTGTTTTTTCACATTTAAGCAAGATTTTTTTATAAGATTCAATATGCCGCCCCCTGAACTTGCCGCCCGGGGCACAGACCCCGGCTTGCCCCCCCTAGATCCGGGCCCGTCCCGTGAGAGCAAATGCGGAGTTTGGTACTGCGACATAGGTTTTAAATACTGCACACGGCTCGTGACGGCCAATGCGAGTGTGAGCATGTGCGGCGGGGTACATTGTTTTCGAGTTGCAGTGTCGCGAGTATGCGCAAAATGGAGGAAATTATTGAAGCTGTTCGAAGAGAAAAATGTTTATACGACGTAAAACACCAAGATTATATGATTACAAAATTAAGGGATTCTATTTGGAAACTATTAAACTTATATTTAAAATTAAGGGATCTTTTTCAGATGATTTCCTTATTAACAATAATCTATTTAAAAACTCGTTATCACTGTCGGATTCTGAACTAATATCAATCGCTTCCATCTTGCTTCGTTTTCGTCTATGAATAGTAAGGCCCGTCGCACATGGAGCTACTCAAAAAGTATTGGTTACAAACTCTAATTAATATGTAACAGGTAACTTGAGCGTCACCGCCCTTACCTTATCATACGACGTTCGCACACGAGCCGATTATTATTTACCGAGTGTTTTGTTGGGAAGAACGAATTATCAAGCCTTAAATATTAAATTTGTATTAATTACTACAGGAGATATAACTGTACCAAATTTAAATAGCTTTCCTTCGACATTCTATAGACTTCTATATTTTTTTATCTATTTCACACAGCTATTGTGTTGGAAATGATAATCTGTAGTTCATATTATTTCGAATATACCTAGTCAGGTTATAAATTCTGTTACATGTTTAATATAAAATAATTGAAACAAGTTTATTCATTATGTAACCATTTATATACCAAAATGGACTTAACAAAACACAGATTCTTATGACACTAAAGTTTATTCAAAATGACCTCCGTGATTTTGAATACAGGCCTCCATCTGCGCGGCCAGTTGTCTATCGCAGCACGAACGAGGTCCATGTCAATATCGGCGGCTGCCTTAATCAAGGATGTCTTGAGTGACTCCAAATTGGGATGAGGCTTTGAGCACGCCTTTTCCTCCAAGTGTTGCCATATCTTGTAATCTAACGGATTCAAATCTGGACTGAAGGAGGGCCAGTCTTCGTGCCGGATGAAGTCGATTTGACGCGACGCCAGCCAGTCTTGTGTGCTCTTCGCTCTATGAGCTGGCGCCGAATCTTGTTGGAATACCCAGTGCCTGTTATTGAACATGGTATGAGAAACAGGTTCCACAAGGTTCGTCAGGACTGTATTTTGATACACAACTGCATTCGTTTTTACACCTTTCTCACAAAAATGTACCTCTGTTAAGCCCCAATGAGAAACTCCCAACCATACCATAAGCGAGGATGGAAAATAACCTCGTTGGACACGCGGAATACGGTTGCTCGCTTCTTCACTACTGTGTGCGTACACCTTATCATTTTATTTGTTGTAGCTCTCTTCTACGGTAATTTTTTTTTCATCTGAAAAAAGAATTTCCCGATATTTTTTTCCCGCGTACCGCTTCAACAAAGCGCGGCATCTCTTCAGTCCCAGGTCCCTTAGACGAGCATTCAAACGATGTCCTGTTTTTCTTCGATATGCCCGAATCCCTAAGTCTTCATTTAATACCCTTTTCACCGTGGTTCTGCTTAACTCCATCTGAAGGGCCAACAGTTTCTTCTTACGTTTGGGATTTCTTTGAATTCGCGCCTTCACAGCTTTTATCACTGCTGGAGTCCTAACAGACCGAGGGCGACCACTTCTTGACCTGTCATCTACACTAAGTCTTCATTGTATCGTTTGATGGTACGATAAACGAATCTTTTGGTTATATTCAAATATTTCAGTATGTCAAAAATTTGAATTGGCGCGTAACCGCAACGATACAACGCAATAACTGCAACACGGTCTTCTTTAAGCGTCCACTCCATATTCAAAATGAGTAAAATTCTAAAAAGCGTACATTATTATTTTCATGAACAATTCGAAATTCAAATTCAATAAACTTTTTTGTGGTCAGCATTCTAAAAGAAAAGTTTTTACTGTGTGACAATACTTATGACCTGACTGTGTATATACGTATTTGAGTAGCGTCGTGTGCGAAGTACAGTTACTAACTGATTGAAGTTGCTGATTAGTTCCATCATGTTTGAGTAGCTCCGTGTGCGAAGTGGGTAAAGAACTGACTGATGTACGACTCGTGAAAGCAATTGCGGACACACACGTGCCCACCAATGTCAAAGCGACATTGGTGCAGTGTCGAGAACGAGTGCGAGTGTGGGCATGTGCGGCGGGGCAAAGGATTTTTTTTTTATACTGGCCTTGCATAGTGGCGGCATTGCACCTGATGGAAAGTGCCAATGCCGCCCAGGCAAAGTATCCATTGGCATCGGACGACAGTCCTATGCCAATGGAAACAATTATGCCGGCCTGCTAAGGTGCCTCTTCACACCGCGGCGGAAGGACCCAGGATTGTAGGAAGGAGGGAACACGTTCGCCGGCAAACAATTCCAAAGCCTGACGGTGCGGCACAAAAACGAATTTGAGAACCGTTTGGTTCGCGCCGGGATGGTGTGGACCGTCAAGCTATGGCTTCGCAAGCCAGCACGCGTGGTTCTGGTTAGGAATGGAGAGGAGGGGAGCAAGTTGAACAATTCTTCAGAGCACTCACACTCGCACTCGCACAACACGTGAGAGCAAATGCGGAGTTTGGTACTGCACCATAGGTTTTAAATACTGCCACTCGCACGCGGCACGTGACGGCCAATGCGAGTGTGAGCATGTGCGCCGGGTGTAAGACAAGACGCGCCGTAATATCGTTTTTGGCGGGAACGTTGACAGCTGCGTTCCATTTCTATAAAGTATAAAACCGAATGGATTTGTGTACTGTGCAGGCACGTTGAGCTGGCGCAACCAGCACTTCTCGCTGGACAACGACAAGATCCTGCTGCGCGGGTGCGTGCTGCGCAACACGTCGTGGTGCTACGGCGTGGTGGTGTTCGCCGGCAAGGACACCAAGCTCATGCAGAACTCCGGCAAGACAAAGTTCAAGCGCACCAGCATAGATAGGCTACTTAATTTTCTTATTATAGGGGTGAGTTAATGTAATATTTTTAATTATTATTAATTGAGCTGTTTCTACTATGACTTGGTGATATGTTTTGCAGAATAGTCTGAAAGTCTATAAAAATGGTACATAATAATAAAAGCAGTTAGTTCTTTATCTATTTTTTTGGTTTATAAAAAGCAATATCGTTATCTAGGAGTTTTATTTTTGATTGAACCAAATGCGTCTCCTAATAACATTTGAAAGATTTCAATTTCTATATTTTACCATGCCTCGTAAAACAGTACGAACATGTAGTTAGTAGGTACTGTTAACAGAGTGATTACAAGTGTAGTTGTATGTTTGCAGATAGTATTCTTCCTGCTGTCGATGTGCGTTTTCTGCACGGTGGCGTGCGGCGTGTGGGAGTGGCTGGTGGGTCGATACTTCCAGGTGTACCTGCCGTGGGACTCGCTGGTGCCCGCCGAGCCCACGTGGGGCGCGGTCATCATCGCGCTGCTAGTGTTCTTCTCTTACGCCATCGTCATGAACACTGTCGTGCCTATATCGCTTTATGTTTCCGTCGAGGTGAGTTGGTGTTGGACAACATATGTATGTCCTAACAGTTGCGTGTGCATGGTGTATTGAATACTTGCTGATAACGTTTGCACGCTAATAACGTGTTATTCCTTATCATGAGCCAATGCGCAATGCGAGCGTACGCGCACGTAAATATTGATGTGCGGATGCGCAAATGTAACATAATATGGAATCTTAATAATTGATTTGGAAAAATATTTTTTTGGTCTTATTGAGTGTTGTAACAAAATTTGTATTCCTTGACGATTTTTAAATAAGATCCTCCATTAATCTTATAGCTACTTTTTGTAAAATATATTTTTAAAATTTTAGGTCTAACAGTTGCTGTATTTCATTAAGAATGCAATTCTTGCCCATAAAATTGACGTCAACTGAAGTGAATAATTTTATAATACACCTTAATTTAATACCATATGACTATCTCCAGAACGTGTAATAACTACCATTCCCAATAGAAAATCATTCTGTTTTTGTTTTCGGTAGGTAATCAGATTTGCACAGAGTTTCCTCATTAACTGGGATGAGAAAATGTATTATGAAAAGACTGGTACAGCGGCAAAAGCGCGGACCACTACGTTAAATGAGGAACTGGGTAAGTTATAATGGAAAACAACACTTCAAAAATTCTTGAAACCAGCCATATTAACAAAAGATTTATTTAGGGTTTGGTGTAAAATTTGAAACAATCGCGTTTGGAAACCTGTCATTTTTTAATAATTCCAGTAGACTTGACTCAGTTTGTTTTTTTTTTCCAGGGCAAATCCAATATATATTTTCCGATAAAACGGGAACGTTAACACAGAACATAATGACATTCAACAAGTGCTCGATAGCGGGCGTGTGCTACGGTGACGTGGTCGACGACTCCACCGGCGAGACAGTCGAGATCAACGAGGTGTGTACCCCAACAGTATATACTCCTCACTTCACTTACTATCGAATATTAGGCACAGCAATAGATTTTCTTTTATATAGATATCACATAAGAGCATGTAGGATGCATTCAAATCACTAAGCACAGTGAACAATTTGTTTGGACGCGCACGTTTCGTCCATTATTTTTATTATTACTTTGCATGATGTTTGAGTTTGTTTTTTTTTTTGTTACTATTAAAGTTTGATCATTTTACCGAGTGATTAATATTAGATCATGTTGAGATATGTTTTGTCCTCGCCCGCCCGAGCTGTGGAGATTATGTTTATATGTTTCTCATTGTATCGTCCTCACGTTTGTTCGTTTTTCCAGTTTGTGTATGTCTCGGTTATACTCTTGTTTTTTACACGTCACATAAGATCGTGCACACGCATCGATTTTATCAATATGCATCGTCTCACACTACACTCTACCACCCGATAGAGTAGATTTTTTTTTGTATTTATTTGCATGCAATCATCGGCTCACCGAACATAAATCACGAAAGACAAATTTAGGGAAATGAGAAATCGAGAGGTGTCATTTGGAGCGGATCGAAACGGTTCTCGAATCCTGATCTTTTTAAACATGGGATCGGCCGGGGATCGGCTGCGACAGCGGGGGCCACACGAGACGAGAGTCTCGCGTGGACGTGACGGAGACGAGTGGACAGTAGGTAGTTAAGGGTTATCGATGTGTTGGTGTCTTGTGCGGGAGAGTGGAGTGTGTGACGCGTGTGGTGGTGCAGCGGCGGTGGCGGCGCGGCGGGGGCGGCGGGGGCGGCGGGGGCGGCGGGGAGCGCCTGCTCGAGCTCGAGCACGAGCAGGGCCGCAGTACGCCGGGCGCGCGCCGCCTGCCCGCGCGCGTACGTCACAGTAACGAGCGCAGCGCAGCACACATGTACTGTGGGCGAGCACGAGCATCGCACGCACGATACCCGTGCTCGCCCGGTTTGTCTGTATGGTGGCCTTGGTGGTTTAAACATATTTCGAGAGCGATCTGTTCAAAGTATGAATGTGAATTTATTTTGTGCAAATGCATGTTTATTGCGTTCACGTTTAGCTACATCCACATGTCGACCCGCTAGTGATCAGTGTCTGTTTGTACTTTGAACGATGTACGAAATATATTAATTGGTGGCGTGAAACTCTAGAATTTCTGTACTGTCCATATCTTCTTGGCTTCGAATCTTCTGACTTAAAATTGATCTTGAGAAAAACAGCACTTAAAAACTGACCCCGACTCAAAATATGCTTATTTGAGACTGCTCATCGATCTATTAAAATTGTCATTTGACAATTTATATCGAAATTTCAGAGCATCTCATTTAAGTTATCTAGTTTAGAATTATTAGCTTTCATTCACTTATGTGTCGTTCAAAACCTAGTTATTTTTTAGCATACCGTTTCTAAATTAAATAATTCATTCGCTCTCGATCATTCTTATAGCAGTAGATCCTCTAACAACTGAATGGATTTATTCCCTGAACTATAACAGATATAATAATAAAAAAAGTAGCTTCTTATCACTATAGTTACTAATTGTTAACTAATTAATAAAAAAAAACAATTTTAGTGAGCCGCATTAGGACACTCCTAATTTTCAGCTATACTTTATGGATGAATGTATATTATTGCATGTTGGGCTTTGCATCTTGTGTTGTTTTATGTTTGACACGCTTCTAACACAACTAATCATTACCGAATTATGAACAAATCTACGTCCTTACTTTTACAAAAAAACGGACTATATTCTTCATTGTTAAAATCGACCCACGCGTATTTATGATTCATAATAATGGACAGTATTTATGGTAATTATGACGTAGATTTGTTTTGTATACTATAGTACAGTGTGTAATGAGTATACCGATGGTGTTCAGAGCTCTGAGCCGCTGGACTTCTCGTTCAACCCGGAGTACGAGCCGGAGTTCAAGTTCTTCGACGCGACGCTGCTGGACGCGGTGCGGCGCGGCGACACGCACGTGCACGACTTCTTCCGCCTGCTCGCTCTCTGTCACACAGTCATGCCGGACCAGAAGAATGGACGGCTCGAATACCAGGTCAAATTCATGTTTTCTACATAATAGTATACAGCCTATACAGGGATGACTTGTGATATACCTAAAGACTGCTATCGAAAACGAAGCCGCGTCATAGTTTTAATGATCAGAAACCAACGCAAATAAGAAATTAATGTTTTTTTAAATATAATTGTGTTTGGTTAATCCACATTAATACAGGGTATCCTGTATACTCCTTGTTGTCTCTTTACGATTTTAGAATGAAAATTTTATTAATTATACCGGGTATATCAAGATTGCTAACGAAAACGAAGCCGGGTGGTAGTTTTAGTGGCTACAAACACAATGCAATTAAAAATTTCGCATAGAAACGCGACAATTATTTTTTATGATTTTTTGGGTGGTAAATCCATAGTTTTTGCTAAAATAATAATTTAAACTCTTTTATACCTTAGAGTATTTATAAATAAAAGGGCATACACTATTATTTTAGGAAAAAATGTATTTACCACCCAAATATCGCCATAGGAAAAAAAATAACAAAAAAAATTGACGCTTTTTTTTGCAACTTTTTCTGTTACATTGTGTCTGAAGTCGCTTAAACTAGCACCCGGCTTCGTTTCCCCCCTCCCCCACGCGTCAAGTCATGCCCCGATTGCCATCTCGACTTGTCGCGTACTTTCCGATAAAGACATAGCCCCGCATAGCCTTATTACTATTTATCTTGCCTTGGACTTTGTACATTTGTGTAACTAATTGATTTTTGTTTTCAGGCTCAGTCGCCAGACGAGGCAGCCCTGGTGTCCGCAGCCAGAAATTTTGGTTTCGTGTTCAGAGAACGCTCGCCTAATAGTATTACAATAGAAGTAATGGGTAACACAGAGGTAAGTCAAATATTCTATTGCCTCACAATTATAATATCCACTGATTATTGTATTAATATAAAGTTGTTTTTTGTTTCAGGTGTATGAATTGTTATGTATATTAGATTTTAATAATGTTAGGAAAAGAATGTCCGTGATATTGAGAAAGGATGGTGAAATTAGGTTATATACAAAAGGTGCTGATAATGTAATATATGACAGATTAAAAGGAAACCAAGCTGAAGTGAGGTCAAAAACACAAGAGCATTTAAATGTAAGTACCATTTTAAACTGGTTTAATTAAAAATATGAACTGATTTAATAGTCTACCTACCCTACCCTACCTACCCTTTACGTGCGTGGTGGCCTGTTGGTTAACGGACTAGACGCGGCTGCCAACATTTTCACGGTGGTTTCAAATCCCAGGGTACCCCTCTGACTTTTCGGATTCATGTGTGTATTGACAGTCAATCACCACGCACTAAAACGGTGAAGGAAAACATTGTGAGGAAACATGCATACCATAGCGATTTATAAGAATTTCTATGGTATGTAAGTCCGCCAACCCGCACTAGGCCAGCGTGGTGGACTATATGGCCTAACCACTCTCAATCGTACTTTCGATTATAGAGTAGGCCCGTGCCCTGCAGTGGGACGTATATGGGCTGATACAATACAATACCCTTTACGTATAGCATGGAAAAAAGTGTCTGTTTTGAATGAGGGCTCTGGCTGATTGTTATTAATAGGCCCTTTCTTTACTTTATATCACAAAACAAATGAAAATCGTATGAAAATGTATAGAAATACCTACGTATAAATTTATTCAATAAAGACAATGAAATTTTTAATAGTGTTGCCATAACTGTTTTTCCTTAATGCCAAGTGTCCCCTCATCGTACTCTTTTTTGCTGAGTTATATGTGCAAGAGCGAACTGCGTATCCAAAAATGCATTCAAATATTTTTATTTAAAAACAGCTAATAAATCACACATATATTGTTATTATGTGATCGTAATGTGACATCTCAAATCCCACATTAACATGAACCGTTTGTGTTATGCAGAAGTTCGCCGGCGAGGGTCTGCGCACGCTGGCGCTGGCGTGGCGGCCGCTGGAGGAGCGCGGGTTCGTGGAGTGGAAGCGACGCCACCAGGCCGCCGCGCTCGCGCTCCGGGACCGCGACGAGCAACTCGACGCCATCTACGAGGAGATCGAGACAGATCTGCTGCTATTGGGTATGCACCAATCAACAGCTACAAGCTACACATCATTCATTAAATACAGGGTATATCAAGAGTGCTACCGAAAACGAAGCCGGCTGGTAGTTTTAGTGACTACAGAAACAATGAAACAATTTTTGTATTTTTTTTGTTATCTATTTCATGTTGGTAAGGCCCACAATAATTTGTCTCAAAATCTGGGTATTTATAATATTAATAGAAAATATGAAAAACTTTTTGATATGAGATCCATCCACCCACCATCCACAACCCATCTATTATCCACGATACAAGACTTAATTAATTTGAATCTAGTCAGTCATAAGACGAGGCTCCACAAAATTAGCAAATCTTTTAAGGGTTACTGTATACATTTCTATAATAAAGTTCCCACTAACATAAAAGCCTTAACTATAAATAAATTTAAATCTATTATAAAACGACAGTTGTGTAATAAGGCATACTATACAATTTCAGAATACTTAGAAGATAGTAAGGCTTGGGAATGAAACATAACACTCAGCCGTACAGTAAAATTATAAATTATTTATTATTATAAATTATTAATGAACTGCTCTGAATTGCAAATCCTGTATAATCACTGTATTGTAAACTTGTTTTGAAAAGAGCAACGCTAGAGTTTCTTGCCCGTTCTTCTCTGGCGAAAACAGCATTGTGAACCAGGTGGTAGTGAAAAAAAAAGTGACTGAATCTAAACAATGTATGACATTTTATGGATTCAATAAATATTTTCATTTCATCATTTGAATGTGGGGTCATGTGTGTAATTATTGAGTGTAAAAATAATTAGTCATCGTTCTTGATTACTAAAAATAATTTTTATTCATAACTTTTTTTATGTACAGGTGTGACAGCGATAGAAGATAAGCTACAAGACGGAGTCCCGGAGACAATAGCAAATCTCAGCATGGCTGGGATTAAAATATGGGTTCTCACGGGAGATAAACAAGGTAGAAACATCTTTATATCGAGATATACACTAGTATGTTTGCATATGACACTTTTACTGAAAAGTCTTCGTGTTTGTGTACAGAAACAGCAATAAATATCGGTTATTCGTGTCAACTACTAACGGACGACATGGCGGAGGTGTTCGTGATCGACGGCGTGTCGTACGACGACGTGGACCGCCAGCTCGCCAAGTGCAGGGACTCAATACGGGTCGTCAACACATTTCTACCACATGGTAGGTTCTAGTTGGTTTGATCCGCCTCGAAGGACCAAAAAAATGATTTTAATTTTTATATAATATTAACAATTATGCAGTCCATATACGTCGCAACGAACGTGCAGTGCACGGGCCATCTCTACAATCCAGAGTACGATTGACGACAAAATTATTATTATTAATTAATTTCATTTCATTTCATTTCATTTCATTTCATTTCATTTTCATTTCATTTCATTTTCATTTTGTTCCATTGCATGGTTCTGCCAATACTGATTCTGTATCAGCGCACATGCGTCCCACTGCAGGGCGCGGGCTTTCTCTGCAATCGAGGATACGACTGAGAGTGGTTAAGCCAAATAGTCCACCAAGCTGGCCTAGTGCGTGTTGGCCAATACTTACGTGATTATTAGTAAATATTGCACCCCGGCCCCGGTGCAACACTGTCACTTATGCAAAAATTGCAAAGGTTGGAAGGGCTAAAGTAATCTTGCAGTATATTTTTTTATATTATGGATCATTATTTTTAACAGTAAGTTAAAAGCTGATATTGTAATAAGCTTTTCATCTGGCTGTTGCTATTCATTGTTGATAAGCTTTTCATTTTGTTTGTCTTGAAATATCATATTTTTATATGATGTCAAAGTTTCAAATGCTTCTCCTGAAAAGTTGCATTTTTGCAAAGTGTCAGTGTCGCACTGGGAATGCGATATTGTGTTTCGTTTGCCTAAATAATAAATGAATAATGACCTGATTGAATGTCATTTACCCCCAGCAGGGTCTCCGTCTCGTCGCCGTGTCGGCAGCGGGTCGGGCGCGGCGGGCGCGGCGGAGAGTGCGAACGGCGCGGCGCGGCCCGCCAACGTGAAGCTCAACGCGCCCGCCGTGTCCGTCGTCACATTTAGGTGGGAACATAGCACACTAGCACGCAGGTAGACACCACACCACACTATGCACTAGCACTATGCCGCTCTCTGTGTCGTCCACGCTACAACCCGCTTCTTCGTGTGCCGTGTGCTCTCTGTATCTGCTGACCCGATTTTAAGTATCGAACATTTGCAAAATTACGATACAGTCAGTACATATTGACATACCTTTTTCCCAAATTTTCGTTGCAATTATTTCATGATTTTCCGTATAATTTAATGACTTACAAGCTGTAAAATTGAGCACGTTCAGGAGAAATAAAATTTACGTGCGAAAAAGTTTCAATAATAAATTTCCATGTACTACGAAACATATTTTTGATACAATCTTTTCTGTCCTTTTTACTCAGTATGTTACAGCATAATGCTCTCTCTTTCTGCATTAAAAAAATAATTATTACCCTTTATTCCTATTGACCTTTGAATCCAACTGCAGTAGCCAATAGTTCGCACCAAGCCAAATGGCTTTTTAACTTGTATTATCTTTCTTAACCTCCTAACCAACACTTTCAAATTCATACTATACACACCGTAAATTAATCGCACCCTGTCTAATTTTAAAACAAAACACCTATATTATTTATTTACTTATGAGTAAAAAACTTTTATTTAGTAATGATGTGTGAAAAGTGCTCTGTATCTGCTATAATTCGTGTCTGCCATTTATGGCTATTATGCTGTAATGCAAAGTTTGTTGTTTTTCTTTTCAAGCTTTTGTTATTTTGGTGGCTATATTTTTTTCAAATGTGATTTGTTTGCTAGGCCGCCCGCGCTTGAATTTAATTGTATAGTTAATAATTAAGATTTGATAATTGAAACCTGGTGGTGCTTTAGTAAACACCACCAGTCACAATTTGGCGAATTATTTTTTGTTTATAAAAATCGGAGATGTAAACCAAATTAATGCCCATGTTTAACTTAACTGGTTTTTTACATTACATACTATTGCTGATGGTAACTGCAACGTCATTTAGATAAGAAACGAATTTTGATAATTGATAATAAGTTAATTAAATATAAATCATATCGACAAGATTATTGCCAAATAATTTAGAACGGATGTATAATAGTGTCAGCGTTGTGTGTTGCAGCAACGAGTACGTGTCCGGCGGCGGGCCGTACTCTGCGGACTCGCACGAGCACGCAAACGACGACTCCAACGGGTTCGCCATCGTCGTCAACGGACACTCGCTAGTGCACTGTCTGCATCCCAAACTAGAGGAGAAGTTAGTATCAATCACTACTCTGATTTACTAATATTTTATTTTATAATATTTTATAAATAATTTTATTTAATTATGAACCTCATTTATACTGGAAAATATTTTTTATGATGTTTTCTTAAATAATAAATATAAAATAAAAAGTTTTTGTTTTGGATATTTTATTATGAAGATCACATGCGATTAAATCAAAATCGCAAAAAAAAAAACATTTTTCATCATTTTCGACTTTAGAACGGTACCCTTCTATAGAACCTTCCCTTCGAAAATACGATTGAGAGGAATTACTAGAAAAAAATATGTATTTTTGTTGATGAAATATCTTTTATTGTTTTCAGATTTCTTGACGTAGTATTACAATGTCGGTCGGTGATATGCTGCCGAGTGACGCCGCTGCAAAAGGCGATGGTTGTAGAACTTATCAAGAAGAGCAGAAAAGCCGTAACGTTGGCGATAGGTGACGGCGCAAACGATGTTTCTATGATCAAAGGTACATTCATATAATTTATGTACATTTAATGAAAATCTATTTATTGCTAAGGTAATTGAAGCAAATCCATATACAACGTTGATGCGACCGATGGGCGTTTCTTTAAACTGCATATACTAGGTACCATTTTGAAGCTCTGTACTAAAAATCAATTAAATAGGAGCAGAAGTTTAGTCATAAATGATTTTTTAAGTTTTTGCCCCATTTGAACACTCTGTAGCTTTTCTAACAGCTGATTACGCCTAACGCATGGTCATTCACCTTAAAACGATAGCTCGTACTAAAATCTGCGCGTTGTTGCCGCTCTTACACAAGTCACACAAGCTGCGGCGCGGCGCGACAATAACACGCGCCGCGCGCGATGTTGCCAATTTGTTATCTATTCGTATCTACAGGTTAATGAAATTTATTTACACAGGATGGTTGCGTTTTACTCTTATTTGGAAGCTATTTAGTTTGTTTGAAATAAACAAAATCTCATTTTTGGTATTATTATTTTTTGTGCCGTGCCGAATTAATACCAAGGACGTATAGCATACATAGTGTAATTTAATGCCCATCGGTCGCATCAACGTTGTATAAATGTAAAAAGTATAGTGACATCATAAGTTTGTATAATGTCATAAATCTATAGGTATTTTTAATGTTGTTTGTTTTAATTTCCAGCGGCTCACATAGGCGTGGGCATATCCGGGCAGGAAGGCATGCAAGCGGTGTTGGCGTCCGACTATTCGATAGCGCAGTTCCGTTTCCTGCAGCGATTACTATTGGTGCACGGACGGTGGTCGTACTACCGGATGTGCAAGTTCTTACGATATTTTTTCTACAAGAATTTCGCCTTCACCGTGTGCCATTTTTGGTTCGCGTTCTTCTGTGGATTTAGTGCGCAGGTTAGCGATCATATATTCTTAAAATATGACGTAATCCATCTCTGCATGATATATTTTTATTTGTACATTATTCTATATTATGATTTAATGATGTTCCATGCTAATCGACTCAATACAACTCCAAACCACACATCAATTTTACGCCTGTGTCGCGTTGTCGTCTATCCTCGACAGACAGCGGGTGGGACGAGGCGGAATAGCAACGTGACCATTTAACATTTTGGGTGTCTTCGTTTCACCGTTTCGTTACACCCGCCGCACATGCTCACATTCGCATTGGTTCGAGTTTGGTACTGTGCCATAGGTTTTAAATACTGCGCACGGGTCGTGACGGCTAATATGTAGACTGGGCTGCTCAATTTGCTTATAATGATAATAGTAATTACTTTGTTTTTATTTATTTATTGATTTTATTCTTAACTGCACAAAAAAGGATAAACACTTAAATATATTACAAATGAAAAAAAAAGTACAGATGGCGGTCTTATCGCTCTAGGCGATTTCTTACAGACAACCTTTGGATGGATAGAAGAAAAAAAAAGAAAAGATGAGAGGGCAGTCTAGAAAAAAAAAATACAAGCTCCAATAAGATAATAATAGACGAATTATTTATAATTAGTATTTACACAATATATGATACATAATTATATACATACACCTATTATAAATATAAATATAATTTTTCTTTCTTTTTTAATTTTTTTATTGCCTTTCATTGCTTTTGCTGAACAGTGTATACCGATTCCGCGGTCAGGGCGACCACACTTAACTCAGCCGTACAATATAATTATTATTATTAATAATTTATGAACTGCTCTGAATTTCAACTCCTGTATGATCACTGTATTGTAAACTTATTTTGAAAAGAGCAACGCTAGAGTTTCTTGCCCGTTCTTCTCTGGCGCAAACAGCCTTGTTAACTGGGTGGTAGTGGAAAAAAAAATATGACTGAATATAAATAGTGTATGACATTTTATGGATTCAATAAATATTTTCATTTCATTTCATTTCATTTCATAATGCGAATGTGAGCATGTGCGGCCCGGCTTACTAACTTAACCGGCCGCCGTTTAGCGAGACCTTTACACATTTAAGAGCAAGTATAGATAGCGACTCCCTATGTTGACAGACGGTGTTCGACGAGATGTTCATCTCGGTGTACAACCTGTTCTACACGTCGCTGCCGGTGCTGGCGCTGGGCGTGTTCGAGCAGGACGTGTCGGACGCCACCTCGCTGCAGTTCCCCAAGCTGTACGCGCCCGGACACACCAGCCAGCTCTTCAACAAGACTGAGTTCATCAAGTCCACGCTGCACGGCTGCTTCACATCGCTCGTGCTGTTTCTGATACCCTACGGTCAGTTGAGATATTATAATTATCGATAGGTTCTGTTAGTGGTGTAGTATGTATCTACATGTGCAATATTGTTACAGGTACTTATAAGGACGGTCTGGCACCTGACGGGAAAATACTTTCGGATCATATGTTACTCGGAACAGTAGTCGCAACTATATTAATTATAGACAACACAACACAGGTACGCAACGCCTTGAGCTCAATTATCCGTGAATAAAAATCTGAACGTAATATTAATATTAATAAATACATTTGTCTTTTTAAGATTGCACTGGACACTACATACTGGACTGTATTCAACCATATCACGATATGGGGTTCACTCGTGTCGTACTTCGTTCTGGATTATTTCTACAACTACGCGATAGGCGGGCCATACGTGGGGTCGCTGACGGTGGCGCTCACGCAAGCCACTTTCTGGTTCACCGCCGTACTCACCGTGAGTATGCTCGGCGACGACGAGTCGCAGTACTGTGATGTTGTCGATGAGCGCGTGTACAAGTGTGTGTGTCGTGTTGCAGACGATGATCCTGATGGTGCCGGTGGTGTCGTGGCGGCTGGCGTGGTCGCGCTGGCGGCCCACGCTGGCGGAGCGGCTGCGCGCGCGGCAACGCTGGCGAGCCGCCGCCCCCGCGCCGCGCACCCCCTCCGCCCGCCGCGCGCGCCGCTCCGTGCGCTCGGGCTACGCGTTCGCGCACCAGGAGGGCTTCGGCCGCCTCATCACCTCGGGCAAGATCATGCGCCGCATCCCGCACGCCGACGCGGCGCTGTCGGCGCTGGCGTCGCTGCCGGGCAAGTTCCACGCGCGGCCCGCGTCGCCGCCGCCCACCCCGCCCCCCGCCGCGCCCCCCGCCGCGCGCGCGCCCACGCAGCCGCTCGACGCGCTCGACCTGTGACCCGCACGTGTCCCTACACGGTTCTTGTCCGAACTTCGACGAAGTTTTACGTCACTAGATTTTTTACCCTTATTTTTTCACTGTATGTCGGTCGCGTGTGACGGCGCGCGTTGAACGCCTGCGGGCCCCGGGGCGCCGCCGTCCCGCGGTCGTGTCTCGCGATTAGTGCACCCGTTGACGCCCGCGGACCGATGTTTGCATCCCGAGAGGAGAACGGCGCGACGATCTCCTAGCGTTTGAGGTATACGAAACGTATGATGAATTAAGTTTTAAACGTGAGACGTGTGACTCGTTGTCCGGTCCCGTTACCCGCTTTGATCTCGATGAACTGAAAGTTAGTTTTCCTCGGGCGAAGTTAACGAAAGAAACGATAAAAGACTAACGGAGGAGCGGCGCGTGGACGATGCGGCGCCCGCGTGGGCCCTCGAGCGGTTCGGAGCAGACGAGCCGCTCGCGAGCGACGCACACGGAGCCTCGTCGCCGTCCGTGTCCTAACCGAAATCCTAGGAAACGTGCATTTAAAACTGACAATATCGCCGGCAGTAAAAACGCCACATAATCGAAAGTGTTTGGTTAATTTTGTAGATGTTAGTGCCAAAAGTGACACGTAATGAAAGAGATGTTTTCTGTCAACTGATGTTATTGTTTTGAATAATTCTCGATTCGTATTTATTACATTTTGTATTGTATTGTAATTTTGAAGTTCAAAGTATTAAGTTTGTTGCGGCGCCCTGCACACTGTTGTATCACTTCCGGGCTCGGCCGGTCGCAGTTTGCACATTAAGTATTATAATAATTAAATAGTTTTCTAATGGAGTATATCGACACAACTGAAAGTGAACACTTTGAAATCATGGTTATTGAATTGTGTTAATTTTATAAAACATAGAAATTACATACTAGAAGTGTACAAATTATGAAACAAAGCTGTTGATAATGTTGCGTTTTCACTGCATGTGAATATTATTATGAACATTTGCTTTGGAATCAATTTTATAATAAAAGTATAATTCTTATTAAAACGTTTTTTATTACTTTTATTTTTTAATTTTTTAGCCCATTTTGTAGCTGCGCGGGAGCGTGCCCGCCAGTCATCGTCAGTCGTTCCCCGTCACTCGCCTCGCTAAGCCATACTAGACGTTAGGTACCGTACACACTTTATGTAAAAGTGGTGAACAATATAAACTTTATTAATCCTTTGGTGAACTTCCATTTATGCAACCTTCTGAGAGTCAAGTGGAGGAAACATAAACACACACACACAAAAGTACACAGTCTTTATCCGCCAAGTATATAGTACTTCTACAGTGGTGACCCTGACGTGATTCAATCGTTAAGAAACTTTAAAAGTGGTGACCCCGACGTGAACTGGTTACTTTTATTTGCTTGTTTCCTCCAATAAAAGTCAGATTTCATAAGTGCACGGTATGTCCGGTGTAGGCTTGTTTAGCATTGAGTGTTATATTTTATGTAGGGGTGCTCACTACAAAACCGCCCCGGGTGCCAACCTACCTTACGCCGCCACTGCTTGTATCAGAAAAGCGGCGTTATATTTAATACCTATGTAGCGGTCCCTCCGCTAACTAAAAGCTGTGCGTGCTGCTTGAAGCATGACGTAAGTAGCGCCACCTAGCGTCGCAGTTAAACCGTGCGTTATATAATATGTAGCGGTCCCTCCGCTAACTAAAAGCTGCGCGGGCACACAACACGTCACCGACAGTTGTCTTCATGACGTTACTAGATGGCGCTAGAGCGCGGTTTAACTGCGACGCTAGGTGGCGCTACTTACGTCATGCTTCAAGCAGCACGCACAGCTTTTAGTTAGCGGAGGGACCGCTACACCTACTAATTAACCGACTCCAAAAATGGAGGAGGTTCTCAATTCAACTATATGTTTTTTTCTAGTTTGTTACCTCCTAAATCTGTACTGGGTAAACCGATTTTGATTATTTTTTCTTTGATTGATATTTAAGCTTGTTATTAGGTCCTAAAACAATATGGTGAAGATCTGATGAATATCTTCAGACGTATTTAGGAGAACTCCTCAAAATTGTGAAAAATTTTACTGGTATATTTTACTGGTGGTACGTCTCTCATATGTGAGAGGCCATCTGGGTAGGTACCACCGCAATGTCTATTTCTCCCGTGAAACGACACTGGGTAAATGCACTGTTGTGTTTCGGAATAAAGGACATTGTAGCCAGAGTTACTACTGGACATATTGAGACTTAACATCTTATGTCTCAGGATGGCGAGCGCAGTGTTTATGAGCGGTCGTATCTGCGAGGACTTGGGGCTGGTCAAAACGAAGGTAATGCACTCAGTTAAATGCAAACAGTTATTGGGCGGAAGAGCTAATACTCAGTTCGCCCCGTGACCATGATTCCTGTAAAGTAATCGAATTTTCCGGAAGTAAAAAATAGTTTTATTTCAATATTCAATACTATATTTATATCATGGACGTAGTATATAAACAGGACTGCGCACTGTCATCGGAAAAAAGAGCCGAGCGAGAGGTGTAGGAAGGGGGGCTGTGTCCCGTTCCTATAGGGTGACCATATTTTTTGGAATATACAGGAATTTTAATCAAATTGGCTAATATAAAGTCGAATAAAGCATTTTGTTTTTGAGGTAACAAACGTGATATTGTCTAACCGTGTAAAAAAATATTTGACCAAACCAAAATATTGGACCATTAGGACCTAGCAAAAAAGTTCAAAATCATAGTTTTATACGTATACTTTTAATAGGTGAAATGAAAAATGAAAATAATAATAATAAATCTTTATTGACAGCAAAATTCAGTTAACAATCTTCTCGTCTGTTCACAAAGTGCGTATGTTGTGTGTTATAGTGCCAGTCGTCGTCGGGGGTGGTAGCTGGGGTCAACCCAGAGATTCTTACCACCCTCTGCCCCGCCGTTACCGTGGCCGCTACCACAACCAGGAATAGCGGGGCTGCCGGGGACTGGAGTCCTGGTCCTGGTTTTAACAACTATTAGGCTTTTTTATTGTTTATGCCAATACTAACCACGCTTGGCAGGCGGGTTCGCGAGCGCAGGAGGGTTCGCGTTGATGACGCTGCTGTCCGTCTTCAACTGGGGAAAGGAAATAGAGTTTGCGGCTAGAAGATGTTGTTGGAAAGGAAAGTATGGAATATAGAGATGGATACTACAGCCACGGAGGGGAAAGTTGGTAGTGATTGCAGTAGTTCGGGGGCCGAGGTCGTATACTCGTAGCACCTATTTTAGGACAGGCCAGGACCACTAGCTAGGAGCATCGCTGACCTACTTAATACCAGATACACGTTATTATTCATACCTAATCTTGTAAAACCTAACGGCAACGTAGTTGTCCTACCATCTCATACCTAACAAATATCTTAATCGAATCATTAACAAAGTTCAAAATGGCGGCGATAACTATAATTCTGAATCTCAATAGGCTATTTGACTAATTTCTGAAAACCATACCACATTATGAAACGGGGTCTATAGACCTTACAAATGAAGGTTATTTTTAATTACTATATCTATATCATTTGAATATAAATTTACAAAATACACTGAAAAATTACACTGTCAAAACGCTCTGTCTGACAATGTGGCGTTTAGTTCGTAAACATCCGTTCCACAGATTCGTTCGCATATATCACTCATTCTTAAATCATCCATAGATCAATCAATCAGTCAATCGTCCGAATGAGTTTTTGCATTGAGGTATTACAACTGGAGCGGATTATATTATAGATCAAGTCAGCATTGCTGCAGATACGACACTTCATATATTTGTTACATTTTTTACCTAATGTTTCAGAATAAAGTAAAACGAAATATAAAAGCCCAATATAATCATACATTTTTAATAACTTATAAAGCTACATTATTATATAGATTTTAAAAACAACAAAACCTATAATAGGCTATTTGACTGTATAAAAATACTGACTTATTTGTTTCCATCCGTGTAAATAATTTAATTTTAAACATATTTCATTATCATACATTAAAAATATTGTATATTTTGTCTAAAAACCACAATAATAATTTAATTTATTTTGAGTTCGCGCCACGTGATCGTAAACGATTTTGATTGGCTATGACGTCATGCATTAGTATGAACTACTCACGTACAGGAAATGAATGGGATTGATAACGGCATAGATGCAAATTAAATATTAAAAATACCTTTAAAACGCGTTATTTGTCATTTGTACCCGTGAATTAATAATATTATCATGTCCAATGTAATAAAATGTGAAGAAAGGAAAAAAAACTAATTTTTTTAACAAAACCTCATTCGGACTATTGATTGATTGATTGATTTATGGTTGATTCTAAAGCTGAAAACACACTGTAGGTTTTTGTCTTACGCATAGAGTAAAGAGCGGTAAGTACGGGGCCAACTGACCAATCAGGACAATGGAACGTACAGGGTTCTTTCTATGTAGTCTGTGGTCACGTCTTAAGCTTATGACCTATAATGTGCACACAACAAAAGAATCCATTTTTCAGATCGCTGTAAGACGCGTTGCTCTAGTATTTATGGCCGCTTCTTTACTCTATGCGTAAGACGAAAACCTACAATGTGTTTTGAGCTTTAGAGTATTTATATACAGGGAGCGCAAAAAAATGGCGCACTTGCTCAGTCGGGTACAAGGGCATAATATTAATATCGTAATAAAAAAATAATATTTGGAAAATACCTATCCGTTTTGAAGTTATGACCGTTTAAAGTTTTCAGTTTAATTACCACTTTTTCGCATAAAACCAGTTGGAATAGATGAAGAACAAAATTTAAACACATACGTATTTTTCCGTTTCGTCATTAATTGAACGGTTAACGAAATATACCACGAAAACCATTTTTAACAGCATCAAAACTTTCTTAGACATCGCATTAACCGTTGTTTACACATGGGTAAGGTCATGAACTCTTAGCTGTATAATTTATCCTTCTCTAACTTCAAAAAAGGATATTTTTTGTTTCATTTCAAATAAATCAATCAGTTAAACAGGGACGTACTCAGATTTAAGCGTCAATAAATTAACAACATAATAACTTTAGGTGCAGTTGCATCGTGTATGGATTGACTATTATTTTGTTTTTCATTATTTTCCTTAGTGTCACAAATCCAAACTGAAAGACACCAAGAAATCACATTGGTCATCGCTTAAATCATGTAAGATTGCGAATTTAATTCTAATTAGAAAAGTTTTCGTAATACCTACATAACATTTAAATTATCTAAATTATTAATATTCATTGTAAAAATAATCTGATGACACTGATTAATAAAAAATAATATTTTTAAAATGATGGCCCAATTCGGCCCTATTAGTCAAAGGAAGCCGCCGGTCATAGTGTACTTCGTCGGATCCAACGCGGCTCGATTATTCTTCCTTTGAGGTTGCCGCCGCCCTTTGTGAGCGCGAGCCGAAAGGCGGCAATGTCTTTGTCGGTAACTTTTAGCATTTTGCAAAAGAAGACCGACATCTTGAGGTGTGTTCACACTACACACTTGATATAACTTAATTTGATTAAGTACCTATTCCGATATAAAAGTTACGTTAAAAAAAGATCTTATTGGACTGATAGAATGGTCCTTACTTGCTCAAGAGCTTATAATATTATTTAAATATGTCATCAACCGATCCAGTCAGTTACAAATTGCCTATTTAATTTTGCTTATTATTGTATTTAACATTACTTTAATGTGTTTTGAAAATAATGTTACTTTAAAGTAATAAAATTTCTTCTAAATTCTTATACCTAGAGAAATGTCGTCTACCATTACAGCATAGAATTTACATATGAGACTTCTGTGAAATAAAATTAGTGAAATCAATAAACACTAACCACTAATTTACTGCACTGGAGACCTCGTGCCCTGCAGTGGCACGTATATGAGCTGATACAGTACTAATACTAATTGTTCACTTGAATTATTATGAACTCAAATAGGAAAGCTTTGTATCTAATGTGAACAGGCCTTTATCTTTCAAAAATCAAAATAATAATTTTTTTTTATTAGTTGGATTCGGATTGCGATCGCGTGTGCATGTATTAGTCGTGTGCATATTATTGTAAATTCGTTTTCAGTTATTTTGAGTAAATTTTATTAATTTCACTATGCTTTGAACATTACCCAATTTGATAGCTTTTGATGTAACTTGTGTTATGTGAAATGTAAAAGAAAAAGTGATTTGTGCTACCAAACTGTGACAGTGTTTTGTGCGGGTTTTGGCGGATCCTGCGCTTCCATCCTTGCCTATCAAGGCCATTACGGTTTACATTACAAGGTCAGTTAACTATTTTAGTGGTCATTAATGACAACTAACCAGCCCATATGAGTCACCGACGGCCTCCGTGGAACAGTTGGTAAGAACTGCCTGTGAAATGAGAGACCGCGGGTTCGGTTTCTGCCCCGAGACAAATAATTTCCATGAACCATAATTATTTTTCTAATCCCCGCGACACAAGATTTGTATCTTAGTGTGGGGTTAGTACCCATGTATGTGACTGTTGATAGTATTAATTTAATATCCTTTTATGTACCCTGAGCGTTATGTACACAATCGCAGGACTTATAAGTAAATAATGAGCTATGCTTATTTATTGTTGAGTGTCTACCGTTCAGTTGTAAGGTTCAATCACTTTAGCGTAATGTGTTAAGGGTTAGCATATGTAAGGTTAGTTTTTTTTTTCTCGGCATCTTTCTTAATATTCGCTAGCGCCATGCAAATCCGTATTAATTAAGATGCCTTCACCATATACTATAATGTATATTAGCAGGTGCGCCGTTTTCTTGTCCACCCTGTATAGAGGGAGCGCTGTCATACATTCGCGATTTGAAAAACGTAGATATTTTCTTGTTCGTAATGTTGGTAGCGCACCTATATTAGTAAAAATTGAATTAACAATGTAGCAATAAATTTCTATAAATTCCTTTATTAGCCGAAATTATATTTAACTATTATCCTTTAAAACGAGTTTGAGTGGAATTAAATAGACCTAAACTATTTATTTTTAATTATTTTTTCAAGTAATTTGTGTATGTTGCACAACCTGTTCCAATAAGCGGTACATACTCTAAAGCTGAAAACACATTGTAGGTTTTTGTCTTACGCATAGAGTAAAGCTGAAAACACATTGTAGGTTTTTGTCTTACGCATAGAGTAAAGAGTACAAAACTATGGTAATGAGCACCACAGACGACTAAAAATACAGACGGCCAACTCCATACAAATTTTTAACACGTTATGAAAACTCACACATCGAAACCAAACATGCTTTTCTACATATATAATTCATTCAATCTTCATCGGATCTTTCTTTCTTTTCATTGATAATTTTGTCACTGACCAATAGTATCAAAGAATTTAGTTCATCGTATTTGAGCCATCTCTTTCGTACGTTATACGTATATATATTAGATGCGTTTCCCACCAGAGCTGATCTGAAATCGGTACTTTTCCGAAATTACCGATTTTGAAATATTTAGGGATGTACGTTATACTTTCAGTAATCCGATTTTTACTACCGGAAATTTACCGGTTTTATATTTAGGTTTCATGCTTTTATGTTCAAATTTATGGATTCAAAATGAAAATAACAAATAAAACCAAGTTATAATTCTAAACCTTTAATCAATAATATATTCTTTGATTTATTTGATGTTATATTTTTATATTAAAACACTTTTAAACATTTTTATCCTAATGAATATTATAACCTCCAATACTTTTTTATATATCTTCAGATTAATTTAAACATTTTCAATTTGTTAATATCTCTTAATTTTATCACTTAAAATTCTCTTAATTTTAGGACCAATAAAACAATGCCAAATTTAAGAACATGACTACAGAATTGAAATATGCATTGACAAATAAAAGTTTAAATGGAAACATTAATAATTGCAAATTATATTTTACAATACCATGAAACAGCACAAGATTACTTTGTTGGCAAATTTTATCTAAGACACAATTGACATTAAGTAAATAACAAAGCGATTTGGCTTACTTTTGGAGAAATTGAAAAGCAAAAACA
Organism: Hyles vespertilio; assembly: GCA_009982885.2. Classification (NCBI taxonomy): domain Eukaryota; kingdom Metazoa; phylum Arthropoda; class Insecta; order Lepidoptera; family Sphingidae; genus Hyles; species Hyles vespertilio. The sequence goes on from CM042824.1 coordinate 13,106,395, forward strand.
AGACATACATAATTAAAATAAGCTATCAATTAACAAATAATTAGTCAAATCATGGAACGCATTAAATGCATGATAGCTATACTAAAACTTTTTTGATTAATTATTATAATATATTAAATAGGCAGAACATATGTTTAAAATAAAGTCATTTTAAAGAATGTTAATGCTATTACTATTATAGTATGCACAATATAGGTCTATAATATAATCTTATAAACTGCATTGCACTGAATTTGAAAATATAACCAAAATCTTTAGCAAATGCATTTTTATGAGAATCTTAATTATATCAAGAAGTATAAATATTATATACAGATTATTAATGAACATAATTACTTCTGTTGTGATTTAACCTTCACCAATATTAACATATAAGTCTACAAAAAGTGATCCTGCAGACATAGTAGAGACTTTCTTTGTACTTCCAACGATGAACACATTTGCCTGCAAATTGCTTGGACTGGAAATTTCACCCGAGTCTAGCCTAGAAATTATAAAACAATTAATAAAAAAATAAATATTATAAGGGCACAATCTGTTGAAGTTGACTGCTTTCCTGACTTTAGATACATATAACCATAAAAACTGATAATTATACATTAATATGTTAGGAACTTGGAAATACCTATACCAATAGCTTTAATCTTGCACTGTACTGTGCTGGGTCGACTTATACTTTCCACTGCAGAGCACAAGCTTCCTCTACAGTCGAGAGTACGAATGAGAGGAGTAAGGGTACATAATCCATCAATTCTAGACACTAACAAAAAGTTAACCTTATCACATGTTCAGAGATCTAATAAATCTGCATTTTAATGGGTATTTATTTCAACTTATTGTTATTTCTTATATTCCTGTAGCAGATTAAACTAGAAATAGGGTCACAGCGGAATAACATATTATTATATTTACCTTAATTATGTCAGATGAGGTTAGATTTATGTTTTTCTATAATTTCAATAATTTGGTATTTCTTGCTCCGCCAACATAGCTGTTCACTTATTAAAGTGTTTGTATATTTTGTTTGTGAAGGCTGCACAGATATTTCTATGTTTTTTTCGTTTGTGCACTCGGGAACAAAACACATAACTAAAATTATTAATTATCACGTAAATCACAAGTTTTTAGATACGATTTACACAAACCAAATTATATCACGTTTGTACTGTTAAATATTTACGTTACTGATTACAAAACGGATGAAATAACATGCAATTAAAATAAAATAAGCAAATCCAAACTAAACAGCAATCGACTGTTGAAAAATATGGCGGCAATATGGCGGCGACAGCGCACGCCGGCACACGCACACATTCATAAAAGTGAAAGAGATGGGGCGAAAACGGCATATGAGAAAGCGAGAAAGAAAATTGGGTTACTTTTTAAGCCCGAGTTAAACGGGCCTGATGAGCACATCTTACATGGTTCGTACAGGTCGTCAGAGGGCCCACGTACGTTTTTATTTTTTTAATTTCATTGACAAAGGACGGTTTTCTCGTCTGCCAATGACTAAGCTTTTAGGGATGGAAGAGTCGATTTTTATGTACTCTTTATCTCATCTCTATATAAACAAATAAATAATATATTTTATTAAATGAAATCAATCCTAGTTGGCGCTTATTATAAACAGTTCTTATCTGTGATAACCTGTGGTACTATCACATTCGAGTTTGCAACTGTTTTATTGTCAAAAACAATGATTCAATTAACATTAAATCACACATCAATCAATTATAAAATACTGTGATTGATTAAATTCTGTACACAAACATAGATTACATATTGAGAATAAATTTACTGTGGAAAAATGTTAAGCAACAATGCCGTGTACACATATTAGAAATACTTATGTATAAAATGTGTGAATTCCAAAGTAGGCAAGATCGTGTTTCGAGCACACGTCTTGTTCTTGTTGTCTTTTTTTTTTATATATTTCTACTACCAGTGTCATTTTAAAAGAAAACAAAAAAAAGACTACCTGAAGACAAATAACAAGGTTAACTTTTTCCTATTATAATTCCTAAAACAGCGCGTGTATTTTGAAATTTTAACATCAATAACTTAATATTTGATTGTATAAAAAATTACTCCGTTATTTTTAGTATGATACTTTATTATCTTTAGTACAAATAGGTACTCACTATTTGTTCCCATACTTCTTACTTTAAGTGAGCATATTTGTATTCTTTACATTTAACATTATAAATAATTTCTCTATTACGCACATACTCTAATCGTTTTTCTTCCATTTTTAAATGAACGCAAAGACGAACTTTTGGCTAATTACTGATAATTAAATAAATAAATACACTCAACCACACATTAAGATCAATTAAGTGTTGTGTCGTGGGTATCGGGAACTACGAGAGACTTTTCGGTCTCTCAAACATCCAGACCCGAGACCAATACTTACTGGGTCTCACAAACATTTGTCTCGGTGCGGGGCTCGAACCCGTGACCTCTCGTTTCACAGGCGGCGTCTAACCAACTGCGCCACGGAGGCTGTCAATTACGTCCAGTCTAGTATTTACAAACAACTGGTCAAAGAACTGCGGTGTTTATTTCTATTAAGTCAAGCTAGATTCCCAGCCACACCTCATGTCAATAATTAGAAATGTCCAAATTGTATTCAACAATTTTAATTTGTATGCAGATTGAATAAAAAAAATTATAACTTGTTGTAAATGACCAAAATGTACAATGTGATGTTAATTCATTTATTTTATAAAATTTTACACCCGTCATAAATTAGAACAAACTATAGTAAAAATGTTGCGAGTTGTGTGCGTAGGACTCGTCTTCTCGCCAACTCCCGGCGCGGCCCCCAACCACGCCGCAGCTCCCGGCGCGGTCCCGAACACGCCACAATGCTCCGCGCTGGTTGGCTGCCGCGCAAGCGCCGACCAATCCGACGCGGTGTAGAGGGCGCTGCACACGCCGCGAGCGGCACTGCGCATTGGCGCAGGCCTGCATCGCGTCATGAAGCCATGACGCCATTGGCTGGTCGCCACGCTGAATTTGTAGAACAAGCGGCGCGACGATTGCTTAAAGTCTCGATAGATGGCGCTAACTATTCTGAATCTTCTACATACTCCCGGGCCTTGGAAGCAGTAGGTTCCAAAAGTTTCGACCAATATGGCAGGATTGCGTAGCATCTGCATGAAGCGGCGTTAGCGTAGTTAGTCGTGCAGTGGAAGCGGGCATAACTTCGAAAATGCTCGCCTAACGATCCCGTCGGCCTTGCGTACATCAGCAACCCTGGAGATGCCGTCCCTGCCAGGATAAGTTTTAATTATTCGTCCTAGACTCCATCTGAGTGGTGGTAAATTGTCTTCTTTGATGAGCACTAACATGTTTTCTTCTAAGCTGCCCTTTTGTTTGTACCACTTGGTCCTGATCTGCATCTCCGAGATATACTCTTTAGCCCAACGGTTCCAAAAGTGTTGTCGTAACTGTTCTACCCTTTGATATCGGGTAATTCCACTGGCGGGGGCATCCTGAACGTCAGCAGTTGTCGGTGCAGTTAGTGGGCGGCCGACCAGAAAATGAGATGGAGTAAGAGGAAGATAGTCATGTGGGTCGGTGGACATAGGGGAAAGAGGTCGCGAATTCAAGATGGCCTCTACTTGTGACAATACCGTGCTTAGCTCCTCATATGTCAAATGAGCGTTACCTACCACGCGGCGCAGATGGTACTTGCAACTCTTTACACCCGCCTCCCATAAACCTCCAAAATGGCTAGAGTAAGAAGGCATCATTTTAAAACGAATGGTCTGTGAAATAGCATACTCTCTTATATTGTCCGAACAAGATTTCAAAAATTTTGCAAATTCATTCATAGCGCCGACAAAGTTGCGCCCATTATCAGAATACATTTCAATGGGTTTCCCACGTCGAGAAATGAAACGTTTGAGCGCTAATAAATAAGCATCTGTTGTGAGATCAGTCACCAGCTCTATGTGCACCGCGCGTGACGCAAAGCAGATAAAAATACAGATATAAGCCTTAAATAACCGAGCGCCTCTACCCTTCCGATTTAAGATAAACATGGGTCCCGCGTAGTCCACTCCGCAACGCAAGAACGGAAACCCGGGCATTAAGCGTTCTTCTGGTAAATTCCCCATTAGTGGGTTGGGTATAATTGCACGATGTCGTGCGCACTTTACGCAAGAATGAACGACACTTTTAACAAGGTTGCGACCTCCTATCGGCCACCAGCACTCCCTTAACGTAAATAGAAGTAACTGTGGTGCTGCGTGCATCATTCGTTGATGCTCATACTGGCATAGTAAAAAAGTAAAGCGATGTTTAGCGTGTAATAAGATAGGATGCCGTTTGTCGTAATCAAATTCTCGTGAATTTTGTATACGTCCCCCAACGCGAATTAAATTACCCTTATCCAAAAATATATGAAGCCTTAACAATTGTGGACCTTTTATAGATTTCTTGTTGAGAAGGGCTTCATAACTATCGGAAAAGGATTCTTGTTGACTTAACCTTGCTAAAAGTAACTCAGCATTGTTTAGTTCGTCAATTGTCAATAAGCCTGTGCGTCTATTATTATTATTTTGAGCATTGTATATAAATCGTAACATATAACTCGCTGCGCGCTTCATTCGCATGTACTGAGAAAAATTTGAAAATGGAAACAAAACTACATCGTTTGTTTGATTAACTAGTTGGCACAAAACATTAGTTGATTTTAATTCCGGTAAATCAAAATTATACTTGGAGTCGCAAACACCCGGTACGCTAAAGTTAGCATCGTGCAGAAATTCGGGGCCCTTCCACCACAATTCCGATGTGCTGAGCGCATCTAAATACAATCCTCGTGAGACTAGATCTGCAGGGTTTTGTTTGCCACTTACGTGACGCCACAAACACTCGCTTGTTAAACTATGAATTTCCGCGGTTCTACTTTGAACGAACTGTTTAAGTAAATTTGGGTGCATGCTTAACCATCCTAGGACAATAGTAGAATCTGTCCAACACACAATTCTTTCAAACTTGCAACGCAATGCTTCGTTTATTCGTTTGAACAATCGCGCGCTTAATAATGCGCCACATAGCTCCAACCTCGGTATAGTAATAGGTTTTGTTGGAGCTACTTTGCCCTTAGAACACAACAGGCGCGTTGTTACGATAGAAGCACTATTGAGAGTACGTATATATGCACAAGCTCCATATGCAGTTTGTGAAGCGTCGGAAAAAATATGTAGTTCTACAGCAGAAGGCTCGATACACATAATATGACGCGGTATGCGTATACAGTTGAAATATGGCAAACAACTAATAAATCGCGACCAAATTAGCGTGACATCTTGTGGAACCGGTTCGTCCCAGTCTAACTTCGATAACCAACATTTTTGAATTAATACCTTTGCTATGGTGATTACTGGACTAATTAAACCTAATGGGTCGTATATTTGTGATACTCTAGATAGTATGTTTCGCTTAGTAAATATAACGTCATTTGTTTCGTCTTCAGTTTGGGAATAAAACACTAAACAATCCGATTTATTGTTCCACCCCAAACCTAACATTTTATTTTGACCTTGGTTATCAATGGCAAGCGGCCTCGTAATATCACTGCGATCCGAATTTAAACATTTCATATTGTCAGAATTATAAAGGTTCGCACGGTCGAAGTTATAAATCCATTTACGAAGATGAAAACCTCCTGACTTCAAAAGTTTTGCTGTACCTTCACATATTTGAATTAATTGAGTGATATCATTGCTGTTACAACTTAAATCATCAACAAAAAAACAATTATTTATGGTTTCCTTTATGTACGGAACTTCGCATTCAATGGCTAATTGTTTTAAACACCTGCAACTAAGAAAGGGTGCGGAAGTGGTACCATATGTTACAGTATTTAACTGATACATCCGTAGGGGTTCCGATGGATTGTCGCGCCATAAAATAAGCTGCAAGTCTCGTTCATCCCTTTCTAAAATCACTTGTCTATACATCTTCTCTATGTCAGCACAAGCAACGTACCTATTTTCGCGAAACCTGAGTAAAATTGCAAGTAAATCGCCTTGTATAGCAGGTCCAACCATTTGTAAGTCGTTTAGAGAGATCCCAGAGGTGGTAGGCACACTGGCATCGAATACTACACGTAATTTGGTAGTAGTAGAGTGTTCCCGAAACACTCCATGATGCGGTAAAAAATAATGAGGCGTACCATACGTGTGTACAAGACTCATATGCTCCAAATTAATATATTCATTTATAAATTCAGTGTAATATTTCTTATATAAAGGATCACGTTGAAATCTCCTCTCTAAAGCGTAAAATCGGCGTTCGGCTTGTTGACGAGATTCACCTAATAGTGTTGGTGAATGTTTGAACGGGAATCGAACCCTGAACCGCCCGTCAACATCTCGTTTCATCGATCGCGTAAAATGTTCCTCACACGCACGCTCCTCAGGGTTGCCTACGTTGTCGGAACTGTTGGGTAATTCTTCAATTTCCCAAAATCTGCGTAAAATCTGATTTAATGAGTCAACGTCACTGGTTATAGATTGCGCGAAATGACAGTTAATAGTTGACATCACTTTGTGCATATAAGGAATCGAACCCGACACAATCCAACCAAGTTGCGTGTTTTGGAGGAAAGGGCCCGCCTTTAAGCGCATTTTTCCATCTGTTATTAGTTCCCAAAACAAATCCGCACCTATCAACAAATCTATAGGCTGACTACTATAGAAGTTCGGGTCTGCGAGATTAATATTATCGGGTATAATGAACTTACTTTTACATAAAGATATTGTAGGTAATTTAGATGTAATTTGTGGTAGAATTAAACATTGAATGCGTGCGTTGAAACTACCATTACGTGATTTCAAATTAATAATACAGGATTTAGTGCACTGTGTTATTGAGTTACCTACACCGTGTATATGTTGAGTGGACTGTAAATTTTGCGTGTTTAGCTTGTTAGCCAGAGATTGTGTAATAAAGGAGCGTTCACTACCACTGTCGAGGACTGCGCGTGCCTGGTAGTAAACCCCTGACTGGCTGGACAATTCAACGATAGCCGTTGATAACAAAACTACTTTTGTTGTCGGCGTGTCATCTGTGCTAGTGTAACTGCGAACAGATTGTGCCTTTAACGAGTGAACGAGCGTATTATCGGAACTCGTAATGTGACTACTCTTGGTGTCGTCAGCCGCGAGTATTAATGTATGCGCGTTAATTTCCTTGATTGCGTCACAAATTAATGAATTGTGTTTTTTGTCGCATTTCCGACATGGCCCGAACATACAAGTATTAACAGTGTGGCCAGGACGCATACAGTTTATACACAACTGTTTATCTTTTATGAATTTTAACTTGTTTTCTGCTTTTAAGTCTAAAAATCTTTGACATGAATATAGTGGATGTTGCGCGTCACACATCATGCAAGATTTAAATTTGTGTGTCGTTTTTGCGTGTCTTTTATTTGTAACTACGTTGCAGTGTACTTGTGAGTATTTGGACTGATTTTGAGATGTGAATGTATGTTTTTTAGTGTCAGTTGAGCTTTGTGAGCCTAATTTGCTATGCGATATGATAAGTGTTTCCAAAATATCGGCTCTACCCCTCAGAAATTCTAACAAATCGTCTAGCCTTATCAATGTTTTAGAATCCCCTTCACTTTTGGACAAGGTATGCTTATGTTGTTCCCATTCGCGCTCAGAGATCTGGTCTAACTTTGTTACTATAATATATATAATTAACGTGTCCCAGTACTCAGTGGGCTGGCCTAAAAGTTTCAACGCACGTAAGTTACGTAAAATGGTATCGATAAGTTTTCTTAATTGAGTTGGAGATTCTTTGTTTAAGGATTGAATAGAAAATATAGCTTTTACGTGATTTTGAATAAGTAATTTTGTGTTATCGAATCTGTTTACAAGTAGCTCCCAGGCTACGTCGTAGTTATTTGAAGAAAATTCTAAGGAGTCTATGACGGTTTTTGCGTTGCCTTTGAGTGACGACTTGAGATAATGAAATTTTTGTATTTTTGTGATTGTTTCACAATTATGAACTAATGACAAGAACGTGTCTCGGAACTCTAACCAATTTTCATATGAACCATCGAAACTAGGAATCATTATCGTGGGTAACTTGATGCAGTTTGATTTCGCGTTTGCACCGGAAGTGCTGGTAGACTCGATCTCACATGATTTTGACGTTGTCGTAAGGCATTCGGCTACTGCTAAAATGGAATAGTATTCGCGCTCGAATTCTTCTCGTGCTACAAGCTGTGATTCTATTTCTAACTCCGAACTCATATCTTCAAGTTGTGTCTGGACACTATTAAAGTCATTCATCAAGTTTTGTGATCCTACTACGCGCAATTTCAGTTCTGCCTTTTCGATTTCGGATAACTTAATGTTTTCGAATGAATCTACAAACTTTCTAAAATGCGTTAATCGACACTTAATAGAACCGCGTTTTCTCTTTAAATTTTTAATAATTACGTCGACACTGGGATCGGTAGCCATTTCGGATAATTTACGGGCAGGTACTTACGGTTTTACGCGCACGTAGCCACACGTGGTTGAGCTAGCTGAGTAGAAAGCACACCTCTGCGACGCACAAGCAGGCACATGCGTGGATATAGCAAGCACTGGAATTTGAACACAGGCAGAGTATCAGACATGCGAAAAGGATGGGCTTGGGGGGGAATCTGGTTGGATCACCTCACCAAAATTGCGTCAACCACCCGTTGTCTTTTTTCTTTCGTCTCGCGTCCCGCTGTCCAACTCTCACCTTCTGGAGTGTGGTACCTCTGGTCAGGAAGCGTGGCAGTCGTTCGGCTCGTAGGTCCAAAATGTAAATGACCAAAATGTACAATGTGATGTTAATTCATTTATTTTATAAAATTTTACACCCGTCATAAATTAGAACAAACTATAGTAAAAATGTTGCGAGTTGTGTGCGTAGGACTCGTCTTCTCGCCAACTCCCGGCGCGGCCCCCAACCACGCCGCAGCTCCCGGCGCGGTCCCGAACACGCCACAATGCTCCGCGCTGGTTGGCTGCCGCGCAAGCGCCGACCAATCCGACGCGGTGTAGAGGGCGCTGCACACGCCGCGAGCGGCACTGCGCATTGGCGCAGGCCTGCATCGCGTCATGAAGCCATGACGCCATTGGCTGGTCGCCACGCTGAATTTGTAGAACAAGCGGCGCGACGATTGCTTAAAGTCTCGATAGATGGCGCTAACTATTCTGAATCTTCTACACTTGTACATATTATAAATTCTAATTTAATTGTAAGTTTTAAGAAATGTCATATTAGTTTGGCTTAAAAAGCTGGTAGCCATATTTACAAAACCTATTTTTGTGTAAACTCAAGTTTGTCCACAATCGCAAATCGCTCAAAAGCGCTGTGGTGCACGGAGAAATTGTTATTTTTTTCTCTCTTCAAATTTCATTACATTGGACATTATTATCATTACTACTATTAGACTACTAGTATAAATGTACATTGTATAAATTATGAAAGAATATTTTAATGAAAGCGTTGTAGATATTTTTTACTTTCATTTCTAGTTCCTAATTTCACCACTTGTCAATTTATGTTAGTTGCGCTGTATGTCTCAGACGTTTTTTGTTTTTGAAGGTCATGCCCTCGAATTTCGACCGACAGTGTGCACACAACAAAAGAATCTATTGTTCAGATCGCTGTAAGACGCGTTGCTCTAGTATTTATGGCCGCTTCTTTACTCTATGCGTAAGACAAAAACCTACAGTATGTTTTCAGCTTACTCTATGCGTAAGACAAAAACCTACAATGTTTTCTGATTTCTCTAAGGTTTTCAGCTTTACACTCAGTGTTCCCCAAGAAGCTTATACCCAAATGGAGATTGCATTCCGTATATAAAAGTGAAGCACAAAAATTTTACCTTGAATGACGTCGCTATGCCTTCTATCCTTTTCTTTCGAGTGACAATGAATGAACAAAATGTCATTTTCATTTATTGTCTCTCGAAAGAAAAGAATAGAAGGCATAGCGACGTCATTCAAGGTAAAATTTTTGTGCTTCACTTTTATATACGGAATGCAATCTCCATTTGGGTATAAGCTTCTTGGTGTTCGCCTACGAAATTATGTGAATCTATGACAAGGACCGCAAATTGTGTTTTGTCACTTTCATTTTTTAAGGTTTATACATAAGTCTAAGTGAGATGGACTATATATGTCAAATGAATGTCAAGTCTATTGATAGTACGTCTATGTTCAAAGAGCAACAAATGTCAAATCCCGCAAAACGTCAGTGAGTCGACACATGGAAGCATCAAGCATGGAAGATTTATTTACGTTATTTACAGTGAACTCCAAAGCATTTGTCTGACTAGTATTTGTATTATTTCAAATGTCCAATCATTCATGATGAGTGAATATCATCGTATTTCGGCGTGGTACAATACAGAAGAATGGTTACGTGCGTACAACTACATATATTCGGAGCCGACTGACAGAAATGAAGCGCTGAGCCTACTTCTTATATGGAAGGCGAGAAGTCCATTTCTCCCTTCCGGGGTTGAATCAACATTGACTCTACTGCAAGTACATGTTCAAGATTTGAACTTCAATGACGATCCAGCATCTGAACGCATCCTTCGCTTGGCATATTCATCTGCACTTATGCGTTTTGTTAATCACATGTTAGATTCCGAAACCGCAAAGGGACGTAATCTATATGATGCAGCTAAACACTTAGCTGTACCAGACTGGATAGTTGACTTGAGACATGACACTGCTCATGGAAACAATCTTGCTTCGCTTTCTTTGTTCAGAGATGCGGCAAATTTTGGATTTGAATGGCTGCGCAATAACTACTGGGATAAGCAGAAGCTTTACATTCAAGATTATACAGCAGGCCTTAAAAATGTCAATGCTGGTGTTGAGGAAAGAATTACTGTGTTAATGAATATCTTGTCATCACTCAGTATATGTGCACATTCTAAATGCCACATAAAGAACTTGGGCGAGATACCAAACCCTAGTATGAGGCAATCAATTGTTGATGATTTGCAGTATCTCCTGCCAGGTGAGGTCAACCTGACCACTTTAAAGTGTGTTACAATAGTCAATGTGGTTAAAAAACTAAATATTTTAGCCAAAAAGTTATTCTATAGTAAGGATATGTTAATACATATGAATAAGCAATTACTTGGTGAGGATTCACTGTTCTTCTCTAGGGAACTCATGAATTTCATGGGAGCAGCTGATTTCAAAAGAAAAAAGGCTCTGAATAAGAATTATGTACAATGTTTTGAGTTGCTGCTAACATTTCTTCATACTAATAATTTGTTTGTTGACTTCATAATGGAGCTCATGAAACTAACTAAATGTGATGATGAAAATAATAATGATAAAGCTCTAGTAGCTGCCTTATGGTTGTCAGAAATCTTCAAAGCTTTAAAAAGGTGTGAAAATTTCATGGATAAAAGAGAATTGTAAGTATATAACACAGTTGGCTTATACTCTTTGTTTCCATTATAATTATTTTTTATGTAAGTATGTAGTTGTATAGATGTAGATAGCAGTGTTCAATGGTTGTTATAGTAAAAGACATACATTTGCATAATGCTTACTGGTTTTTGTAAGTCTGATGTTCTAATTTTAAATTGTTTTTTTGCAGGATGGGCTGCTCCCAGGATGTGTCTAAAACTAGAAAAGATTTGAAATCTTTGTACCACCACTGGTTTCCAAATGAAGATATTTCTAGCATACTATTGCTTGATTTGCAAAAGAATGTGCCACCAGAATTTAGAGACATCAATTTTATTCAGCCCGTAATTTCAGAGTACAATCCCAACCTTACATATTTTGTCAGTGATCTGTTAAATTTAATTGAACCAGAACTACCAGCTGAGGTTATAACCAAAATATGTAATTTAGCACAAGTCATATCTGGCACAGTACAAAAATTAGGCAAAACAAGTTCAAAAATTTATACTGTGGATGACTTGAAAAGTACTACAGATCATGTTGATTTAACAGAACAAATGGATGTTGATGATATTTGTGGATTTCAAAAAGATGTGGTTGGTGCAGAAGGAGTCATAAATAGCATTTGGAAATTGGCTGCAAAGGACTATAACTGGAGTGTTTGCCCCATAGGACAGTTGCCATGGCAATCAAATAACGGAAATGAACAAGAGTTGATGAAGAGCTAAGATACTAATTTAATTTTTATTGAATAAATATGTCTTTCCACTGAACATTTTTTTATTCATATTTTGTATAAGGTTTTGGTTACATTTTGCTTATATTGACTAAAATAAAGCACTCCTTACAATATCGCCGAGAATATACATGTTTATGATACAAAATTCATTATAAGATAGAAGTTCACAGTCGAACAGCATACAGTTACATAGAGTGACCATGTGTTACCAGTTTAGTAGTATTGGTCCTTAGCAAATACGACTACAGGTCCAGTAAACACATCTACTACTGGGAATATTCAGTTAAACAAAATATCCATGCAATATTTTAAAATTGAATCAGCAACTGTACTCATCTTGTAACAAAACATGCTGAAAGCAAAAGTATGCCATCACTGATATAGGAAGGTTCTCTTAACACCGCAATAAAAATTGACATGTAATCAGAACAATATGGGTAAAAAACAATTTAAACATTTAATTTTTGAACAATACAATATCAGTATACAATGAAACAAATATGGAACCAATGAGTCATAAAACAAATGTTTGGCGGATTTGAGGCACTTTTATACATTAACATCGGCAGACAATAGCATTTGTAGTATAGAGCAGTACTTTTCTAACACTGTATACTAACTTATTATTTACACATTCTTACATAAAACTGATACAATAACTATATACACTTCTAAAGTGTCCATATTCTACATGTGGCCACATTGCACATTCATACATCTTTATACAAAATAATTTATATTTAATTAGTTATGAGTATGTCACTGATTATCTTTTACAGACCGTACATCCATGAAGCTACAGAATACTCTATGGATAAAATCGCTAATGTCCGAGAATGCACACGTGGCTAACATTAGTGCTTTAAATGATACAAGTATGCTAACATTAAACATCAACAGTTACAGCTAACTTTCAGACGCGTTCAGGCTACACATGGACTGCTGAAAGCAAACTAGTCGAAGGCACAGAAAATACAGTAGATTACTGCGACACAACCCCAATCAAAAACAACATACTTTTTACATAAAAATACAGTATTTGTTCAGTATTTCGACAAACGATTTTTCTTCTCAACAAGTGCAAATAACTCCAAGAATAATTTTATCCATTCCTCATGTTATATGTATATGCGAAGGAACATTTCAAATGTACATTTTAAAAAAAAATCTTAACATTCATTTTGAGATTCATTTATATTATATGGCATTACAAGTGAACAATAAACAGTAAACCTAGAGTCGATCGAAAGTCAGTAAACCTAGCTGAATATATAGTACATGTTAGGAAAGTTCAAGCCGTCCAATATTGAGCTATAAAACCCCTCCACAGTAAATGTCAGGAGGTTTAGAAATAATAACAGTTTTCACAGAGTAATTCGTTGTAAATAATTATAAACTAATTAAAAGTGGTAAAATATTTGTGACTTAATAATAAATTCCGTAGCTTATTAATAGACAGTCTTTTTTAGAACATGAAAGCGCAGAGGCAAGTAAGTCCCATCATTTTAGTACACATTAATATTAGAATCTTGTCAATATATTTGTGATAATAGGTAACATTTGTTTGTGATATTTTGGATACTATTAAATGACATCAATGTCTTGTTCTTTATTTTCACTTGGGAGAAATAACTGTAACAAATAAGTAAGTTTTGATTTATTATACACAAAACAGACCAAATTTTAAGTATAAAATTTAAGAAAATTTAATTCCAAATGTAACACTTACGGAATGAATCACATAGCCAACACATAATTATGTAGTATGTATGCCTACTCCATCCATCCAAACGCTAATTTTCTTACAAACATAATGCTAATACATCTGCTCATACGATAAACATAACAAAAGCGTATTGCCGAGTTTAAAATCACAATTAGACAAGATTTTACATATTTACAAATTATAAAATATACTATTACGTAACTGATACGATATTTAAACAAAAAATAGCTATGTATATTATTCAAAACATAATTTAAATTTTATTATAACAGAACCAACATTTTCAAATGCACATTTTAATATAATCTAATCCAAAACTGTATCAGAGTGTTCTTATTCAATATTTATAAAAAAATGTAAAATAACATTAAGTTTCAATAAATTCGTATCGTTGTATTCTTATAAGAAGTCGAATATAGTACCGACGACGTCAGATACGGACAAAAAAATAAAATTACGTCGAGCCCATTACTTTACATATTTTATTTGGATTGAGATTTACCCACAACAATATCTTAAATCACCCAAATGATTGCGTTAATATTTTAAATATTTCCCCATAATATGAGATAGAGGAAACAAAAACGAACCACAAAATACTCGTCGAAATTTCAATAAAGCAATGCAATTTTTTCTCATTCGTATTTAAAAGTATATGCTAGAACCATAACAAGCATTCCCAACTAAAAACACAAATTGCAGTTTTCATAAGGTCGTGTAATTGTGGACGAAATGCAAGCACAGTCTTTTGATAGAATAATTTCTATAGTTTTGGGATGTATCTACATGACCTTTAAAATAAAGTAAAAACATTACATAAAAAAAGATCCTACCTTCCTCTATGATCAGGATAACTCAGTATTTTTTTCATCTATGTAATCCCGTATATTGCAAATTTAAGTCTTTTTAGCATAAGCAGTTATGAGTGACAAGGTGGCTCTGAAGATAAAATGTTAATCTCACTGGGGAGGAGCCTCAGCTAAGTATCAGACATTTTACTCAGTAATATTAGAAAGTGGTGGAAACATTTATAACCTATGTGTAGGAAACTGTAAAATCCACAACATCAACATCTATTCACTCCATTTAAAAGACTGACCAAAACTTATTTTAGGTTTGTATTATTAGTAGAAAGTACAAAGTAGGACTATATTATATTGGTATACAGCATATTAGTCACTATCGTGTAATCGTTTTATATTAAAAATAGAGATTTTAATATATCTGGGTATGACTATATGAGTGTATAGACGACAAACATCAATTTCAAACCACCTACACAGATTAACATAATATTCAATATTATAATCTGCATACACATTCAAACTATAACGGTTCGCCTACAGCTTCATTACATATCATATTGGCTTACACATGTCTAGTTTATGAGGTTTGTTTAAAGTTTCCATATTTTAAAATTGTACCATATACTGGCAACAAAGTAGTAAGAAATATTTGATTCAAATACTGCTATCATAAATACAATTATATTGTGTGAAAAATAATAATAATATAAAATGCAGAAAAACGGTATACACTGAAATACAAAATGCAAGTATTCGTATAATCCTAATTTCGGAAACCACGCCGAAAATCGACTAAACATCGAATTTTAAAACAGGCCGAACGACATAGGCCAGCGGAAAGGCAAACGAAATAATCGTGCGTCATCCAGTCTACTACTCCGTCTTCTTGTTAATTCCATTGTAACCTGTATTTCCAAAACACTACGTATCATGATTTATTTCAGGTACACTAATTTACACTGTTAAAACGTTTTCTTCATAAGTATACTGTAGAAGGTATAACATACAAAATTTCCAAATGCCAACGCACAAATCGTCACTTTTAAACAATTGTTGATACTAACATGTGATTTGTGTGTTGTAGAGTCCAGTCGGATGGTCCGTAGGGTGTGGCACAAGTGCAGTAGGGATGCGCCTACACCATGATGGGGTCGTCGGAGGAGAGTTGTCGGTGCAGCAGGCGCTGGGAGCGCAGGGCGCCGGCGCTGAGGTCGTCCGTGCTGCCCAGCTCGCCGTCGTGGTCCGTCGTCGATAACAAGTCGTCGTCTGATGTTGCTCTGTGTCGAGTAACATTATCGTTAACACAGCACATTATTATACTTATAAAGAGAAGAACGAAAATTAAAATGAGATGGATATGAAAAACCTGTGTCCAATTCCAAATTGCAGTCTCATGTTCCCAATCTAAGTTTGAAATAAATATTCTTAGACTAGACTGATAGAAGGATTGCAGATAGAAATAAAATATAGATGGTGATAATATTTTTATATGAAACAAAATATTTTCTAATCTACGAACTATGGGCGAATAAGACATTTGACGTCATTCCTGTTAAAGAGAAGAGAAATTCACTTCATAAAGGATCCTCTTTAACTGTTTATATATTGTTGATTTTCATACATAAAATACTTTGTATCTAAAGATTAAAGTGATACCTACAAGTGTTTATACAATAGCCTAGTACATGTATACTAGATGATAATCGATAGCAATGTGAAAGTAAGTACATTGAGTGAAGTCGGTGTAGTGACCTGATGAGCGTGGGCAGGTGCGAGGTGAGTATGGCCTTCTCCTTCTGTATGTCGTGTATGTGTCCGACTAGGAACTGCTCCTCGGTGCGCGGCGGCTGCGCGTGGGATCGCAGCGTGGACAGCCGGTTGGTGGCGGTGTGACACGCCGTCTCCAGTGTCGCTATGTCTTGCAGCATGCCGCGCGTCTATACATACAGGTACACACATATAGATTTAAGAATTTAATTAATGTACATGGTGGATGCTGTTTTATTTAAAAAAATAAATAAACTTCTTTATTTATTATTATCTTAATTTAGTTTTGCAATATCAGAGAGGACTAGTTGTTAATACACTCATTTGCAAAAAAACGGGCGGTTTTGATTTTAATTCTTCTTTAAAAAAATACGGTACCAAAATGATTTCAATCATTTGTACATGTTACTGGCCGGTTTTGACTGGTTTAAAAATGCCGTGGTATTTAAAACAGTACGTTCTTAATTCAAATTTTCGTTTGATGCTCGTTTTTACAGAAAACCAGTTTTTATCCTACATTTTTGGTGCGAAGTTCCAAAAGATAATATCGGTTTTCATAACTTTTAGTCAATTTTTATGAATTTATTTCATATTCTTAATTGTCAAAGCTTCATTTATTGCTGTTTAGCTGTCTCAATAATGTTAGAGAAAGTGGTAAAAGCTACCAAAATTATTGCGCTGCTCGAAGAGGGTTGCAGGCTTGCAGCCAATGCTTCGTGGCTCAGAGGCTAAGTGTGAGTCGCTCGACGGTTCAAAGGATCTGGCAGCGGTATCAAGACACCGGTTCCGTCGAGAGGAGGCCTGGTTCTGGAAGACTGAAAGAAGTTCTGTACCCAACCACGGGATGATCGTTTTCTTGTGAGTCGCGCATTGAGAAATCGCAAGTCTTCGTATGTGGACCTTAAGAACAACCTCGAAGAAGTAAGAAATGTGCATATTAGTCTATGGACGGTCAGGAGGAGGCTTCTCGCGGCCAATATACGCAGTCATCGCCCGGCCCGCGGCCCTAAGTTACTCCGTGAGCACAGAGTTGCCAGGCTTAGGTTTGCTCGAAATTGTGAGTCGTGGACTCAAGAAGACTGGAATAGGGTATTGTTCTCCGATGAAACCAGGATATCTCTGTTCGGTGAAGATCGACGTCGGCGAGTACTACGAAGACGAAGAGAACGCTTTGCAGAGGCTTGTTTTGAAGAAATCACACCTTATGGTGGGGGCTCTGTTATGTTTTAGGCAGGAATAAATTCAATGGATCGTACAGAGTTAATCTTCATTGAAAACGGCTCACTGACTGGACATCGATACATAACGGAAGTTCTATACTCGGAAATCGAATCCGAGATCAAAAATGTAAACAAACAAATGTCATTGTAAAAGTGACATTTCAGGGTTATGAAACATTTTCTCAAAAACATATTAGGTATAATTTGATTAGTGAATAGATTCAAATGTTGCGAGTACTATGTTTATTTATTTATATTTATTTCTTAATTTTGAACATTTTGTATGTTTTATTATGCCTGTCGACGTGACCCTTGACTTGGGCCCAAACAAATTCTAATGGGTTTAACTCACAGTGATTTTCAAAGACCATAGTTCGTTCGTCGGCATTCGGCTAGGAACACGAGCGCCAGAAATCTTAGGAACAAAATAGAACAAAAACGTAACAGAAAACGTGAAACCAGCATCACGGCGACGTAACTTTATCACATGATGCACATTCATCAAGTTAAGTAACTAAATTAACTAAAGGGAGGTGTCGCGGGCGTTAAAGCGACGTTTTTGTAGCTAAGGAGACGAAATTTAAAAAAAGATTTATTTCAGTGGCCTAAGGTTACGAATTTCTGCATAATACCTGTAGCATAAAATATTTTCGTACCATTTTTTTCACATACTTAAAAAAGAAGTTGAAATTGTAGTTTATATAAACATTATACCAAACAATTTTTATTTGGCTTTGTTTTATACTTATTTAACAAATGAGAATAATTCCAACCCGTTTTTTTAACGGTTGTGAACAAACTACCATGACAAATAATTTTATTGTAGTGGTAACACTTTTGTTTACATTTTTGATCTCGGATTCCATTTCCGAGTATAATTCCTCATGCACAACCCGCATTGGCCGCTTTAGGCGAAGACTCAATTTTTATGGACGACAACGCTCGCGCCCACCGGTCTGGCGATGTGGAAGCGTATGTGCAAGAGGTCGGCATTCGTCGTTTGGATTGGCCAGCTCGAAGTCCCGACCTCAATCCTATAGAGCATGTCTGGGATGTTCTGAAACGACGCGTGAGATCAGTACAACCGGCTCCGCAGACCATCAGAGAGCTGAAGAATGTGATTACCGCGGAGTGGGAACATATTCCGCAAGCAAGTATCCGGGATATCCTCGCTAGCATACCCAGACGAATTCAAGCTGTGATTTCAGCTAGAGGGGGTCACACTCGATATTAAACATTTATCTGCTTTGGGGCCGTTCAAGTATTACGTAAGCCCTATAGGGGGGCTCTTTGCTTTGCTTATTTTGGATGACATGGGGGGTAGGGGGGTCTAGATGATGATTACGTCATAAAAACAGTCTTTAAACAGGAAGATTTCAAACGTAGTTGGCAGAAGAAACATAGAGATGGTATGAAAACAAAGTTAGAAGATATAAGATATCTATACTAATATTATTATTTAAAGAGGAAACATTTGTATTTTTGTTTATAATGAATAAACTCCAAAATTACTGGACTGATTTTTAAATTTCTTTCACCATTTGAATGGTACATTATCCTAGAGTAACATAGGCTATATATTTGCCTAAAGGGGTTGAAATAAAGGTGGAAATAGAAATGGAAAATAAAACTACTGAAGATATTCTTTTGAAAATGTATAAATATACATTATCAAGCTCCTTATTACAAACGCAAAATAATGGCGTGCAACAATTTTTGAAAATTTGTTTATATACTACTAATGAAATACCGGGTATATCAGGACTGCTACCGAAAACGAAGCCGGGTGGTAGTTTAAGCGACTTCAGACACAATGCAACAGAAAAAGTTGCAAAAAAAAGCGACCAATTTTTTTTGTTATTTTTTTCCTATGACCATATTTGGGTGGTAAATACATTTTTTCCTAAAATAATAGTGTATACCCTTTTATTTATAAATAATCTAAGGTATAAGAGTGTTTAAATCATTATTTTAGCAAAAACTATGGATTTACCACCCAAAAATGACGATATTTAAAAAATCATAAAAAATAATTGTCGCGTTTCTATGCGAAATTTTTAGTTGCATAGTGTTTGTAGTCACTAAAACTATCACCCGGCTTCGTTTTCGGTAGCGGTCTTGAGATACCCGGTATAATTGTAATAAATCTGCTTACGTAATACTTGAATGGCCCCTTTTACTTTATTAAAGAAAAAACGAACAAAAATCTTTGTTAACTTTTACTTCACGAGCATATGCACTACTAGCGAGCATACACTACTAGTGAACTTTAGCATTAAAACCCATAAATTTTATCAAAATGTTATGATAATACTGACGAAAACGATTATTTGCTTATTAATTTACAAAATTGTGAAAGTAAAACTACCTATAATTATCAAACAAACCAATAGTAACATTTGAAATGGTTCATTGCTTAGGTGCCCGTTTTTTTTTGCAAATGAGTTTATATATATGCCATTTTTAATGTTTATCATGCTGCTTTACAAGTCTTACATTGACACAAAACAGTTGTACAATATCATGCTTTTATTTAAACTTAGCCAATATTCAATAACAAATAGATCATTTTATATGTTATATTTAATCAAACATGCAAAAATAATCAATAGTAATTTAACATTACCGTGCGCATCTTGTCGACTAGTATGGCCTCGAGACAGGCGGTCTGTCGCGCGATGTCGTGCAGCGAGTCCTGCGCCGGCTGCACCTTGTGCGTGCGCAGGATGCACGGCGCGAACACTATCGCCAGTGCATTCGGACCCATCCTGCCACATACACATGGGTTAGTGCTATTTAGCCTTAGTTCAAATATTTTGGACATACTATTAAATTTTAGAAGTTGGCATGGATTGCCAAAACTAAAACTATGAAGAATAAAGAGAAAAAAACTAAAACTGCATGCTTAGATTTTTGATAGCGTGGAATTGGATAATGTTGCTAATAAGGTTTACATTCTCCAAAATAAATATTATTGTGTATTTACTAAAATATTTTTATAATATTACCTGTTGTGATCTTCTCTTAAAGCTACTCTTGCTAAATGGAATATCAGCCTCTCCACTAGATCAAAGTTAGGCTTTGGCAGTTTTCTTAATATCGTGAATATGGTTGAAACTCGTTCCTGGAACATTATAGCAATGTGAAAATTAGAGAAAAATATCGATACTATAAATATTGTAAAAAAAAACGTAATGTATATTTGTGGATTGGGTTCTTGATGTTTTTTTTTTATATTTTAGTAATACAGACTTATTGAAATAAACTTGTTTGTTATTTGAAGCACACTTAAGGAGCAACACTGTGTGGTGGATCAAACATTTCAACATTAATGTATACTTCAACAGGCTTAATTCATACATTGGGCCCTAAAAACCACAACACACATAGTGAGAATATACTGAATAAGACATATTATGTGTAAGTAGTACATGCCTGCGGGTCAGTGATCTGCGCGGCGAGCATGAAGTCGTCGTAGAGGTCGAACGTGAGCAGCGGCTCTGGCAGCTCGCGGAAGAAGGTCTTGAGCACGGAGGCGCGCACGTGCACCGCGAACACGTCCAGCCGCTCCACGCCCTCCTCGGGCCGCTCGTCCAGCAGCCGCCGCAGCTCGCGCACCTGCGACACACCACACGTCGCATGCAGTTACGTACCATACCAACACATACGTCGTCCCGATAGGAAACTTTTAACTATTTGCGACGCACAACACATTACTAAAACAATATTGAAGAATGGTTTCTAAGATTTATGCGAATGTTACACATTTAAATGAAATCATTTTTTTATGGATTGTGAATGTATTTCGTTTCGGATGTTAAAACTTTCCATTTTTTAATTTCCCGACTCGTTTCGATTACTCAACAGCTTTTGTGTTCACGGACTCCAAATCGACACACATAATCTGAATCCCTCATTAAAATAACCGTCCCGTACTGTATGAATTGTAAACAACGGAAAGTGTTTTGACCTCATAAAACCGACAGCCAAAATAAATATGTATGGACCGCACTCATTAATATCGAAGCGGATATCGAACCCGCGAATTCCCGTTTCTACAACAGTCTCACCTCCAACTGCATACAATAGTGTCAAATATGTCACAATTTCTAATTTCAACAATTGTTGTGTCGACAAAATGATATAAAAACTAAGATGTTTATAAAGCATAGATGCGTTGTCCGAGCTTTATAATGGCAAGACGTTTGGAAGGTAATTGCCTCACTTGCAATCAGTCACGCTTCAACCAGTGTCGCGGATACACGTTTCTCTGACTATGTGTATTCTCAAAACCAAATGAGGAAAAATAGATTAGAGTGATGTAAAATAATGTACAAATGATTCTGAAACTGTGAAACAAAATAAATATTTTATTTAGTGCGCAAGTACACACTAATTTATTTTTTATTAAATAAAATTAATATATTCGCTCTCATGGCGACGTTTGACAGCTCCACGTCATCCCGTACTTCATGCTTGGTGCTACGTCAGACGCGCTTTGGCCAATAACCGTGCGGCACTTATTGTTACGTAACTAGTGATGTCTATTCATCTTCTTCTAACTTATGTATCTTGCTTTTTTACTCTTTCTTCGAACCAATTTGAAATTACAATATGCATTGCGCCATTTTTTTGTGCCATTATGTTAGTGTATGACGTGTATATTTGTAAAACGTCATTGTATAAAAATATTTAAGTAACAAATGTAACAATGATGTATTCATATACGTGACTTACCTTAGAGCTAAGACCGCTTTTTCTGTAAAGACCTTCTGTATAAAGCCCCGTCATCTCTATGGTGGTGATCAGTCTGTCTACTACTACTGGTATGTTGGTTTCTCCCGTCGGTAACTCGCTCAACGGCACACCGAAAACCTGCAATCATTGCGTGCATTAAAATAATCAAAATGGTTATAATTAGCACATCATCATTGTCTGTAGCTAAGTGAAATTCACTGCCGTACAACCCGCTGGTCTCCCACATTGATTTTTTTTTATCTGTTTGGAACAGCCAGCCAGATACCCACTTAATGCAAACTTTATGGTTTTTTTCACCTTATAACTAGCACTCTGTATCAGCCCTACGTCCCACTGCAGGGCACGGGCCTCCTCTACAATCGACTACCGATTGAGAGTGGTTAGGCCATATAGTCCACCACGCTGGCCTAGTGCGGGTTGGTGGACTAACTAGCACTCACATAAGATATGAATAAAATCACGATACAGTCGACTCTCGTTAATTCAAACCTGCAATAATTCGAACCTCCCTATAATTCAAAGTTATTACGAGTTCCCTACAAAATCTCTTTATACTTCGAACTAAATCAATACATTTTTATGCACTTGGTAATTCGAACGCAAAAATCATTGCTAAATTACAAAAAAACGCGTTAATTTGAACTCAATGGTGTCCAACACTCGACAATTCAAAGTTGCAGAGAGAGAAAGAGATAGTATAAATATTTGACGATTGCTATCGTATATGTTATAGTATCACTTCTGTACCTCTTCTGTATTTATTAAAAAATACGACAATACTTTTAAAAAAAAGTTGAGTGGTGTCAAGCGACACCGGGATGGAACGGAGTTCCTTTCGATTAATTAGTGAAGGAATTGTATTTTTTTTATGTTATAATATATTTTTTTATTATTAACAAATATAATGTGATATAAATTTGACCAGTAGGCTCAATTTTAGTAATAATTGGCTTGTGGTAACTGAAGTAGGAAACATGTTTGGGATTCTATTTTATTTAAATGTCTTGAAAAAACTGCATCAATGGTAGTATTATATTTTGTTGTTGATTCTGCTGGATTATTGTTAATTCTTAAATCGAATTCTTCCTCTAGAAACTGTAGCAATGGTTTTGATTTTTCATTACTGAAGTTGATGTTAAAATCACCGGCTAAAATGAGGGAAGTTTTTGTTGTATCTGCTAAGCGTTCGAGATACATCTTTAGAATACTCTAGAAGTGCAGCGCTGCGCGGCTATTCCTCCAATTACGTGAGCGCTGCGTCACGTTATCGCGTGTCTAACCAATAGGGGCGCGTGGCCTGCAACTTCCGCGAATCCTGTGCCTTCGCGGTGCGCTAAGACTTCACGCAGGACAACCATCTTCAAAATTAATTACGACACATTGTGGTTAACGGCAATTTTTTGTAAAATAACAAATATAATGTAATATAAACTTAATCAGTAGGCTCAATATTAATAATAATTGGCAAATATACATAGTCAAATCTAGGGTTGATGATTGACAGCAAGGTAACAAACTAAAATTGTAAATTATAATAAATTTATTAAGGAGGATCGAAAATCAATGTATTACGGTTTTATTATGTAATTTTAATTATATGTCACCATCAAAAGAATAATTTAGGTATCACCATCATTATGTTTATTTTTCACATATTTATGCAATTTATGTTTCTTTTGTACCATTTTGATTTATGACATATTTTGATGAAAATTTGAAATTGTCGCAACGTTTCCCACTTAATTCTGGGCTTCAGCGTATTCTTAGTTTTTACTATAGCCTTTAACATATTAATATCTATTTGGATATTTTATTGCCTCTATTAGAGTTAAATAAAATGTATGACATCATTTTCAAATAAAGAAATAAAAAACGACTGTCGAGACGAATGTTTTAAAGTGTCGTTACAACTTTTCGTGAGAATTTTTTCCGTCTAGCCCCCTTTCACACCGCGCGATAAGGAACTACGTTCCAAAAATAGCGTAATATACCTTGCCACGCTTCATGACGCCGATCTGTTCTCGTCCGCCCGCGTCGACAGCGCCCACTATCTCCGCTGAAGGCAGCACGCCGTCTCTCCGACATAATGTTGATACCTGTAATCATTACGTTTACTATTGTAACACATACCACAGTTCGTCTTACGACTCAGTAGCTCAACCGCTGATGATCATAGACGCTCATAAACAATGGAAAGGGAATAGACTGACGAGGGAATGAACGGTGACGAAAGGTGTCATGATCGTTATATGATTGAACTATGTTGTGTAGAAATACATTAGCTCGCATGTTCTCGAAAACTGAAGAATTGTTACTACAGTACAGTGTTAAAGTATTATTTATACAGATTGGATAGTGTATTACTATTAAAGCGCATTACACAGTACACACCAAACCCATAACGGAATAAGCCGGTGTTGCACGTGTTGTCCGCCCACATGAAATTTCGACAACGCACGCCTGCTGATCGACATAACATCAACAATGGCATAAAAATGTTTCTCATTGTTTTCAGACTTGCTGTGTCAATGGGCTGGCCTATGTCGCGAACAAAAAGTTGCAGACATAGGCCGACGGGTATGCGGCTTTGGTATGTAGTGCGCTTTAGATTTACTCAGATAACTAGGAAGAACTTGTCGTCATTGAATTTTAAATGATTTAAATTGGTATATTATATTTCGTTAGCTTGGTATATTTAGTACAATATGGTTCAATTATTGTTTCAAATTCAGCATGTGCCATTGTCACAACAATATAACATATCAGCTTTTACACATTAATGTATTTCATATTTTGTAATATTTAAAGGACTATATTTAAAATAATGATGTGGAGTCTTTATGGATGTTTTGGCGGGATTTTACGAAAGCCCCAATGTTTATATTAAAATAATTTAATACAGTTATATTTACACACTTCTGTAAACCCATCCCAGTTTAGTTGCATTACCTTAGTGTAGCACTTCTTGTGTGAGGCAAGTTTGCAGGTCTGGCAGATGAGCGAGCGCTCTATGGGCCACATGAAGAAGGTCTTGCAGATCTCGCACTCAGTGGGGATGTTGATCATGGACAACACGAAGGTGTGCCCTTTGTACTGTATGCGGTCGTCCACCTGCAATGTAATGAAACGCCATGTATTGTGTGTATTATTTTTATATTTATTTGTATTTTTAAAACAATTTGTTTAATTTTACATCTTCACATCATATTTTTCGATATTTAAAAAATTACGGGCGAAGATTTTACGTGACAACGTCTTTTTCTCGGTAGAATATTTATTGATATGAATATAATTAAATTGCACAATAGGAACAAGGAATTGAATGAAAATAAGAATTGCACAAATTTTAACTATAGAAATATATTTTGTTTACTAAAACATTGTACATGTAATGACGAATCTAAGCACTCCATATTTTCACTACAGACACAGCTGACGATACTTTAACCACACGTGTGAACTTGTATTGTGACGCTTTCTTGTTTTTCCAACGCCAAGAACGTTCGAGAAAGACAAAGACAGAGACACAAGCATGCGCCGATTCAATGCGCCTAATTCTCTAGTGCTGCGCGCGCGGCAGACCGATCATAGTTGAGTGGGAGAGAGACGCAAGGCATTCGGCGGGCCTCTCTCTCGTTCGGTGACTCATCGTAACGTTACCGGGCGTTACACTTTTTCATAAGTGACTCCCAGCCGCAACCTAATTTAAGACGTTGTCACGTCAATAAATTTTTTGGAGGTAAAATATTTTTTTTTGGGGGGGTAATTTTTTGCGTAATTTGGGATTTCTGGCGGGGTCAATTTGTAGCCCTCACCAAGACGGCTCCGAGGATACCAAACTCGGTGGGTCTACGATCTATATTGGCCGAGATAGGATTGGGGGGGTGAGGTAAATTTTCGGGGTGGGGGTAAGGGAGGGGGGGGGGGGGAGGAAGGTTTCGTGGAGAGGCTAACTTAAATTAATTGTTTTGGAGGTAAAATATTTTTTTTTGGGGGGGTAATTTTTTGCGTAATTTGGGATTTCTGGCGGGGTCAATTTGTAGCCCTCACCAAGACGGTTCCGAGGATACCAAACTCGGTGGGTCTACGACCTATGTTGGCCGAGATAGGATTGGGGGGGGTGAGGTAAATTTTCGGGGTGGGGGTAGGGGAGGGGGGGGGGGGGGGGAGGTTTCGTGGGGAGGCTAATAGGCACTATTTCGGAATAAGGGTGGGGGAAGGCAGGGGGGGGGCTATGGGACAATTTTGGAAAAAGTGGGTGAAACTGAAAAAAAATATTAAATTGAGTGGGAGAGAGACGCAAGGCATTCGGCGGGCCTCTCTCGTTCGGTGACTCATCGTAACGTTACCGGGCGTTACACTTTTTCATAAGTGACTCCCAGCCGCAACCTAATTTAAGACGTTGTCACGTCAATATAATTAAATTGAGTGGGAGAGAGACGCAAGGCATTCGGCGGGCCTCTCTCTCGTTCGGTGACTCATCGTAACGTTACCGGGCGTTACACTTTTTCATAAGTGACTCCCAGCCGCAACCTAATTTAAGACGTTGTCACGTCAAAACACAGAATATATTATTACAAAATTTGATTGTTAAATATATAATTACAATGATCAATATAAAATTCAGCTTTTATCTTGACGCCTACTTAAGCTCTTAACACAATTAGAACATTAATCACTAGACTCTTTTATAATTACATCATCAGACGCTCACAACATATTTACAAATTCAATCAACCTTACCTATTACCTAACAACCCAACACGTTTATGAAAAACCTTCACAAACAGCGCACTTACTTTACGTTTCTTATCCTTTTTCCTCTTAGTCCTGGCTTTATCCGTGTCATGCTGGCTCATAAACTCATCCATGAACCCTCGGAACGCGTTGACGCCCATTGTAATGGACAGCGTGGATCCCTCCCTAGCGCAAACAGTCTCCATAACGTGCAGGAAGTTCCCGATCAGATCCTTGTACTTGAGCGCCGAACCCCGAGTCTCGAAGATGCTGTACGTTGCCACCAGGTTGTCTTTGAACTCTAGCAGCGCGTGCTTGAATACCCTGTCCACCTGAAAAACAATGTATTTTAATTTGCTGTAGACAATGCAGAGTGCTGTTAATGAGACTATTAAGAAACAAATACACCCAACAGTCACATACATAGTCCCGACCCCACACTAAGATCGAGTTTTGTGATGAAGACTTTTCGGTCTTACAAACACACAAAGTTCACACAAATATTTACGAGGACGATTGTGGGGATTGAACTCACTGCCTCTCATTGGCAATCGGCGTCTAATCAACTGTCAACCGCCACGAAGGTTATCGAATTCACTGACTGAGGTGATGAAGCCCAAGATGAAGCCCAGTTTTCTTGCAGATAAAACTGTTGCAAGTATTTATAGTTCCCGTGATTAAAGAGCATTAGATATTGTTCTTATAAAAAATAACATCAGTATGACGCGATAGTACGGCAATCACGTATAGCATATAGTATGTTATTTAACTCACATCAGACTGTTTGTTCTCATTGGATTCCATTTTGTAAATTTTCTCTGTGATGAAGTTCTGCATGGCTTGCAGTTCATTCGCGTCAGATATGATCTTGTCGGTCCTGTCCATGAACTCGGAGGTTCCCGTGAGATTGAAGTTTGAGGTGACGGATCCCTTTTGATCTGCGAGTACGCTGTAGTTGGAATTTGATATGATTCTCTTCCTGTTTTTGTGTCGGCCGCGCGTGGGCACGGCGACGGGGCTGGTGCATGGCATGGTGATGACGCCCTTGTTCTGGATGCACTTGGTGTGGTACAGCTCCTTGCAGTCGATACAGCGCTGCCCCTGCGTGACGAACGCGTCGATCGCTTGGTGACAGTACACGCATTTTTCGTCTTTCGCGAACCGCGTGCCTTTGCGAAACCTGTGAAGGACGCAATTTGTAATCTGTGTGAGTATTTTTTCATGTTTATTGCAATGAATGGCGAGACAAGCGTGCCGTTCGCCTGGTGGTAAGCGATTCGACCGCTCATGAAGAGTAACAAAACCAAACAACACCTTGAATTATAAAGCAATGCTTGGCATTCCACTGCGCCCACCATACTGAGACATAAGATGTTAAGTTTCAATATGTCCAGTAGTTACTCTGGCTAAAATGTCTTTCAATCCGAAATATACAAGTGCATTAACACTGCTGTTTGGCGGGAGAAGTAGACATTGCGGTGACAATAAGTTCGTTAGAATGTAGTATGTTATGACTAATTATTATCGTGTAATAGGGAAACAAAATACTCATAAAGAATCACGTTTAGATTAGTTTTAAAATAGTTGAAACAATTAGGTATATCTATCCAAAACGTTTTTGGTTTCAATATCTTTTGGTTTATTATCACGCCTCTTAGACGTCGAGTGTTATATATTCCGAGTTGTGCGTACCTGTGTCCTGCGATGCGGAACAGTCCGTTGCCGGTCTGTCCGATGTAGTCTGTGGAGCGCGGGTCGTGTCCGCGCGGCTCGCCGGGCGCGGGGTCCGAGTTGCGTCGCCGCAGCGCCTCCGCGCCGCCCACGCGGGACGCGCTGCTGTAACAACGTGCACGGGATCTTAACACACATACTATATACAAGGTATTAGACCAGGGTCGATAACTTTTGAAACCAAAAAAAATAATAGTAGGATAAAACCCATTAGAGAAAGAGGGAAATATTATAAAAATGAGAGGAAAAATAATTTACGGGCGATCTGAGGTCGGGAAGGGCATGGGGTGAGTTTTTAAGGGTAAAAAACGGTTTTTCTCGATTTCCGGCAAAACTAAAAGTCCTATCGAAAAAAGTCAAATGGCAAAGTTGTAGGTAATAAAAAGTACTAAAACTTTTGTATTTACACTTTTTTCACAAAACCTCAAAATTTATGTGAAAAATTCAAAAACCAAGATCGAAAAAAGCAGCTTTGCTTTGCATTTTCTGAGACGATTTACTATCTTAATATATATAATTCACGTGTCACGTTGTTTGTCCGCGATGGACTCCTAAACCACTCAACTGATTATAATGAAATTTTGTAGATATGTGTTATTTGTTCCAACTTAAAGGTGACATAGTTTTTATCTCGATTGAATTGACGAAAGTATAAAAAAAAGGAAAAAACATTTTGCCATACAAAATGTTCATGGGTTTGTAACTGTCAAAG
The DNA here is from genome assembly GCA_009982885.2 of Hyles vespertilio. Taxonomy (NCBI): domain Eukaryota; kingdom Metazoa; phylum Arthropoda; class Insecta; order Lepidoptera; family Sphingidae; genus Hyles; species Hyles vespertilio. The sequence goes on from CM042824.1 coordinate 13,136,041, forward strand.
ATTTAATGTTCATAGCGTCGATACGGTAAACTCTTCCCTAAAATTAAATAACGTATTTAAATAAAGGTTTCGAATCGACAACACATAGCCACAATATTCGATTTATGGCGTATTTTAGATTTTAAAGATGTAAATTAATGACAGTAATGAAAAGTGGTTGACATTTAAATTGATTGTCAAATATTTATGCATACGTTCAGGAATTTATTGTAAACTAAAGAGTATATTATGATGCTACATAAATATAGGACAATTAAATAAATAATATTCACATGTATTAAGTTTTACTTCTTTTCAAGATAGAATTTCACTTGAAAATGAAAAATCTTTAATAAAATAACACATAAAAATAAAAACTGAACTGAATAAAATAAAAATTTTATATAATTATGGAGAATATTGCAGGGATTCTCAAATTAGGCGTTGCCTGTGTCTTGAAAAACCAGTTAAATATAATTGTTTCTACGTTAATTATGTGTGTGTGAGTGCATTTCTACGAAAATTAATATTTCATCTCTTTATTACTAACAAGAGTAATGGCGTAATATTTTTGGAAAAAACAGCATAGTGGGGGTGAAATAAGGGATGGGATATTGCATGGATAATCAAAATCGATAAAGTGTTTAGAAAGTAGAGAGAAACTGGATATAATAGACTGGGAGGTAGGGGAGAAGACTGGGATAGCTGACAGATTTAATAGGACGAAATGTAAATGCACGGTATAAGACGGGATGGTTAATTAAGAGAAAGGACGCGACGTATCGGGAAGTGAATGAACAGACGGGATGGGACGGAATTGAGCAGGACAGTAGGATAGCTAATTCATGTTTAGGTATACAAGAGCTTATACGAAAAATAACACGTATTTGGTGTGGAGTAAAATAAAAAAGTATCTGCACCCAGGCGAAGCCGGGCCGGGCCGCTAGTAGTAACATATATATTCACCATCGGAAAGTAGAGATTTCAACGAACAGAAAACATACCAACTTTTTGAAAAAAGCTGATATTTTGACAGGTGAATTTTCGATTGAAAATTAGGGTGCTTTTTCGATATTAATTCAAAATAAGGCGAAAAAATAAATATTTTTAATCAAATAAATTACAGCGTATTTGGGACATAAAAAGGTAAGTTTTCACAAAATTTCGTTAAAGATTTTTTTTTTGTAAAAGATAAAAATAAAAAACCAAAATCTTGGTTTATTGAATTTTTCACATAAATTTTGAGGTTTTGTGAAAAAAGTGTAAATACAAAAGTTTTAGATCTTTTTATTACCTACAGGCTACAACTTTGCCATTTGACTTTTTTCGATAGGACTTTTAGTTTTGCCGGAAATCGAGAAAAAACGTTTTTTACCCTTAAAAACTCATCCCCATCCCCTTCCCGACCTCAGATCGCCCGTAAATTATTTTTCCTCTTATTTTTATAATATTCCCCTCCTTTTCTAATGGGTTTCATCCTACTATATTTTTTTTTCACTTTTTATTATTTTTAAAGGCTTCTACCCTGGTCTATATATCAAGACTGCTACCGAAAACGAATCCGGGTGGTAGTTTTAGTGACTACAAACACAATGCAACGAAATGTTGTGCAAAAAATTGCCATGAATTTTTTTTGTTTTTTTTTTTCTATCATCGTATTAGGGCTTTTTTTTCTTAAATAATAGTGTTCACTCATTTATTTTTAAACACGCAATAGCACGCAAGGCTTTACATTGTTATTTTAGCATAAACTAAAGATTTACCACCCAAACTAGACGAAAATTAAAAAATACTAAAAAGAAATCGCGTTTCTTCGCTATATTTTTAGGTACATTGTGTTTGTAGTCACTTAAACTACCAACCGGCTTCGTTTTCGGTAGCACTCTTGAGGTACCCGGTATATATAAAGCCTATGCAAGTTAAAAGTAACCAATATACAATAACCGATTGTTTCATTATAACACAATATAAAGTATGCAATAAGGTGTTTGAATTTCGTTTTTTTGCGAATAAACTCAAATACCTTTAAAATTAAAGAGCAAGTACTAATATTTTAAATTAATGAATGGGGGTGTAGTGGGGACATCTGATCATCTCTTTCACACGAACATCCAGAAATGCATGTTAAGCCTAGTAATGTCAGTAGTTTTGTTTTGCATCGATTTTCTTTAAATGTCACAAAAATATTTAAATAATTTATAAATTCTTTGTTTGCTAGATTTTGGATATACCGGGTATCTCAAGACTGCTACCGAAAACGAAGCCGGGTGGTAGTTTTAGAGGCAACAAACACAATGCAATTAAAAATTTCGCCTAGAAACGCGACAATTTTTTTTTATGATTTTTTAAATATCGTCATTTTTGGGTGGTAAATCCATAGTTTTTGCTAAAATAATAATTTAAACTCTTTTATACCTTAGAGTATTTATAAATAAAAGGGTATATACTATTATTTTAGGAAAAAATGTATTTACCACCCAAATATGGCCATCGGAAAAAAATAACAAAAAAAAATGTCGCTTTTTTTTGCAACTTTTTCTGTTGCATTGTGTCTGAAGTCGCTTAAACTACCACCCGGCTTCGTTTTCGGTAGCAGTCTTGATATACCCTGTATATGGTACCTTTTGATAAATACAAGAAAAAATGAAGTGAAGTACAATATTTAAATTAATTATAAACAATGTACTAAAAGGCGATATGAATAATATCATCATTCTCAGTATCAGTATTGTTTAGCGGAGATTACTTTTATAAAAGATAAAATTAATATAATTAATAATAGATAAAGATGCAGTGTGTTATTATCTTATTCGCAATAGGTAATTGTGGTGGACTATGGCCTTTGCCATTTTAATTTAACTCTTTGTAGAGGAATTTCGAACTCAACAATAGGATCTTGACCCCTACTAGTCAAGAACAGTAACATACCGTTCGACTTGATGATCCTGCAGCGAGAGCGACGCGTCGACGATGATGTCGGGCGGCGGTCTCCTTGGGGAGCGGCGGGGCGAGCGGCGGGGCGCGCGGGCGGGCGGCGCGGGGGGCGCGGGGGGCGCGGCGGGGCCGGCGGGCGCGGGCGCGGGCGCGGGGGACGCCGCCGCCGCCGCCGCCGGCTCCAGCGTGCGCTGCGCCACTGCACATGCTGCACCAACATGCACTTGTTACTAGAGATGGTCAACTCGACTAGCTAACTCGAGTTAACTCGAGTTGCACCAAATTCGAGTTGACTCGAATTGATTGCTTCCCAACTCTAGTTCGAAAATAGCGGTAGATGAACGCATTTTGGTACAAAAAGTAGCAAATATTCAAATTGGAATTCTTTGCATTTACCATGGGAACACTACATTTTTCGGGATACATAGTAACCTATGCCTTATATCAGAGTATCAGCTACCTACATACGAAATTTCATCAAAATTGCTTTGAATTGTTAAGACTCATCGATAAGATCATTCGAGACGATTTGTGATGACCCTCGAAAACAACTTATAGACATGACTCAGGAGCGAGATGGGCCTATAGTTCTTCAGCAAAGTGTTATCACCTTTTTTGAAGAACAGTACCACCACGCTCCTGCTCCATGCCTCTGGCGTTGAGCCCTCGAAGAGAACGGAATTGAAGAGTCGGAGGCTCTTCAATTCCGTTCAGAGGACTTTCAGTATCGGCGTTCCGTCCGCTTTCAGAAGCTCTGAAGTGATTCCGTCCTCGCCCGGCGCCTTGTTGTTTTTAAGTTGCTTCAGGGCCATCGCAATCTCACACAGGCTGATGTCCGGGATATCATCGCTTAAGTGTCGGATCAACTCGGCTCTCGGGTCTTCGGCCGAGCTAACAGCAGGTTGGGCAACCGAGGTGTAAAGCTGTCCGTAGAACCTCTCGATCTTCCTTAATACCTCTGCCCTCGTCGATACCATGCGGCCGTCGTCCGTCTTCAGCCTAGACAACTGGCTTTGCCCAATAGACAAGTCTCTTGCAAACACTTTGGAGCCTCCGTTCCGCTCAATTGTCTCCTTAATGCTCACAGTATTGTGAGCACGGACATCGTGTTGCAAAAACTTCCAGATCTGTCTATTGAGCCGCCGATATGCTTCGGCGTCATCGGAAGACTGCAGCGCTAAAGATCGACGTTCAGCCATGAGGTCAAGAGTGTGAATCGAGAGTTTTTGTGGTCTATCTCTACGGCGAGGTCTAAAATACTTAGATCCCACCGTATGGACAGCTTCTACCAAACCGCTGTTTAGCTCGTCCACTGCAAGGTTTTTCTTCTAGACAATCAAAGCGATTTGTCAGCTCGAGTTGAAAGCTCTCGGGGTTTTGGATATGGGCGCGAGTAGGTCGGAGCGTAGATTTCATCAAGCGACGCCGTTCCGATTGGACATTGATATTCAGTGTGCCCCTAACCATTCGGTGATCACTGTTGGTTTTCACCACAGAACAGTTGAATATGGTTAGAAAGGCAATAGCCGTCAAACTGTATGAAAACCAGTCTCGTCTTTTCGGAACACAAAACCTCTACAAATCTAATGTAGAAAGCTTGCAATAGTCGATTTAAAGTATCGATAAAATTATGAAAATATATTTTTGTTATAAGACCGGAATTTATTTTATCGATAGGCTTAATGTTTTTTCCTGATACAGTTATTTAATTAGTATTATGTTGATATACGGAAAATAAATGAGACTACAATATCTAATATTAAAAGTTAATTTTAATTTGTGTACATTTTACAAATCTATATTTTCAAGATTTTCAGCTTTGTGTGAGATATTAACATTTTTATTACTGGAAAAGCACATACATGCAATTATTACATTAAAATTATGATTTCTTTTCGGCAATAGTTTCAGTGGTTTTGATTTTTCACACAATAATTCATTATATTATCCCCATGATACAGTTTTTCCATAAGCGTTACCCGTAATTATTTTTGGTTTGTATATAACTTATGATACAGTTTTTTTATCGTCTTCTATTTCACGAAAATGAATACTTAGAACAAATCGTACTGGATTTTGTAAGAATTCAGTTGTCTCTGTGTGTTTCCTTTATCTACTCACTCTCGGAAACCTACAAACGAATGAATTAATATTATAAAGTATATTCAGACACAAATATATGTTGTTTTCAAGTTGGCCGAGTTATGACATTAAAATACAAGGATAGTCGTTAACGTTATCAAACTTTACGAGTACTACAATTTAAAATTACTATAGGATTTGATTTAATTTTCTTTGTTTAATGCCTATGAAAATTGATTGACGAGTATACGAAATCTATAACTACATCGATATAGTCACTATGTACATGCCTACAGCACTGCGTGACATGTGACAAATTTCGAAGTTGAAATAATAAAACTCAGTCATATGCATTGCATAGGAACTTGGAATTCGAGTACATTGTATGTACGCGTAATCAGCAATGTATATTTTTGTTATGTCGTCGATCATATTATCGAATTCTTCAAAATGTCGTAATTATAAACCGCAATTTTTGAACATAAAGATAAAAATCAATGAAATCGGGATTAATAGTGGTATAAAATTCTTCCTCTATTGATATTCGACGCTTTAGTATTGGAACTGCAAGAGAAAATAGCTGCAAATCTGCATTTTTACTCTATTTTGCTGGAGCACCACGCTCCAAGGCATTTCGACAACGACTGATTTGACAAATCATCCGTTCCGCGGCAGTGATGCTTTTTATGCACCACCTTGAGACGCGTCAAACGCTTCTATTTCCCTTCTAACTATATTCATCTGTTCTGTGGTTTTCACCCTGTTGATCACAGATACATCTCTGAATATCCGTCTATATTTGTCTATTCGTCGTCAAGATGAAATCTATCTCGTTTCTCGTAGAGCCGTCAGGACTCAGTCAGGTCCATTTCCTGTGAGGCGGCTTCTCGAAAGAAGAGTTCATCGCAAAGAGTCCCTCTTTCTCCAGAAAGTCGGCCGGCCTCTGACCCCTGGGGTTCCGTTGCCCATGTCCAAATTGCCCCACTTTCAACTCTGTATCGCTTCTCTTGCCCAACTTTGCGTTGAAGTCCCCCATAACAACATTGAAGTAGGTTTTGGAAGTATGTATGGCCCGACTTATGTTCTCATACAACTCCTCTACTTCTTCATCTGGGTGTGTCGAGGTCGGCGGGTATACCTGTATGACCTTCAACGAACATCTTTTTGATATTCTGAGTATAAGGTATACTACTACCCTGCTCGACACACTTTCGATGGATGCGATGTTGTTAATGAGAGACCTGTGGACGAGAAATCCGACACCTCCTCGGGACTGATGTTCGTCCCCCCGGTAGAAGAGCAGGTTACCAGACTTCAGGGTTATCGTATCCTCCTCGATTCTCCAGACTTCCGATAACCCCAGAATGTCCCAGTGTAACCTGCTCAATTCTTCTTCCAGTTCGACAATCTTCTCGTCTGTCTTCAATGTGCGTATGTTGTGTTACCAGGGCCAGTCGTCGGGGGTGGTAGCCGGGGCCAACCCGGGGATTCTTAGCACCCCCTGCCCCACCGTAACCATGACTGCTACCATAGCCAGGAACAGTGGGGCTGCCGCGGACTGGGGGCCTGGTCTCAATTTGTGTCGCCATTATGGGGTTATTTGCCAATACTCGCCACGCTTGGCAGGCGGGTTGGCGAGCGCAGTAGGGAACTGGCGTTAATGACGCTGCTGCCCGTCATTAACCGAGGAAAGGAAATAGGATTTGTGGGTATAGGATGTTATAGGAAAAGAGAGTATGGCCTGAGGGAGTGGATACTGCAGTCACGGAAGGAAAGTTAAGGTGACTGCAGTAGCTCGGGGGCCGAGGTCGCGTACTCGTAGCACCTAAACTAGGACAGGCCACCACTAGATAAGAGCATCCCTAAGCAGAAAAAGAAAACTATAAAAACCTCTTTAATTCAATCCTACCTACGAAGTTCAACACTCAGTTTCTTCCTTCCAACTCTAGTTGTGTAACTCGAGTTCAATTCGAGTTATCAGAATCGGCGGCTCGGCGAATATCTCAGTAATAATATAATAAACACACCCAACAGGCAAAAGTCACACACATAGTTCTTACCCCACACTAAGATCAGGTCTTGTGTCGTGGGTATCAGAAACTTCGAGAGACTTTTCAGTATCACAAACAACCAGACGCGGAAAAAATTTATGTAGCCGACACGAACTTTCTCTCGTTGCGGGGATTGAACCCGCGGCCTCTCGTTTTACAGGCGGCGTTTAACCGACTCCGCCACGGGAACTGTCACTTATAACTATTGACAAAAGACCTTAATTTAATAATAGTAATTTTAGTAGTAATCAAATCAAAGATTTAGAACTTAAAGGCTAATATGATATTAAAACTATTTTTTAATTTCTTGATAACTTCTAACTCCTTTATCTATTAATCACTTACCGCAATAATAGAACAATATTTTCAAACACACTTGTATATAACCCATCACAACTAACAAGATCGTGAACGCGACCAAACAAACCAAACACTTTTCACTCTGTCCCTTGAATATTATATTCGAGAGAAGAGACATTATGTCCCATCAGGACTTTCACTATTAATGAATACTATAATTCGAACACCATAACATTGACTGTTGTTTACTAAACAAGTCATTAACTAGGATTAAACCGTTATCTACTTGCAAAATGGTTTCCGAAATAATAATACAATAGTGTATCGTCATTAAGGTTCGATATTGAGGCGCATTAGCACCGTAATGAATTGCAAAACAACAGAATAATTAAACAAAAGATCTCGCATTCTGTGAAGTCACGTACTAGCATAATATGTAAATGTTACTTCATTAAATCTCAATATTTGCCCGCAATTAGTTCAATTATGTTTGTTAGGTTCACATGTTCGAAATAACGGTATTTTTAAAAATTATGTTGTTAGTTATGTAATCTATTTTTGGAGTAAGAGACATTTTTTTGGAGAGATGTTTGAGTCAGAGTCGGTAACAGTGATATTAAAAAATTCTAGTGTTGAGGTTCGTGATGCGTATTTTTTGTGGCAGTTATGCTCTGTTTGATTATAAACAAAGTAAATGTGCACTATAAAAAATAGCGTGTTTTATGATAATTCAAATTAACTCGTTAACCAATTTCCGGTTAGTGAGTTATAGACTGTGAGAGCGTCGGTTTATATAAAGATCGGTATATAAAAGAAATGATAAATAAAAATAAACAAATAACACTCAACCGTCACATACATAGTCCTGGCCCCACACTAAGATCGCGTTGTCTACGAGAAACTTGTCGGGTTCACAAACACACACGATATTACACATAATTATGGGCCGCAATCATTTGTCTGGTTTAGTAATAATGGATGGGATGTAGTGCGTGCGTGCGTACCTGCGGGCGCGGGCGCGTGCGCGGGCGCGTGCGCGGCGGCGGGCGGCGCGGGCAGCGGCGCGGGCAGCGGCGCGGCGCCAGACAGCGTGCTGCTCGACAAGCTGCGCTGGTACACCGGCGTCACCAGCGACGACCCGCGTCTGCACATCACAACACTCACTACTACATGCATACCATACGCGTAGCCATTGAGGTATACTAGAGCGGACATCGGGAACTAAATCTGTGCGTATGGTGCGTGCACACGGGTGCACACAGTGAAGCAAGAGGGAAGATAATGTTACTTCGTAGGCGTGACAGACAGAAATAGAATGTACCTTTCATTTTGTTATAAACATTTTGTTAGCAGTGTCCCCTCTAGTACATATATTATCTCAATGCACGTAGCAAATAGAATAGAATAGAAAAACCTTTATTTGTTCATTAAAGTACACATACACTGATACAAAACTAAAATACAAATCTATTACAAATACTAATATTACAAATATCTAATAAAAAAAAGTGTAGCAGCATATGTGTTGCAGCAGAACAAAAGGGTGATGACTCAGCATACGTTCACTCACACGAGCAAACACTGATATTCTGCCATTACCCGGCTGGAGAATAGTGGCGGAGTAATGAATTCATTAGTCTGAGACGCAATTCAATTTAAGAAGTACTCACTACAAAAATGACACACAAACTACCTATGCACACGTAAAAAAAACATGTTATGATTTCTTGGTAGTAATATTAATATGAATAATAATTATAATTTATAATAATAAAAGAAATAGGTAAATAAAACCACACAATACACCACAGACACCTCTCAATAACAAAACAATACAAGACATTTATTTTGGAAATGACCATAAGTACAAATTAGAGTGAATCACACAGCAAAATCCGCTAACAACCAACCACTAGGTACATTTGATTTTTGCCTCTCTAGAAGCATGGTTTTAACATGCTTTAGCAAATAACACCTTAAAACTGAACAGCTCGACGGTATGAAAGGTAAATTACACATCAGGCGTATATGGTAAAAACACAAGGTGTTTGTGCCGCAACCAACTTGTTAAGTCAATATAGTAAAAAAATTAATGTAAAAAAATTACCCAACCCAACTATTTGTTTTATTACTAGTAATTATCTATTTATGTTACACTCGATTTGTGTATATTAATATCTATCAAATTAGAAAAATCAGATTATTCAATTATAATCTAATTATTTTTTTGCATCAAATTATAGAATATACCGGGTATCTCAAGACTGCTACAGAAAACGAAGCCGGGTGGTAGTTTTAGTGACTAGAAACACAATGCAATTAAAAATTTTGCAAACAAATGAGACAATTTTTTTAATATCGTCATTTTTGGGTGGAAAATCCATAGGTTTTGCTAAAATAATAATTTAAACTCTTTAATACCTTAGAGTCTTTATAAATAAAAGGGTATACACTATTATTTTAGGAAAAAAATGTATTTTCCACCCAAATAGGACCATATAAAAAAATAACAAAAAAAAATGGCGCTTTTTTTTCCAACATTTTCTGTTGGTTTGTGTCTGAAGTCCCTTAAACTACCACCCGGCTTCGTTTTCGGTAGCAGTCTTGATATACCCTGTATTTTTTCACAGGTTATTGAAAATGATATTAGTTTAAACAAGCACCTTAGTTGATAACAATAGTTATACCTCAATACGTTGGTGCTACTCCGACTGCTACTATCGGATTCCGGCGGACTCCAGTGACCGATCTGTCGCAGGTACTCTTCACTGCTGTTCGTCATCGACTCCACCAGGTCATGTAACTCTCTTTCTTCTTTCTCGCGCTTCTAAAACATTTTTTTTTATTAATCTACAGCATCCAAAGGGCTCTGTCACATCTATGGCCATCCCTCTATAATACGCGCTCTAGTGCATTTTCTAGCGACTTGGGTTCCACAGAATCCAAAATCAACAACCTGTAACTATTTAAATTACCTAAACATTATTGGATTTAAACCGATTGTAGTGATCGATAGCATATTATATTTAAACAAAAACAAAATGTGTGTCTATCATCGATATCAATGTTACACTAGATAAGACGTTCCTTGTAAAAAACGTGTCCCACCCAAGTGCGGTGCATGCACCGCACACGAATCAGTCTGCCGCGTGACAGCTACGCAGCAGTACGCTTCTTTGTATAAACTTTTATGTAATTTATTTTGATGTTTCCCCGTCAAACCGACAGCAAAATTTTCTGAAGTTACAATATAATTTAAGAATACAACGTAAGTGATATAATATTGTAGAATAATGCCGATAATACAGATGTTTTATTTATTATTGGATTAAATATATTTTAGAGCTCGTTAAAATACAAGGTGAGCTCCTTAATCGTATGTCTCATTTCCGCGCATAAAAATTGCCCGTCGAGTGAGAGAGATGTACTATATTAGATATAGATTATTCAAGGGACATTTACATCAGTCGACCAAATAGGCATAAACTATTCGAATACATTACAAATCCAAATATGTAGGAAGAATGTAGTTGCAAATTGATTTCAGTATTTTATTTTAATTACCTATATGTTGTTAATTAATAACACAAAAATGTGTATTGTATGTATGTTTTGAAACAGTGGATAGTATTTAGACCACATTTCTTAATATGAATTACTTAATGGACTATTCCAACCCATTGATTGTTATTGATGACTAATATCATTTAAAATTGTTTTATATTCTTACGCGTCGGTTAGGATAAAAGGAGATCTCTATAATATTTGTCCAGAATTGAACTGACTGAGACTGAGAACTGATTATCAGACTTGTACACTTGTAAGAGTATTTAATTTCATTTACATCATTTTATTAATTATTCAAGTAAATAAAAAAAAAACATTACAAAAAATATTATTGCTATGACGGTATTGATGCTTAGGCAGTATCTTAGGAAAAGCTATTATTGAAATGAACTGTCTTGTCTGTCTAATAATCTTTGATCATAATTTGTAATATTCAAGTAAACGTACTAGATGTCGCTACTGAGCCTTTGATGAATACGGGACAAATAGTTTCTATGACGCGCCTCGTCTATCGGTAGAATTTATGTCAATGGTGTCTATTGTTATACCTCGAGGCATACATTTTGTAAAATTGATTGATCTTATATATTAGCAGCGGAATATGCTCACGTAAGTGTAATGCTTACTTGTTCTGCCATAAGGTAGTCTTGGTCTATCCTGAGCCACAACATTTCATTTGCGAGATCTTCCGGCGTGATTTTGTTCGGCAACGACACTTGAGCGTATTTCCATTTGTCACCCGCTGGTGTTTTGCTATCTACTTCTACGATCCTGTAATAAAATGACTACTTAATAAAAAGAGTTTTTGGTCCAATTGGTCTATTTTTTCGCCATTCACTTGCCGTTCTTTTCTATCTAAATGGGTATAGTATAAAAGTTTATTGAATTACAGGATAATATTAACGGCGTCTTATTACATGAAATTAATCAACCAAGGGCCAGATTAACATCTTCCTAAACATAATTTACCAATAACTATCGCTCTAAATATTGTTTACTTTCATTGGATGCTATAAGGTATTATATTTAATAGCGTATACTTTAGACGAAACCCATATCTACTATAGAAGAATAATTTCATATTTTAAAAAATCTTCTAGAGTACCTTTCAAATTCCTTTGAATCGATTTCCATTAATTGTCTTCTTCTTCCATGGCCCGCTGGTGGTATACTGGGAACTTCTGCTATCGATATAAAATCTCGATTTTTTTCTAAGCTGCTGACAAATAAGTAAGACAATAAATAAAATGGCTTTTTACGAAGGTATAGTAATTATTACATAGTTTAGTTATAGGTTTACAATTAAGGCTCAGAGACAGTTTATAAACCTTTTTTAGCTATCACATGTTTTGTCCCTTTCACACGACTTTTGAATTCAGTTTGAGAGAAGAAGACAAAACATTCGATAATTTATATTTTTTTGCAGTGAATGGCGAGACGAGCATGCCCTTCGCCTGATGGTAAGCGATACGACAGCTTATGGGCAGTAGCCAAACCAAACAACACCGGGAATTACAAAGCAATGCTTGGCATTCCACTGCGCTCACCATCTTGAGACATAAGATGGTAAGTCTCGATATGTTCCATAGTTAATCTGGCTACAATGGCCTTCAATCCGAAATACAACAGTGCATTCAAACTACTGTTTGGCGGGAGAAATAGGCATTGCGGCGGTATCTATCCAGGCGGCCTCTCACATATGACAGACCTACCACCAATAAAAATAAGTTTACAAACTGTCAATGAATATGGCCATTAGGGACCAACAAATAATAGTCAAAAATATTATCTATACCTTTGTATAGGTAAAGACTGTGTTGCCCTCAGCAGTCGCGTCTTTTCCGCATCCAGTTGTAATATCATGTCTCTAAAATTCATAACTTACGGTTATTTTTGCGTAGTATTTATTTATAGAACGAATTAGAAAATTATATATTTGAGATATATTTTTAAATACATGTCAGTAGTGCCACTGAGTTCCAATAACCACTAGTGCACTTAACTATTACTTTTCTTATCGATAAAATGTATCGATAACGCAATTTTAATTGTAATAAGAAATATGTCATAATATTATATACCAATAGGTTTCTATAAACTAATATAGCAATACACTCATGCAGTAGAATTGTGCGCGATACTCACAACTGTTTATCGATATCAGTCTTGTATTTCTTATTGTGAGAGTCTCTCTTGTACGTTTCGGTGGACACGGCGGCCGCTTTACCGTCATGCTGTCAACACAGACACCAACCACGACATGTATATACAATCGTGTGATATGTTATCAGAGCAGGCACGCGTCACGCGACTCTTTCACATGTTAGACTCATTATGTACAACAAAATGGAAAGGACTGTTTATGTGTTTGTAATCGTCAGAGCAATAACGACTGTCAGACTATATTAAATCTGCATACAGGAAATATTGTTTTTGTTCAATAAATGATAGAATTTTAAATATACATTGAAGTCGTTATTTTCTGATATTTGTAGCATAGATGCAGTGTAAAAGTATTTGTGAGTATGTGGAACATTCATCGCAGGGCACATTCTTTCACTACACCAAACAACACTCATCATGCAAGACACATGTAAACACATACCTCCGAGTTCTCCTTGACTTCCTTTGACGATGGGAGTCGTTTCCTCAGATCTGGCAAGGTTTTTCTGAGCAAGAAACCGCGCGAGGCCGCTTGGAAGGCCACGATGCACTTACTGAATTGTAAGTACCACCGCCTGATTTTAGAGCCTCTGTACCAAGATTGCACCTTCGTCGCGGCTTCGTGCCGGGCCGTCCGCCATTGCCTAGGTAATTCAAACAGTAAATAATATATGCCTGTCGACATTTCAAATACCTAATTGTAATTCATCGCATGTTATGGACAAGTATAACATTTAAGAATGCCGAACCATACATTTAAGTTACAAATTGGCACAAATTACTGTCCACTAAACCATCGGATATTTTTTATTTTAAATATCTTTAGTAGCAAATCTGCTACGGCATATCAGGTTCAACACAAAATTGTGCCTTGTGATTTTATATTAATTATTAAAGTAATTTTATCCACATCATTTGAAAGTGAAATATAATAATGCGATAATTTATGATCTGGTATACCGGCAGTAGTACTGCAGCACGATGGAGGCTCGGCGCAGCGCGAGGAAGCGGCGGCGCTCGAGCACGGCGCGGAACCAGCGCTGGATGGTGATGATGGACGCCATGATCTGCTGGTGCAGACGGTACTCGAGCTTCGTCTGCTCGCTCTCGCGCATGAATATCTTCGTCATGCCTGAATGTAACGTTCATATAATTCGTAAAAATAGTCGACAAAATAGTTTTTGTGATATCGATAAATTGTCGAAACAACTCCATGATTGATGGATGCAGAATCTACATGGGCGAAGTTGATAGTATGGCCAATGTTTAATTCGTTATCAATATAATTATCAATGTAAAAATATTAGAGTTATAATTTCCTATTATCGACTAGGCGTGCTAAAATATAAACAGTGGATACCTAAACAAAGTTCGATTTTCAGACCTCGTGCGTAAAACTGTACCAATGTGTCTAAAAATGTTCAAATCCTCTATCGTACGTAGTAACCATAGACTTAGTTCCGAGTTAATGATCATCAGTCATAAAGAATGGTCTTGATTTTTAATAGTGGAAAACAAATAACTTACTTTTAACGTCGAACGTTCGAACATTCGAACTTCGTTTCGGATCATAGAATAACCCGCTGTATCGGTTTCTATTGATTTGTGTTACTACATTTTTATCCTACATACATATAAATAAAATTGAAGTGTCTGTTTTAAGAGTGAAAATAAAAAGAAATGTCCTACTACATATCGTTACATACCCGATACCTGTGCCGAAAATGATATTTAAATTTTTTTTGTCTGTCTGTTTGTTCCGGCTAATCTCTGAAATGGCTGGACCGATTTTGACGGGACTTTTTTTGTCAGGTAGCTGATATAAAAAGTAGTAACTTAGGCTACATTTATTTTAGAAAAATAAAGTAACGTTGCAATGCTCAGTGCCGCGCGCAGCTCACGCGCATGCCACCACTGGGCCGTCACGTCGGGCGCCTCCCACCACTTCTCCCACCAACGAATCAATATCACATTTACAAAATATTGTATATAAAGAAATTTTTCATTAAAGCTAATACAAAAAACTGAAAATAAATGTGTAACGGGAGTTTACTGCCGCTCACTAAGAGATGGCGCCACCGTAGAATTAGATCGCGGTATGGTTTCGTGACAAAGGTTGATAATTAAAATAAAAATGCAAAAACCAAAACAAAAAACTAAATAAACTAATTCACTTTTTTGTTAAATTTCACGCGGACGAAGTCGCGGGCTAGTCCTACATATAATCTTATTTTATTATGTAAAACTCTTACCAAGCTGATAATTATCCCTGTCCAAGTTCAAGGTGGCGAGGAAGTGTCGCACGTCAGTCTGCGAGCTCAGCAGTCCTTTAGGCAGGAGTATTCTGTACAGCTGGATGAACTCCTCATACGTGAGACGCACGTTGTAGCCCGCCTGGCGTATGCGCACGGTCTCCAACATGCCCGTGTACCGAAGCTGTCTCTGTACCGTTTCATCGTCGAACGCGTGCGGCACTTTTTCGCTGTTTGATTTTATACATCTACAAGGAAATTCATACATTAAATCTAGGGTTATAGATGTATTATAATGAGAACAGATAAATGTGATTTTTAGAGTATTTGTTGTTCTGGATTTTATTACTCCACGCTGTGCTGGCATGCGGTTATCATCGGAAGGAATTACTTTTAAATTTGGATCTCAATATTCCACCTATATGTTAAAAATTCGAATATGATTGTACGGCGTCGACATGTTTAAGCTTATATGACAAGAAAATATATTCAAAGTTATATAATCATGGAATACTAATTGAATAAAAAAAATATCCCTAGCATTCAATAAATAAAATACGTGTTGGATACCCATTGAGTTGTGTACAATACCTGATGAAGAACGGGTTGGCCTGGTTCAAGGTCTCCATCAGCGCCGCTAGAGAGTGCTGGAACTGCGCGGCGACGGTCATGGGTTGCTTTCGCTTGCCGGTGGGCACGGCGATACGCCCAGCCAACGTCTTTACACTCTGCAGGTTTTTAAGACCCTTTTTCGCACGCTCGCGAGGCCTGAACGATTTGTTTTTCCTGTGAAAGTTTTAATTGAATTAGAATAAAGATAATGAATAGGAATAGGCAATTCTTTAAGAGATCACATCAAGTGTTATATCAATTGGTAAAACGTAACATGGTGTCATTTCAAAATTATTAAGTACCTAGTAATAATATGCACCAAAGTGCCCATAACTAGATTCCAATGGACAACTTTTGATATAACTATGATCGTTTAAAGAATAGCTCGTTTTCACCGGCCACCTAAGTACAGCATGATGTGCGATTTAATACATGCCTGTTTTTTTTCAATTTTAAAAGCTAATGAGATTCTTCGTAGTCGATTTTGTGTGTTGGGCGTGTACAAATATTTTGAATAATTTTGCTAGGCTAAAACCGGCTTATATTCCAGCTAAAAGCCGTTACTGTCCCACATAACTAAAGCACTATAATAAATACAAATATAAAATGTTAAATCTATGTGTGCAATAAAATAAATACGTTCTAAATAATGAAATGATGTGTTACGTAAAAATGTAAAAACACAGCCATAGCAGGGCAGGAAACACCACAACCACCACCGATACATAGCCAATAGAGTGACCCCAACCGAAACACGTCGATCCATCCAACAAAATCGCTCAACACCGACACACGTTATTTGTATGCAACTATTTAGCCATTGAAATAAATCAACATATAGGATATAAGGTAAATTAATATAGTATTTTGTTGGATGAAATCAGAAGTGCAAGAAAGAGATAGAGAGAGACATAGAAGGAGAGAAAGAGTGGAGTAGCGAGAGAGGGCGGTTCCCGGGCATACATGACGATCTGCTCGGCGCGGTGCAGCACGTCGGCGTCGTCGAAGGCGCGCTCGTTGCGGCGCGTGCGCGTCTCGGCGAGCCTGTAATGCTTAGCGGGCTTGGCGTCCGCGCCCCGCGCCGCCGCGCGCGCCCCGCGCCCGCCCCGCTGCGGGCTCCTTGCGCGCGGGAACCAACCGGGCCACCGATTAATACAACGAACACAGTACCACTCACAAGTGGCCTACATCGAGTATGGGTGATGGCATGCAAGCGCGGACATGAGTTACGACACTGACGGACTGGCTCGCCGGAACCAATCCACAGGTGGGACACGCTACGTTTAGGCTGCAGACGCACATTTACACATATAGATGTCAGGAAACTAATAAAATCCCATACAGACGCAACTTAAGGTGATAGAACGACTAAAACATCGAAGTCCATGCGTTGAGTGCACATAAAACATACAGTAAGCATGCCGTAAACACGGTGACTTACGCAATGCGGTTGATTGCGAGATTGATTGACGATACTGTCACCAGTTGGCTGAGCAACAAGACACATTTCATTACGTCACTTCACTTGCCGGCGTAAGCTTCTATAGATATAGTGTGTGGACCAGTGTACGAGAATATATCGACACGTAGTGTTTTCACCGCAAGTGCTCGTGACTACGATCAAACCCGAGTCTAAAACGATAAATGCAATCGATTGTGTTTGATGTTTTATAGCATAGAATGTTGTATAGCGGGACGATTGTTTTATTTTTTATTTATTTTATTTTATTTCTTTTGTGATTTTGAATTTCTTTTGTAGAGGCATTATATATTTGATCATTTCCTACTTGAATTGGACATCACTAAAGTAAATATCAAAGATTAATATCAATTTTACATAGGGTTAAAAATTCTACTTTTATATCTTTTCATAATATATATTTTATATTGCGTCCATGCCACACTAGGCTAGTGTGGTGTGCTATATGGCTTAATCCCCTCTTAATCGTTCACTTGATGCGTGCCCGTGTCCTACAGTTGGCGTATATGGGCTGATACATACACACTATGTCCAATGTCAAGTGCAATATTATCAAAATAAAACATGACGACGGGCCTGATGAACATTGGTTCATTCCGGAACACGGGCTTACCTGATTGGCATAGTGTCATTCTAGCTGGATAAAAATACATTACTAAACATTTAAAACAATTTTATTTGAACAAAAACCTAATATTTTCAAGCAACAAGAGAACACTGCATGAAATGCACATAACGAATAACAAACATACTTATCAAACGTTCAATCAAAACGTGTGAATATATTAACACAATAGCACATTAACGAGTCTTAATTGTTTGTTAATTATTAGCATTTATGAAGTTAGCACTTGCGGTGAAACTACAAACATTGTTCGGACATGTTCATCTGTGATTTTGTTGCGGGTTGTCATGCGTCTAAACTTCAGACAATAATATTTTAATTGTTGGGTAATCTTTTTGTGTTAGTTGGAATTTGATTGGGCGTCAAATATACTAGTGTCACTAACGGTGTGTAAATGAGCGCAGAAAGTGAAAGAACATTGTACGAGATTTTATAATTACGCGAAGAACATGGAATTTATAACACTATCTAGGTTTAAAATGACTTCAGCAAAATATTGGCGGAGTTACTTAAAACATTTTTTTTTTGTTAAAGACATTATTTAATTATATATAAATGAAATAAAAAATATTCTTAGTATTTACTTTTACATAATATAGGTAAATAAAGTTTCAAACAGTCGATAACGTATAAGGATGCATTTTTGTATCGATTAATTTCCTCGTCAATGAAAACGGTTGCAAGACTAAGGTGCGCGCGGGTACCTGAGCAGTTCGTCGTTGTGTGCGTGCAGCGCGGCGCGCGGGGGCCGCGCGGGGTCGCTGCGGTGCGCGCGGTGCCGCCGCCCCGCCTCCAGGAACGCGAAGTAACCTCTGCAAATACCACACTTCATTACCACTCATTGTAATTATATTCATTTATTGTAATTAATGGCGAGACAAGTATGCCATTCGACTTATGGTAAGCGATACGACCGCTCATGGACATTAGCAAAACCAAACACCATGAATAACAAAGTAATGCTTTACATTCCACTACACTTACCATCCAGAGACAAATTATGTTAAATCTCTGAGTTAGTGACTCTGGCATCTATGGCTTTGAAACCGAAACAAAACAGTGCATTTACACTACAGTTTGATGGGAGAATTAATACATTACGGTGGTGCCTACCCAGCCGGCCTCTTACATATGAGAGATCTACCTATTTCATTTATATCACTAAGCAAAAGTAGTACCTGAAAAACGCCCTGACGATGGCCCACCGGAACACGGCGACGGGATCAACGCCGACTAGTTCCCGCACGAACGCCAGCGACGAGTTCTTCAGCACGCTCACTATGTCCTGCCGCATCAGGTCCAAGTTCTTCTCGCGCATCGCCGTCACCTGCGCAAACAATTATTGTACTTAAAACTTTATTTAGTTCATTACAATTTGACAGATCCGTGGCGTAATTGGGTAAATGCCACCTGTGAAACGAGATGTCGAGGGTTCGATTCCCGCACTGAGAGAAATGTTTGTGCGGCCACCAAACATTTCTTTCGGGTCTGGATGTTTGTGAGACCGAAAAGTCTCTCATAGTTCTTGATACCCACGCCACAAGATTAGATCTTAGTGTGGGCCAGCACAATGTATGTCTGTTAGGTGTTATTTATTATTTCTTTCTGTCTGTATCTGTATCAGCCCATATACGTCCCACTGCAGGGCACGGGCCTACTCTACAATCGAGAGTACGATTGAGAGTGGTTCGGCCATATGGAGTATTATTTCTTTACGAATAAATATTCCAAAATGGTTTTAGAAAATTCAGTAAAAGTCTGATGAAAAAACCAAACCGAGAGAGAAGATAGTATTTTGCGTACGGCACATCACTCTTTTCAAAATTCTTATATTGAATAGACGTGTTACGATCAATCGGTGTTTTATTAAAATACCCAATTAGTGCACACATTAAATGTCTACTTTACCATGCAGCAAAGACGGTAGATTAACATTTCACATTTGAGGAAGTTAGGCTATTTAAGATAACGCCGTTGAGCGCTAATTAAGCCAGATTCGTTCACACTCGGATTTTTAAGAGGTAAGTTACGGGCGTGAAATGTCATTTAAATAATGTTTTTTTAAATAATATTGATTATTAAGTAAGTTTGAAATGCTTCCAGTATGTTCTATTTATATCGGTGCTAATGCGCAGTGCGTGTAGTGTATAGTACCTGATATTTGACCCTGCCGGCGTAATGCCTTACGACGAAGGCCGGTTCCCGCCTTTGCGGTTTCTCATAGAAAGGATTATTTTCGTGCACGGAATTGAATTTCTGCAGTAGCGTTTCATTTGTTGCCCACGGGAAACTGAAAAAAAAAATACACATAGTCAAAAACTAAAATTACATCCTATTTCCTATAATTTTTTTAAACATATTCTCTAGCATTCAGCATTACGAATAAAATAGGTCTCGTTTCTAACTTATAGTTGAAATATTTTAGACTACCATAGAATTCTTTAGTATTCCATCAATTACTACCGTTTGCTTCGTCATCATAAAAATCCACCCAAATTTATCCAGTAAACAATTACCTCACTTTATCACCGTATAGTTCATTTGGTCTAACTCCTATCACATCTGTTTTGCCTTAAAAGCAAAATCAAAATATTCTATTATTTATTCTATCATATCTTTTGGATCGCTAATTACTGCTACCACTGCGTCGGAACGTGTTG
Source organism: Hyles vespertilio (assembly GCA_009982885.2). Lineage (NCBI taxonomy): Eukaryota > Metazoa > Arthropoda > Insecta > Lepidoptera > Sphingidae > Hyles > Hyles vespertilio. Next base: position 13,156,746 of record CM042824.1, read on the forward strand.
TAGCTGTGAAGAAGAAACTGCGCAAGAAACTCCCTCAGCAACACGAGTAGTCTTCTTTTTTTCTTTCTTTTCTTTATATCGCCAAAGCCGCATCTCCAAATAAATTAAAATTTTAATAATAAACACTCACTTGCACTGATCATCCAACAGCGACAGCAACCCATTCAGCTTCCCCTCAATGAGTTGCAAGCACCCTGTATTGTCCGAGAAGCCGATGTCCGTCCACCGGATGCCCTCGCGGCGGTACTCCTCCTGCTCGTACTTGAACACGTGCTGGTTGAAGTAGTACTGAAGGTGCTCGTTGGCGTAGTTGATGCACAGCTGCTCGAAACTGTTGCTCAGACCGAAGTCTTCGAAGCCGAATATATCGAGAACGCCTGGGAAACAAAACACTCATCTATACTAATGTTTTCTTACATTTATGTGAATTTAATTGAAAATAAACTACTTTTTACGGATTATATCCCGGATTTGAATTAATTTTTAAAATTTTTGTATACCCGAGCGACGTTTAAGTTACTTTAATTTTCGTGGTCACGGGGCGGACACGAAAACTGTAAAAAGTTAAAAAAGTAATCTATTCTTCTGCACTTATATATAAAGCTGAAGAGTTTGTTTATTTGAAAAGGCTAATACCAGGTACTACTGCTTGGATATAAAAAATATTAAGTTAATATTTAGTGTTGAGTAGTCATTCATCAAGGAAAGCTTTAGGGCACCATTTATCGCAAAAAAACATATAGCCGTACTTTTATGCAGGTAATGCTTTTTTAAGCGTGTGGCCTTGAGCAACTAGTGATGAATAAATTGGCTAAAATCCAATACTGAATATATAATACAATTGATTGTAGTCGTTATCAAATACCGAAAGCGATGTTTGAGATGATAGTTTATTGATTGCGATACATCTTATCAAATAAATTACTAATTTAAGGTTGATTTAAGATAATATTCTAATTTCCACAACCACGATTATAGAAAAATCCGAATCATTAACAATTTTATATATGTGAAAGTAAATTAAATCGGTTTGTAGTTATTATTTCATACCCCAGTGGGTATCGGATCGGATCTTGATATGGATACTGGTATTTTACAATTATAATACCCGTATCCATATCAAGATTCCAAATGTTATATCTCTGTATCAGCCCATATACGTCCCACTGCAGGGCACGGGCCTACTCTACAATCGAGAATACGATTGAGAGTGGTTAGGCCATATAGTCCACCACGCTGGCCTAATGCGGGTTGGCGGACTTACATACCATAGGAATTCTTATAAATCGCTATGGTATGCAGGTTTCCTCACGATGTTTTCCTCAGGGGCGTGCACTCCTTGTAGGCAGAAATGCAGTGCTTTACTTGCCATTCACAGATATTTTATTATAACGTTCGTACGTTTTAGATGACTTTAATTTATAGTAAATAAATGAATAAACAAAATATAATAACTTAAAAACGCCTAATATTTTATAAATAGCACCTATTTGCAATCACGCAAACATTATGGTTGCCACGCGAAAAGCAAGAGGCGCTGCAAAGCAAATTAATGTACCTAATCAACCAAGTCATGCCGCCGCGTCCCGCATTACATTTGTTTGCATGTGTGTAGTAATTTTGGTGTCCGTGCACAGTCGCAAACGCACACACCCATGAATATTGAAAGCCGCGACTCCTGCGGCAGGCCTCGGGAGTTCGGCAGTTGTCGGGAGTAATCGTAAATGTTCGTTGCCCATAATCCAAGTAAAATTAATAGGCTGGAATCTAATAAATCACCTATGCACATTATGCATTTTTGGTTAGTAAGGTTTTATTTGTTTAAATAGAAATGTTTTGTGTTTCGCGGGGGCCATTTTGCTATTTTTATGAGTTTTTGCATTGTTTACTATTTTATACTAGTATTTTTGTAAAAAAAAATAGATTTCTTAACGGTTTTTCATTTTAACATTTGAAAGTGTGTACATTTAACAGTTTATTACTAAGTTTCGATATTAATTGTAGTCATTTGCTTTTACTAGTGTGTTTGTTTATTATTTTAAATGTTATTTGATTGCGAGGTTTGTGTTAAAAATGTATGTTTATCAAATGAATGAATGAGGTGGCCGAAATCTTGCGTTTATTTACATCGGGATAGGTATAGTAATCTCAACTAACCGGAACCTTGAATATGTGAAAATTGAAAGCTGACTACCTAGGTGAGTTTTTTTTTATTTTACTTATTAGAATTTCTTCCGCCGCGACGATCGATCGCTGTTTTGTCTGCGTTGCCGTAGAAAATGGACATGAATAGTAGTACATCTAAGACTTGTTATGTTGGCATGGTTTCCGACTTAGAGATCCGTCGCGTGGCTGTGACTATGCTAAAAAACTATAAAAGAAAAAGTTTTTGTGACCGAGTACTCCGCCGCATACCCAGTGTGATAATCCTGTGCACGCCGCTGGTTTTCCTTCACCATTTTAGTGCGTGGTGATTGACTATCAATACACACATGACTCCGAAAAGTCAGAGGTGTGCCCTGGGATTCGAACCCGCGACCACCGTGAACATGTGGGCAGCCGCGTCTAGTCCGTTTACCAACAGGCCACCACGCACTTATATCTATTAAATTCTTATCACTGTAGTTAAGTACAGTCAAACGCGAAACAACTTGTCCAATGAACTCGAGGCATATGGATGCGTGAGTGACCACCCGCCTCTTTTACCTCTAAGAAAGAAAGAAAATCTCTACTGTCACGATTTAAATTTAGAAAGGACTAGTTGTTTCGCTTTTTCTGTGGGAACCGTATCATACCTATACTGTTTCCTTGATGTTCCCGGAGCGTGTCCTTCTTGGAGAGCAGCGCGTGGTTGACCTGCATCACTATCCAGTCGAACAGAGCACCGTACAAGCACTTGGCCATCGCGTCACGCGTCGCAATAGCTTCCGGCAGCCTGCGATCATATCAATACACAAATTAAATTTATTTATTTATTTATTTATTTCAGACTTATTCAATTGTGCCTCTGAAGACTAACGGCTTTATTCGTAGACAGCCTCCGTGGCGCAGTTGGTTAGACGCCGGCTGTGAAATTAGAGACTACGCACCGAACCCCGCACCGAAGCAAATATTTGTGTGATTGTTTCGGGTCTGTGATTGTGAGGCCGAAAAGTCTCTCGTGGTTCCTAATACCCACGACACAAGACTTGATTTCAGTGTGGGGTCATAATTATTTATGTGGCTGTTGGGTGTATTTATTTTGTTAATTTACTTTTAACTTATTATTAGTTTTATATAGAATGTTTTGCCCCTTTATAATGACTTTCGAACTCAGTTTGAGCGAAGAAGACAACACATTAGATAACTAATTGACTATGATTAGGTCCACCAACATTTATGTTTCTGATATCAGTCAGTATCAGCCCATATACGTCCCACTGCAGGGCACGGGCCTACTCTACAATCGAGAATACGATTGAGATTGGTTAGGCCATATAGTCCACCACGCTGTCCTAGTGCGGGTTGGCGGACTTTACATACTATAGAAATTCATACAAATTCGCCGTAGCATGCAAGGTTGCCTCACGATGTTTTACTTCGAAAAGTGCGTAGTCATTAACAATCAACACACATGACTCATTATAACATAGCTTTAATTTTAAGAACCTTATTTTCAATCAATGGTTTTAAATATTTCGAAAGATCTATAGCATTTGCAGGTCCTATTGCAAAATGACCAAATATGAATCACATTAACAGCAATATGACTAGGTTGAATTGGTTAACTAGTAAATAACCGCGTTGGAGGTCAACTCACGACTGTCCTCCAACAAATTATACGGTACAAAGAAACATGCTGGGACATGAGCTTATTCAATTGACTTTAAGTGATTACTGTAAAATGACTATTCGACATATCTCGTCATAGTTTTAAGATGAAGGACTTCCATAACAAGAGCCATAAAATTACTTTAACAAAATGTTTGATATAGACAAAGGACCGACACACTTGTGCTGGATGGGTATGACAGGTTTCTGCCATAACGTGTAGTGGTAACCCGGATGGGAAAAAATATCCTCTCTCTCTCTGACTCTTCAGGCACAGAAAGTCCACTGCTGTACATAGGCCTCCTCCAATGATTAACCTCACCGACCTGTTGGAAACAGCCTGCAATCAGCGCCTTCCTTAACCAGCTTGCCCATCCACTTTGTAGGCCGGCAGAAATATTCACATTGTATTTACCACTACCACTAACATCCACGCTTGTATAATTGGCATATAAATACATAATAATAAATACACCCAAATGTCACAAACACAGTCCCGACCCCACATTAAGATCGCGTCTTTTGTTGTGGGTGTCGGGGGCAAATATTATGAAGAATTTTGGTTGCTTTAAATTTGGAAATTTTTTTGCTTTACATTTGGCAATTTATTTTTTTGCATCTTCCCCTAGTATCTTCCCTTGGCGACGTCCTTGCAGTCGGTATACAACGCACCTGTAGTTAATAACGAGCGTCTCTCCCGAGGCGCGCGCCCGCTTGGAGGTGAGCGCGGCGAGCAGCGTCTCCTGCTTGACGCGCAGCAGCGACGAGATGAGCGACACCACCTCCGGGTTGCGCACGCCCACCGCCTCGTCGTGGTGGTACGACTTGCGCTGCGGCTGGAACTCAACGTTACCTGCAATCGTAATATACACCACCTTTAGAATTAAAATGAACTAATAAAATAATCTATTGAGACTGCCTCGGTGGCGTAGTTGTACTACAATACGGTTACAAAGCTGAGGTCTCGGTTTCGAATCCCGGGGCGGGAAAAGTGATATTGGATTTTTCTGTTCATTATCAGCCCAGTCAGGAATTTGTGCCCGATATAGCGATAGGCTCGCCACCTATCACATCGTGGGACGGAACATACAAGGCGAAATGTGGGTGCGCTGGTGGCTGCCTACCCCTTCTGGGAAAAAGGCGTGAGTTTATGTATGTATGGTATGTAATAAAAAAAAATATATTTTGGCTTTTAATCATATATTGGCTCAAAATAACTATCCCTATCGACCCGTTATTAAAGACGGACCTATTGACGCGTGAAGGACAGAAACATGTATACATCGGTCTTCTCGATTTATCCTTACTAATATTATAAAGGTGAAAGTTTGTATGTATGTATGGATGTTTGTTACTCTTTCATGAAAAAACGGCTCAACAGATTTTGATGAAATTTGGTATAGTGATAGCTGACACCCTGGATTAACACATAGGCTACTTTTTATCCCGAAAAATGTAGTGTTCCCGTGGGATGAGTCAGGAAACCAAATATACATATTTTCTACTCTTTCAAATTCAAATTGTTGGCACGGGATGTCCTCTCCTACGGAAGGGAAATATAGTCGACGGCACGCGGGAAATATAGTTAGTAGACACGCGAAATAATATGTTCTTGATGTGGATTGGACTCAAAAACTATCTGCACCCGGGCGAAGCCGGGCCCGACAGCTAGTCTTCCATAAGTACAAAATGTATTATGTTACAAATATTTAATGAACATTTCCCAAAATATAAGATTTTTAGTTGGGTCTATACTGGGTATCTCAAGACTGCTACCGAAAACGAATCCGGGTGGTAGTTTTAGTGACTACAAACACAATGCAACTAAAAATTTCGCAAAGAAACGCAACAATTATTTTTTATGATTTTTTAAATATCGTCATTTTTGGGTGGTAAATCCATGGTTTTTGCTAAAATAATAACTTCAACTCTTTTATACCTTACCTTACCTACTATTATTTTAGGAAAACATGCATTTGCCACCCAAATATGATCATAGGAAAAAAAATTGTCGCTTTTTTTTGCAACGTTTTCTGTTGTATTGTGTCTGAAGTCGCTTAAACTACCACCCGGCTTCGTTTTCGGTAGCAGTCTTGATATACCCGGTATAATAGGGAATATGCACCAGACTTCAAAATAAGTCAAAATATTTTTTTTTGTAATATTAATATAGAAATATACCTTAAAGATATTTTTTAAATTTATCAACTCTAAATCCGTAAAATAAATACTTAAAAAATGACATTTCCAATTTGCCGCGCATTTTTTTCCGAAACGCGATCTATTGCTTGAAAAGGAAAGTGACGACAATGGTCACGTTCTTATGAAGTTTTAGCTTGAGTGTATTGTTTTACGTTTGTTTATAAGTTATTTTGAACTTTCTTTATACTATTAAATAAAATGGATTATTTTGTCACGAAATACAGTTCTGTAGCAATTCATGAAAGAAACTTAATCCAAATACTACGTTGTTCATATCGTGACCTCTGACGTCACAGCGAGTTCGCGCCAACATGGCGTTTAAATGCTTTGAAACTGATTGCAGTTTTCATTATTTTTTTGGACTTTTTTATTGATATTTTCAAAGACTTATATTGTTTCCGATAATGCAATAACATACAGAATTGATAAAAAAAATAAAAAAATGACATGCATATTCCCTATTCTAAAGGTGCGATATGCATTGTATCAAACACTTATTGCTTGTCATAATGCCTATGCTTAGATGTTGTAAACTACGCAACGGATTTTAATGCGGTTTTCAACAATATACTATATACATAGTGACCAAGTGGGAGATTTATATATTTTTTGTTTTAGACGAAAATAAAACATAGTATATAGAAATAACATAAAGAAATATTAATGTCGGCCTTTTCACTATAGGCAATGTCTTACAGACAACCATGGGAAGGATTTTGGGAAGGAGAAAGAGAGGCCTAAAAAAAAGAATACAATCTAGAAAAATTAAACGTAATATAAACACACAAACATAATATACGTAGGTGACATATAACATCATAAATAAATAAATATACAGTTACATAACCTACACTTCTTTTGCGACGGACGTTTGGAAGTTTATGCGTAATTTTTTTACGATGCGCGCATAGTTGCATCCAAAAAGCAAAATGTTGAAGTTAGCTGTTAATTTACTGTATAATTTCCGTAACCCAAAACTACATTCAAAATTATTTCTTAAATATTCCTAAATCTTCACCACGTCTTTTTATATCAGTAGCGATAAAAAAAATATATTTGTAAATATACATGTCTATATGATTTTAAATTATATATGATGATGAATGGTTCGCCAAAAATACGTGATGAAAGTGACTTTTATTTTAAAAAGAAGTATATCTTCTTTCGTGCGTAAATTATACACACACGTTTCTTTCATTTATTTTTAATGCATATGTTTCTGGTGAAGTGTGGACTAAAATAATATTTGCAACCGGGTGAAAATGTACCTGGCCACTAGTGAATAAATACGCCCAATAACCCAACACATACCTACATCTAAATATACCCAGTAATATCCCAAGGCTTGTGTCATGAATTTCACATCTTATTAAGGATTTCTCAGTATAACAACACCCAGACTGAAAACAAATATTTGGGAATAAAGTTTATTCCCTAACGTCATGTCATGTCATGTGCTATACAGCCAGTATCTTAACCAACTAGTCCATGATAAAAGGGTTATCTGTTTTTAACTAGAACATATTATGTGAAATAGAGTTGCCATAGAGTATAACTACAGTTTTTAAGTGATAATCATTATTCATAATTCTTAGAAAAATATAATAAACAATATCATATTGATTCTCATAGTCATAAAATTTATACCTGATAGATTCTCGATAATCTATACACTCGATTTGCTTCTCATTATTGATCGATAAGAAATTGTCCATTATATCGTTTATTTTTTGGCTTATTTCACTGCAGCAGTGAAATATCTGATATCAACTCGAATAAAATGTAATATCCTATGATAGATATGTCCTATAAAACGAAACGCATAGCAAATAATCGAGATATGCGGCATCACATTATCGATTTCCCAGAGCCTAACTTAGTTGCTTCATAATTGTAGCCAAAGTCACCTTGTCGACTGACATTGCACAAAAAGAGTAAATCTGAACATATTAACATTTCAGGGGTTTCCGTTACAACCTTTGAAAAGATTTTATTTACCGCCCTACCCACTTATTTATGCAAAAAAAATTGTAGGAGAAAGGTTAAAGTGTCCTAATTTATCGGGTTTTGTTGGAAGAACGACTCTAATTCGGCTGTACTATCGAGCTCTGTGTTACAAAAAACGCAAGGGTATTGCAATCTGTCTCTAAGACAGTCTGGAATTCAGTTACTAGGAGACCGGAATAATTTTGTTTATCGTACAGACATAATCTTTTGTCGCTCGATACTCTATCAGACAATTGCACTAATTTATTTACATTATAGTTGTGTCTAATTACTTTGCCAAGTGAAAATAAAAACCGGCCAAGTGATTTATGAGATACAGCCTGGTGACAGACAGACAGATGGACAGCGGAGGCTCAGTAATAGGGTACCGTTTTTACCTTTTAGGTACGGCACCCTAAAAATATGCAAATTAACGTGGCGCTTACTTATATATTGCTCTTCAATGTTCCAAGTATTTCACCTGCATCGAGTATCTCTTGAGTGTAACGAGTGGTGAATATACGCGCCAGCTCTCATTACAATGCTAGAGTTACTTGGGGGAAGTCTATACATAACCATATATGTATATACATTTTATAGCATAGATCTGGAAAACGAACGAAACGCAACAGCAAAGCTGTCGCTTCACGTCAATTTCAGTGAGACAAATATACAGCTAAAAGTTTCCCAGTGCGGAAAATTATGATGAAGTAATTTTTGACATTTGAGGTCGAAGTTGCAAGGTTTGCCAAGATATTATGACCACCAACTAACGTACAATTCAACGAGAGATGTTTGTGTGCCGTAATGACCGTCATCCGGTTTAGGATAACTATGCTAATAGTTAATTTTATTTAGTTATGCATAAATCTTGGTATTTATACCAGAAACATATTATACAGGGTATATCAAGACTGCCACCGAAAACGAAGCCGGGTGGTAGTTTAAGCGACTTCAGACACAATGCAACAGAAAAAGTTGCAAAAAAAAGCGACATAATTTTTTTTGTTATTTTTTTCCTATGGCCATATTTGGGTGGTAAATACATTTTTTCCTAAAATAATAGTATATACCCTTTTATTTATAAATACTCTAAGGTATAAAAGAGTTTAAATTATTATTTAAGCAAAAACTATGGATTTACTACCCAAAAATAAAGATATTTAAAAAAATCATAAAAAAAAATTGTCGCGTTTCTAGGCGAAATTTTTAATTGCATTGTGTTTGTAGCCACTAAGACTACCACCCGGCTTCGTTTTCGGTAGCAGTCTTGAGATACCCGGTATTATTATGGAAAAGGGGTCACGTTCTACATCAAAATAATTGCGGATTTAATACAACTGCTGTATGTATGCAGGGATTCAATTGATGGGGAAAACGGAAGGTTCCCTATTTGTTGTAGTGGTTAGGGACAGACGAACTACTTCCGATGAAGGGAGTTTTTTTGCTTGTATGCTAATAACCACAGATCGCCCTTGAGGCCGTGTAATACCGAAGGCGACTCTGGATGTCACACATATAACTTCCAACATTCGAATATTTAGATCCAAATATATTATTATGCAAATATCTAAATCGCTACATTGTTTTGTAGATCATTCTCAGCATTTAGCCCTAAGAGTGAAGGTTCGGAAAAGTAGGTATTTAAAAAATATATAACCGCCTTCCTTCTCATCTTGGAGCGGAAATGAGCTCGGCGAACTATGGGTGGCACTCGAAGCACCTCACTCCATTGAATACAGGATCTAGGTTACATAATATTATGTAAACACGTATCAGTACGTGTGTGGAACACCTACGGTTAAATGAGAGTAAAAATGTTAGAGAACAAAAATATCGAATCTGTACCGTAAATAAACCAGGCTATAATTTCTTGCAATAAAATCCGTAATGCAGAACTAAAAAAAATCTAGAAACTTCAAGATATTTTATTAGCATATTAATATCGCATGTATGGCCTTTATGTATTCGTGTCAAGTCAAGTAAATGATCGATTTCCTGTGTCTATTACGTCTACGGCACGGAATCCTACTTTAGGATCGGTATCACGGATCATTGAATGTACATAGTGCGTTTTTACCACACCCTAATACATCATTTACAGTAAATCAATTCTAGCTCATATAGCAGAATAACCAAAGCTTAATTCTTCAGGGAAAATAATTCACAACAACGCAACAATATCGAGTTTAAAAATAACAGGAGGAAAATAATAACAATAATTGACAGGCATTCCATATTTTTCCGCTTCGTAATTTTTAGCATTTGAAAACCTCCAATTACTTTTTAGTTCGTTTATCACAATACAGTTTTCGTCATTCCAAATGTCTATGATAATAGAATGTTATCGACCGAATTAGTGGCCGAAGCTTATCTATCGATAAGTGGATAGGCACTTTATTTACCATTTGTGTAGTGGTGAAACACTTATAGATTTGAAGATTTACGATAACTCACCCAACAGCAGCACGGCGGAGAGCACCGCGAAGAGGCGGCGCTGCTTGTCCAGCGTGAAGCCCACCATCTCCATGGACTGCTTGAGGCGCGAGAACTCGTACTGCTCGTCCGTGCCCGGCACATCACTACACCCGGTCCGCGACAAGTAGTTGTACTTGTCCACACTGAGCAGGTGCAACTGCTCCTTCTCCTGCTCCGACGCGCCCGCCAACAGATAATAGAACACGTGATAGTTCCTCTCGTTGCGCCCCTGGCTGCAGATGCGCGACTTTTCCAACAGATACTTTTGCACCACGGCACCGTGCACCATTCCATTTTCCTTGTAATTCACTTGTATGAACTTGCCGAACCTGCTGGAGTTGTTGTTGTGCGCGGTCTTGGCGTTGCCGAACGCCTCGAGCACGGGCCCGGCGCTCAGGATGGTCTGCTCCACTCCGCTGCCGTGGGAGCCCTTCTGACTCAGCGCCGTCAAGTGATGCAGCAGGAAGTTGGTGCTCTCCGTCTTGCCGGACCCGCTCTCGCCACTTATCACTATGCATTGGTTAGTCCTTTCGCGCAGCATGCAGTGGTACGCAGCATCGGCGACGGCGAATATATGCGGCGGTAGACTCGAGCCGATCCGTTTGTTTTGGTACAGTTTCACATACTTCGGATTGTATATGGGGTAGAACTTGAACGGGTTGAGGGCTATCAGAATGGAGCCGACGTATGTGTAGATGTATCCGGCGGCGAACCTCGCCCTCAAGTTGTCGAGCAGCGTCTGCTCGTTGAGCTCCGGCAGTTGGCACAGGTCGGGGTACTCGCGGTCCTTCGGCTGGTACAGAAACCGCTGGAAGTAGTCCTTGATCAGCTGCGGATCCACGGAAAAATTCTCCATCCATGGTTCGTCGGGAATTTTTTCTCGGAGATAGAATCTGTAAAGTAAACACGACTGTGAATCGAAATGTTATTTCAAACTGTAGCAATAAAATGCTATAAATAATTTACTTTTGGGTCATATTTATGATACGATGAGGATAATTAAAAGTTTGCGCGCGTTATAGTTTTAGTTTCCATGTTTAATCGCGCAGCAATGTTTCAGTTTGATTGGCAGGATGGAGACGGCGTTATCACGCGAGCGTGGCAGGAAGAGTGACTAGTGAGTCACGCGGCGTTGGGACATTATCCCCAATCACTGCTGCAGCCCTTGCGCCTTATTAAACAACTTATTGTAAACAATGCGCTAATTTTGTTTAAGTACGCACGATATACGATAACTTGCCGATAGCGAGAGCACTATTTACATAGACTGAACCGTTTGTGTCGCACGCTAAATTAACACTACATATTGTTCAATTATAAGGATACAACATGTCAAAATCTCCACAATTATTGGACACAGCGTCGGACATGCAACAATTAATATGAATCATCACGTCGGAACATTGTAGAAATAGTTTGCAAATAGCAATGCGGTGACAGGATACGTTTAAGAGCGTACGACTGTAGTACTAGTAGATAAATACACTAGGACCGGCGCACAGGTGTGTAGGCAAGGTTAAAGTATCTCCACTGCCACATAATGACTGGAATGAGATAATTACACAGCTAGACTTAATCAAGTCTGCTAAATCTAGCATGGTTCAACTATAATCAACTAGAGTTTACTTCCCAAAAGAAAAAAAAAAAACAAAGCAAAAACCACAAAGGCGGGAAAATATGGCATAATATGTATGACGCTTCTGTAACAGCAAAAACATAAATAATCCATAACTTAATATTGTCACAGATACGCGTTAATGAAACTGCAATTGATTAATATTTATTGGGCACCATAATAGTATTGCCCTGCGGTACCTAGATTTTCTTTATTTAGGCGTCGATTTTCTGCGTCTAGATATGAATTACGCTGTTTATTACTAGCATTATAGTGCATAAGAAAGGTAGAACAAACATCTTTAATAAACCGACGTTAATAATGAGGAAACTTCGGTGAAATAATCCATACCTGTTATACTGGCCGGTGGATTTGTTTTTGGGCCAGAGAAGCATGACGGCGACTGGAGACTCATTGGGACCGAGTCGTCTCTCCTTGCATTCCCCACTGACGGTATCTCCGACAACCTATTATCCAATTATACAAGTTACAATACGTACTTAGTAACTGCGGTAATTATCACTCTAGTTATAATATACATATTCATTAACATTGAAATAGAGTTGCGGGTTTACTTCCTACATCGGTAGTACAGCCATATCATTGAAGCGTATTATATTACTTGTATGCAGGGTGGCGTGTAAACATTACATATTTTTTATGTTATTCGCTCGACAATTATAATCATGCATTAATAAGCATAATGATGAAGCATTTTATATTCCTTTTACAAATAAATATTACAGGGAATATGAGAAGTCACAATCCCATCGTAATAATGATAATACTTATGATTTTGAAATTCACATATGAAATAAATCATGTATTAATTGATTTCTTATCTTAATGATTCAATGACATTTTTTCAATCATACTATTAGTTATGCGTACTCTATTATTATTGTTAAAAAAAAACGATAACAGGCCGTCCCCTGCCTTCTCAAATAATACAAACAGAAGCATACAAGTCTTTTTTTACTATTAACTGTAGGAAATATCAAATTAGCCCCAACAAAAACAAAGCTTATGACTCATTCATTTGCAGATGGAAAAAATCTGGCTTCAACATATAATTTATCAGAATGTGCAAGAATATTTACTTGTAATAACCTTATAATAACACTTATATGGGCGAGCGATAGCTCAGCGAGATGAAATCCGGATTGCTAAGTCGCCAATTCAAATCTAAGGCATAAACCACTTCATTTCGAAACTGCGTATGTATGCATGACTTCCTTAAAAGGTGAAAAACAGACCATCGTAAGGATACCCCGAGTCCTTAATAATTTTAGGGTATGTGAAAACTACCAATCACACAATATCGCTCTCCGGAAATTGTGGATATCAAGAAAAATTTTAGTCTTGTCATAAAAGTATAAGCATTAATTCTACATCAAAATGAATGTGAGAGACATGAGCCACATAAAGAAAAAATAGTAGATTTAGCAGGCATATTAAGTTTTAACTCCATTATAATAATGCATATTTTGTGTCATGGGTATTAAAAACCATGACAAACCTAGTGATGAAATAAATTATTGGAGGTCACATAAGCTATTAAACGGGCTGGCTCAGTCCAGGTATTAAACCTACTGTGTTGTATTACTCAATTGAGGCTGCTAAATACCTAAAATATATTCTGACATATGTATTAAATTGCTTCAAAGCATGTTTAACATAAAAAGTAAAAAAATGTACCTCGGCAAGTTCATATGGCCCTCCAGATCCATCATTCAAGTTGAGTTTCTCTGTTATGCAAGTGACTATTTCTTCTGAACTTGTTTGTTTGGAGGCTTCAACAGAAAGGGCTTCGTAATGTGGCGAGAGTGCCCCCACGTATACCTAAATGGGAGAAAAATAATTTACAAAAGTAATTGATGGCATCGGCATAGTCATGAGAAGACCAGACATAGACACTGTTTGAGTTCAGAGCATATTTCAACTTTTGAAGAGACTAAATAATAAAGACTGTTAGTTTCCTTTTCATTATCATTCACTTCGACATTGAAGGAGAATAATTTGAAGATGCATCACAAGAAATTGCAACAATAGTGAAATTCACCAAGCTGTGTAAAGCATGGGTGGTGAAGTAATGCTTAATATTATGTTTTATTAGGCTTGATAAAAAAACAAGCACATCAGTTGTTTGACCACAAGTATGACACCATTACTTTTAAATATGAAATACATAAATGAATACTTGTCTGACTGACTATCATGTCCTTCAAAGTCAATAGACAAAACAATGGTATCCTCTAATACAGCTTTGTGCATCTGTACCAGCCCATATACGTCCCACTGCAGGGCACGGGCCTACTCTACAATCGTAATCGATTGAGAGTGGTTAGGCCATATAGTCCACCACGCTGGCCTAGTGCGGGTTGGCGGACTTACATACCATAGAATTTTTTTTATAAATCGCTATGGTATGCAGGTTTCCTCACGATGTTTTCCTTCACCGTTATAGTGCGTGGTGATTGACTGTCAATACACACATGGCTTCGAAAAGTCAGAGGTGTGCCCTGGGATTCGAACCCGCGACCACCGTGAACATGTTGGCAGTCGCGTCTAGTCCGTTTACCAACAGGCCACCACGCACTTCCTTGCAGCTTTGTGCATATCGGGGATCTAATACCTACAAATTATGTTTATACAATTTGATTCATTTTGTGAATTCAAAAGTTATCAAAATATAAAAGAATTCCTAAAATTTTTGCCATCTATTTACAGTTTGTTATCATAATCAGTTTACAGCTGATTAACATCATTTAATTTTTCAATGACCAATAAGTCAGGCTGTAGTAAATTAACATTATTAAATTTTCAAAGACTATTAAGTTGGGCAATAGGCTAGTTTCATACATTTTTATTTTTGTTTATAATGGAAGTTTACGTTACGCAAAATCATAATCAGAAAGAATTTTTAAAATCCGTTAAGTAATAAGCAAGTTACAAATATATGAAAGTTGGTGGTAGGAGTGATAGAAAAGGATGCAACATGCATGGTGTGACGTCATCTTCCATAAGGTGCACGCGTGCGAAAGAGACAACGAGTGTCCCCACCGTACTATTAAATGTATTAATATCTCAGTCATTTTACATTCAATTTTGATGCTGTTTCCAAAAGCAGTTAAGTATGTGGTGGAATCTAGATACCTCTTGGTATGAATATAGATACAACCTGACAAGAATGGTTGCGGGTTCTATTACCAGGGCATCATTTAAACTTTTAAGAATCCTTTAGGTATTGCTCTTATCAATACACACATGAAATGGCAGAGAAAAAAAAACATAAGGTAATTTGCATACCATAGACATATATTTACAAGAACTTCTAGGTTTTGTGTAATCACCACGTGTGCCACCATGTGATTAACCTGCTTGTGCTTACAAAGTAATAGCCTAAGCCCTTTAGATAATATACTCAATTTAAGAATGAATTCAGTGAGTGGATGTAAATAATACTATTTTACATCATAAGCTCAATATTTGATTGTGTAATAAGCAATTCAATTAAGTATCCCATGTCAATATGAAAGTTAGAAAATACCACACTGTTTGCCAAAAAATTAAGCAAACAGCCATTCAAATTAATGCATATTTTAAAAAACTTAATAAGTATTTTTCTATTAGCAATTGTAGATTTACAGTCTATAGAGAATGGCAAAGTATTTGGAATTATTATTTTAGAATTTTATTTTTCCATCATACAGTTAAAAGCGATATTGATATGTAAATTACTAAATTTAAGAAGTACTGGAACATTTCATATATTATGTGAATTAAAACAATTTGGATATGATTTCATGAACCATCAGTAATGAAACACACTAACAAAATGTTAATTTATATGGTCTGTGTCATATAATTATTATTTTTTTACAAGATTATCAATTGTAAGGAATATACAAAAGTTATGTGTATATTAATTTTAATGAGATCACCCTAATTCAATTAAAAGTCAGACAAACATATCATATTTGGCACATTGTAACCATTTTTAGTATGTGATGGCATCATAATATAACAACAAACAAATGTCACAGTTCAGTAAAGTATAACATTCTTTAGTTAACTGGTATCAGTATCACAAACAGTCAACCACTTATCTTAACATTTTTGGGGCAACATTTATAAGCCATTAATCATAATTATTTACTAACTTCTCTGGTGCTCACCTGCACAATGTGTCTTTGATTCTCAGAATGTGCCATCTTGCATCATTGTCCTACTCCTTGCTTCATTGTTGGGTACTAACATGCGTTATCTTCATTTTGTTGTACTCTTATCAACTCTTCTCCTGTGCCACAGGCTTGTATACATGATGTCTTCAATTGAACAATAATTCTGGCAACACGCACTCCACAATTACCCGAAGATCAATAGCGATAGGTTTCATATAGAACCTCTATGTGCTGCACCTGACCCCCACGGAGACTGGCAGGTAGTCAACCGTAACAACTTTATGAAATATCATGCCACTACGCATACTCTTCGACGTACACGACACTTGCAAGGACCCGTAGCTGTTGCTTTGTGTTCTTCAGACTCTGGATGACAATTTACAAGTGAAACACAAAGAAGAGAAATCTCAGATGTGGGTCACATGCTGATTGGATGGAATAAGCAGAGCTTAAATCTGAGCTTTAGATCGTCCACTTTGTGTAATTATCAACTTCAGATTCTAGAAACTTTTCATTCAACTCTCGTATTGAAATCGCTCACAATGTACCAACTTATTACAGTTAAAAAACAACACATTCAAGTCAAAACTGTAGCGAAATCGGTGTCTCCGACAACCTGTTATTTGTCAAACACAACTCTCACGGACGCACCACGTAACCGCACCAGATGTATTTTATTATGGGGTAAAGTAATCGAAACGTTTTCTAATTCTTCTCCACCCTTAATTATATTCTTTCCTTATTTTAATAAACAAAGTGTTCAGAGAAATCTAATCTATTGAACCACCATTTTTATTTGTGTCCGACTTGAATCGTGTATCAAGGAAAAATATTCGAATAAAAACGCTTTAAGATCACATACAGAAACACATAAATTGAAGACATTTTAAATTAGTCGCATTATATCATAGACAACGATACACAACTTTTTCATCTGTTGTCTCTTTCTGACAGATTTAAGTTTTTAAATTATATACACTGAGGAGTAAAACCAAACAGCTCACGTTTTAAAATTGTTTTCATAAAAATAAAGAGATTGTATTTTAATGAAAATGGAACGTCTACAATTTACAATTTAAAATAACGGCCAACTTAATACAGATTCTTTGAATCACGTTTCCCACCTTAAATCCTCAACTTGTCATTGGCGTAGCACAAAAAAGTGCTTGTAGCCACAAAAAAGAAAGAAGAAAAACTTAATACAGTAACCACACTTTGAGAGATCTCCTAATTAACTATATCATAGTCCAAAGAGCACAATTCACAATGCTTTGGACGCGTAGTATATAACAAATATATTAATCTATTATTTACATTGATTTAAAAACTAAGGATAGGCCCTTTAGTACATTGGGTACGTCAAAAAGATGCCTGCGAAAATTGCGCTATCTGTCAGATTTTTACGTCAATGGCGGCCATGAAATCGTTTTTCAATAATGCTAAAATAAATGTTATATTGACTTAAAATAATATAATTTTTACTTAGCGGTGATAACAAATATTATCTTTTTGACGTGACAACGTCTTAAATTAGGTTGCGGCTGGGAGTCACTTATGAAAAAGTGTAACGCCCGGTAACGTAACGGTGCGCGCGCAGCACTAGAGAATTAGGCGCATTGAATCGGCGCATGCTTGTGTCTCTGTCTTTGTCTTTCTCGAACGTTCTTGGCGTTGAAAAAACAAGAAAGCGTCACAATACAAGTTCACACGTGTGGTTAAAGTATCGTCAGCTGTGTCTGTAGTGAAAATATGGAGTGCTTAGATTCGTCATTACATGTACAATGTTTTAGTAAACAAAATATATTTCTATAGTTAAAATTTGTGCAATTCTTATTTTCATTCAATTCCTTGTTCCTATTGTGCAATTTAATTATATTCATATCAATAAATATTCTACCGAGAAAAAGACGTTGTCACGTAAAATCTTCGCCCGTAAAACCGACTTTACAGGCAACCATTTTTTTTTTGTGAACTTTCGGTCATCTTTAATGCACACACACGCACGATAAATTAGGCATTTGTCGGCGATTTACAACCGGTGCGCTGTGACGTCACAACCGTTGAACTGGTCTGCGGACCACTTTAGTGACAACACTTTTCTTGCTTTCCGCCCCGTCCATATATTTTACGTCAATGATTATTTATTAATTACATTATGGTTACATATCAAAATAGAATGAAGTAAGTATGCCCACTATTAAGTGGGACACAACGACAAACTATTAAGTTTGTCGTTGAAACAACAGGCATATAGATTATAGGCAAGCGCGGTGTCGGAAGCCCGCCGATGCAGGCTGCTTCCAACTGGAAATCATTTCATTGGGGGAAGCTTATTTTCAGCAGTGAACTTCCTGTAGCTGAAACGAACAAACGAATCAATAGTTTTTATGATTTTATCTTTTTAATAATCCAAACTATGTATATTTTTTATAAGTGATGCTTTGCTTATAAATCATTACATTGCACTGATGATCCCCTAGAATTGAAACGAAGCATTCGTATATCCGTGTGGTACAGTCTCCTAAAATCGGGACGTTAACCAACGTGGCTGGTTGACTAACACATAGTACCTGTATCTTATTCAACAGTTCTTCGTTCACTAAACAGTATTTATAATAATATGTATTACTTGTGAGATACTTTGTATTTTCATGCGATGGCGAAGTCAATCTGCTTACCATCCTTTTCTCGAAGCAATTCAGACAAAGTTAAAGCAAGAAGCTTGAATTTTCAGTTACACAATGCGTGCTTATTTAAAAGGTAATAAAAAGCTATATTTAAAATTTCATTCAATTTGAACCGATCGTTTAAGAATTGTGTACTGGTGGTAGGTCTTTCATATGTGAGAGGCTGCCTGGGTGGGTACCACCGCAATGTCTATTTTTCCCGTCAAACAGCAGTTTAAATGCACTGTTGTGTTTTGTATTTTAGCCATTTGTATTGTAGCCAGAGTAACTACTGGACATATTGAGACTAAACATCTTATGTCTCAGGATGGCGAGCGCAGTGGAATGCCAAGCATTGCTTTATAATTCAAGGTGTTTGGTTTTGCCACTGTTCGCGGTCGCATCGCTTACCATCAGGCGAACGGCATGCTCGTCTCGCCATTCACAGCAATAAAAAAAAATTAACTTGTCAAACTTTCATAATTTTGTCCTATGATTTTGTCACTCACTGACTGACTGATTGACCGATCATAAAAAGTCTAAGGCACTTCTAGCCAACTTCTAGCAGACATAGAACTTTCAAATGTAGAATATAATTAGTGTTCAATGTCTAAATCAAGGAAAAAATTAAACATTTCATAATTTCTGTCCAGTTTTCTAGATACACCAACTGCATGAATAACTTTGTAATCCCATATAAACGTGTAGGTTTACAAAGTTACATTTGCAATTAATGAACCACTGTACCAGTACATAAAAGAATAATAGTTGTAGATAGGTATCTATACCGGGTATCTCAAGT
Organism: Hyles vespertilio; assembly: GCA_009982885.2. NCBI lineage: Eukaryota > Metazoa > Arthropoda > Insecta > Lepidoptera > Sphingidae > Hyles > Hyles vespertilio. Next base: position 13,176,489 of record CM042824.1, read on the forward strand.
CTGCTACCGAAAACGAAGCCGGGTGGTAGTTTTAGTGGCTACAAACACAATGCAATTAAAAATTTCACCTAGAAACGCGACAATTTTTTTTATGATTTTTTAAATATCGTCATTTTTGGGTGGTAAATCCATAGTTTTTGCTAAAATAATAATTTAAACTCTTTTATACCTTAGAGTATTTATAAATAAAAGGGTATATACTATTATTTTAGGAAAAAAATGTATTTACCACCCAAATATGGCCATAGGAAAAAAATAAAAAAAAAATTGTCGCTTTTTTTTGTAACTTTCCCCCCAATGTAGAGAGGAAAAGGGTGTATTCAGCCCAACTTCTGAAACTGTTCAACATTCCCCTAGAAAAATATGACGAAGAAAAACTTGCAAATAAATAAATTAAGTAGCTCGAATTTATCAATTACCCTGAAAGATAGAACACTAATAATTAGGGCTGTACAATTTAACCGGCTAAGCCGGCTAAAAATTTAGCTAAATTAACTAGCTAGCTAACCGATAGGCTTAGCTAATTTAACCGGTTAACTTAATTAGCTCAGCTATTTAGCCAACGGCTTACGGCAAATTATTTTTTTTCAGCTATTCACTTATTAATTTTTTTTGATACATGTTTTAAATTGCGCGCGTTTTTTGTTTTTTTTTTAATGGCGACGTTAATTTATAAATTGGTTAGTTTTTTGACCGATGTTTTTTGCGCGCTGTGATATTTTTCTAGTAGTTGTCGTATGTTACAAAAATGTCATAGTAAATAATCCAAATTATTTAGATAATGAAAATAAAAGAGAAATTAATAGCTTCAAAATGGAGCCAAATATTCCGCTTGGTGACAACCCTCTTCATTGGTGGCACTCAAAACGCCATAAGTTTCCTAAACTGGCTAGGCTGGCGAGAAGATACTTAGGTGTCCCAGCATCAAGTACATCATCTGAAAGGGCTTTTTCTACAGCTGGAAGCATTATTAGCTCAAAACGCAACTGTTTACTACCCAAAAATGCTAATTTATTGATTTTTGATGATGAAAATAAACTTAATAATTAATTTAGGAGCTTTTCATAAATAAAATATTGTAAAGTGTTAATTAATAAATAAATTACTTTCGTTATTTCGTTATTTACGTTATTTTTGTCATAAAAAATCATTATTATTATTTTTTGAACCTGTCTGTAAAAGAATTAGCCGGTTAGTCGTTGGCTAATTAGCTGAGCTAATTAAGTTAACTGGTTAAATTAGCTAAGCCTATCGGTTAGCTAGCTAGTTAATTTAGCTAACTTTTTTAGCCGGCTTGGCCGGTTAAATTGTACAGCCCTACTAATAATGCAATCCGCTATAATTTTGATAAATTGATACCAAGTCCAAGGCCAAGTCTATCTATTTATTTAAAACGTAAAGGATTTTTAATATTTATATGATAATTACTTACGTAATAACTTTATACAGAAGGTCCCATAAGCAAGGACTAAATAAATTAACCGACTTGGTATTACATGGATCTCACAACTTTTTACGGTAGAAAAACTGAGCTTCGAGACTTGGATTTTTTACAGGATTTTTTGATGGGATCTATTTTATCTATAACATTATACATTTTATTATCGATATAGTCACTATATGATGTTATTTGATTAGCTAATTACATAATTACTTAAGACATCTCACACACAAACAGTCCTCTAAGTAAAGACTGAATAAATTGACCGACTTGTTAATACATGGATCCCACAACTTTTTACGGTAGCAGAACTGAGTTGCGAGACTAGATTTTTTTCCCATTTTGTTTTTAATGGGATCTCATTCCTTTTTTTAGATTATACATACAGGGTATATTAAGACTGCTACCGAAAACGAAGCCGGGTGGTAGTCTAAGCGACTTCAGATACAATGCAACAGAAAAAATTGAAAAAAAAGTGTCATTTTTTTTGTCATTTTTTTCCTATGACCATATTTGGGTGGTAAATACATTTTTTCCTAAAATAATAGTGCATATCCTTTTATTTATAAATACTCTAAGGTATAAAAGAGTTTAAATATTTTAGCAAAAACTATGGATTTACCACCCAAAAATGACGATATTTAAAAAAACATAAAAAATAATTGTCGCGTTTCTATGCTAAATTTTTCGTTGCATTGTGTTTGTAGTCACTAAAACTAACACCCGGCTTCGTTTTCGGTAGCAGTCTTGAGATACCCGGTATAGGTGCATTGACTCATTAACTGCATATGTAAGTTTGTAATCCTAATGAAATATTTATAAAGTTAGTGTAAAACTACAGTTGGTATATTTAAAAAACTGGACCGAAATTGCAAAATAGTTTCATTTTTCCTTGATTTATCACTAAATAATAATAGTATTGTAACTTCAAGCTTCTATGTCTGCTAGAAGTGCCTTAGAGTTTTGATGATCAGATCAGAGTCAGTGAGTGGCAAAATTTAGAAACTTTGGTTAGTTATAATTAAAGTACTTCCTCAAATTGAGTAAAATTTGGAATATACCGTGTGTATACAATACTTGCTTGGTTACTGAAAATTCAGACTAGTTTTATTCAAAACGAGGGTATAGGAGGCGAAAATGGCCTGAACTGCTTCGAGAAAAGGGTGATACGGCCGTGTCGCATTTTTGCTTAACTTAGCTGGGGCACTACCGTGTCCCCAGATGTAGATATGTCTTACGCCCAAATACTGGATAGCTACTCAGCCACCGGACTCATCAGATATGCCGTTATTTTAGGGTTCCGCTAAATTTCGAAACGAAATACTGGATAGCCATTTAGCTCCTAAATCGGTCTACTCAGCAAACATTCTATTAAATTTCCATAGATTAACGAAAAGTTTGTTTTCAGTTACAATTTTTATTGTATAAATATAAACGTTTCATTTGACGCAATATTCTACCCACATGATTTCTCAAAATTTGAAATTTATCATTTTATATTTAATCTGAGGATAATATATTTAATCATTGACACGTTTTTACTTTTGTTATGATTAAAATTAAATTAAAATGAACGATAGCCTAGTTGGTAAACTGACTAGACGCGACTGCCAACATGTTCACGGTGGTCGCGGGTTCGAATCCCAGGGCACACCTCTGACTTTTCGGAGTCATGTGTGTATTGATAGTCAATCACCACGCACTAAAACGGTGAAGGAAAACATCGTGAGGAAACCTGCATACCATAGGGATTCATAAGAATTTCTATGGTATGTAAGTCCGCCAACCCGCACTAGGCCAGCGTGGTGGACTATATGGCCTAACCACTCTCAATCGTATTCTCGATTGTAGAGTAGGCCCGTGCCCTGCAGTGGGACGTATATGGGCTGATACAGATAGCCTAGTTGGCTATCAAGCTAGTGGGGTACAAACTCCAGACTTCTGACTGATAATGAATAGAAAAATCCAATAACAATTTACCCAGCTCGGGGTTCGAACCCGAGACCTCGGCGTTGTAAGCGTACCATATATAATAGTATACCAATAAATAATACCCAACAGTCACATACATAGTCCTGACCCCACACTAAGATCGAGTCTTGTGTCGTGGGTATCAAGAACTATGAGAGAATTTTCGGTCTCACTAACCCCCAGACCCGAAAGAAATATTTTTGGGCCGCACATACATTTCTCTCGGAGCGGGGATCGAACCCGCGGCTTCTCGTTTCATAGGTGGTGTGCAGAAACTGTAAAACAAGAACCTAAATTCCAACAATCTGCACTATACCATATCGGTGCACGTAGAAATGCATACCTTTGTTCCACAGAGTGATCGGTGCTAACACCTGACTATTTATTCATTTTAAAACCTTACAACGATTAAAAGTATTATAGCTTTTATTTAAAGTCTGTATTAGGTATTCATGTAAATAAATGTACCTAGGTCCTAGTATGTAGTATGTAAATTCTGCGTCTTTTTATTATATTAAAGAAGTTTTGTTCTGTAGCCAAATGTATCAGCGATAGAATTTTATAAACCGTTACTGGACTTGTCACTGATATACTCGTAATACCTATAATCATTTGGCGTTTACACTTAAAACAAACATTAATACAATTAATATAAATAGTTATTATTCATCATTTAAATATTCATATCTTTTTCAAACAAAAAGTATATCAGTTTTACAATACTATTATCATAAGCTGCTTACTTAAAAATAGATCACACTTAAAAAAGTTAAAATTAATAGTAAAATAGTGAATAAAATAGTTACCTACATCTTTTTCCATTTAAGTTAAATAATTTCCATTTTTTTAATTTTTTTAAAATTATATTCAATTTTGCGAACATATTATATGTTCAACGTACCGTTGGGCACTTGACAGAAAATACGACATTTTTACATTAATCTAACAGCTTATATGTTGACTTTGAGAGTATACACACGTAAATCACCAAACATCGTAATATAAATCTATACTTATAACTATATTTGGTATTTTATTAGGTAGGTACAGATATTAAAACATGAACAATATTCTTACATTATCAATTATTTACATACATATCTAGATTCAGTCACTTTTATAACTCTAATCATATAATGTCTTTTCACTAAGCCTTGTGATCACAATAGGAGAATACCCCTGGCAGATCGTCGATGGTTACCGGTAGCGGCACTCCGCCTGGCAGCGGCCGCAGCTGCGGCGGCGCGCCTCGCGTGCACCCGCCCGTGTTTCGCGAGGTGATCAGAACGCGCAAACCTTTTCGCACATTCACCGCATCTGTAAGGTTTGTCTCCAGAATGACTTCGCCTGTGCCGTGCCAATTCGTCGGAGCGCGCGAATCGCCAAGAGCACCCGCCCCAGGTGCACCGATATGGCTTTTCCCCACTGTGACGCCGTAAATGAGCTCGAACATGTGACGCTTTCGCATATAACTTACCACAATCTTCAACTGGACACCGAAATGCTCCTAACTCCGGACAATACTTTGGTTCACCCCACGAACGGACTTTAACATGTGTATTAATCGATTCTCCGGGTTTTCCCCATTCGTTCTCCAGGGATATGTAATCGTGTGTTTCTAATGCACATATAGAATCAGTATTGTAAGGAATATCAGGCACTGTTGGTGGTGAGTCTATGGGAATATCACAGTTAAAAGTTTCCAAAAGGTATTCATCTATTAAGCTCTTGTCCAAGTCTTCGAAATCGAAAACGGGCAAATTATCGACGAGATTGGACTCTTCCTTGTTTGTATCACTAACACCGGTTACGAAACTGTCACAATTGAGGTCCAAATCACTGAGTGGCCAGTCGCTACTCTCTGAGTCAAAAGAAGAAGGCAGCTCGAAGTTTATCAGACTCTCGGCCGGCGAATACTCGAACAGCAGTTGATCGTTGAGTAGTGCATCTTCGAGGATAGGAATCCCGTCGCAGAACATTTTGAATCTGAAAATGTAATTAATTTATGAATAGTATGAATAATAGTGATTAAGCACGGATATATTGATATGAATGACAAACACTACTAACGTTTGGCACGCGTGTGTGGCAGTACCGCTAGTTTGTTTATCCACTGCTCAATGATGATAATACAAGCGCGTGGATATCGGTTCGGGATGAGCAGTGAACAGCCGCCCGTTGCGAGTCCCGGGGTTGAAGTGAATGTGATCGGCCGCAGCGCCGGACACCGCGACGGACGCGCGATAGCGACGATCGCCGATTATCGGCGGATCCAGGCACGCACGCTTACACCACCAGCCGCGCCGAGATCATCACGCGTTATACTATGTGTGGCCGACGTCGGCGTCTCCAACATTACTATTAGTGACCTATCAATTTGTACCAGCGCGGACCGCCGCGCCGATCCAACACACTACACCACAACGACGTCATTATGAACATTACATTTCTGTGAAGCGTTTGTTTTTGTCAACATTTTAACACTGTGTGCAGTTAAATAGATAAAGCTGTAGAAAATATTAATTAACAAAGCTGTTTATAGACATAATTGAGGCATGAACCATTCATTTTGCCTTGTTATCGGTTATTTGCCCCAAGCAAACCTATCATTCTTTTTCCTAGGTTTTATAATAACTAAGTAAGACGGACTTGCTTAATAATAAGACGTTCACTTTCATAAATAGCATTTAATGTACATTATCCCTTATCAATTGGTTTTTAAATAACACAACACAAACATTTTTTTTGTTCAGTAATAATTGAGATTTGTGAATTCCTGTTGAGTGTTGAGTATTTTATTTTGTATTCAACATGAATGGTGTCAGTTTAATTTAATAAGCACACAGTACACTAGGAGTAGGTACCTATGCTCATAAATTTAATAAACTGGAACTGGTTGCTTGTTATTATTTTTATACACAAATACTATTTAAATCAATATAGTTTAGATAGTATGTATATTACGGTGTATAGAACTTACTGCTCAAAATATTTTTTGTCGTTGGGTTTTTTTCGCAAAGTATACATCCCCTGATAATGGGTTCTGATAACATTCTCCGATGGTGTATAAAAGGAAGTAAACTACATCATCCAACATGATGTTTTACGAGAATATTTATGTAAATTGAGTATCCATAATTAATAAATTCTTTATTTATTAAAATAATTTTGATTTTGTATTCGTCTAATTAACCGAATGAGCTAATATCGTTCTAAAACTTACCGTATTTTTGTTTATTTTTATTATAAACAAAATGTGGAGGACATGTGCGGAGCCGTTGTCCACGTAGATTAGACACGTGTAGTAGCTGATGATAACTATAGTGTACAAAGTTTAGTAGGTGCAAAAACAATAAGTGGCAAGCACGAGTTGTAGTTAATATGCGATGCGTTGCGACGTAAACGTTACGCGTGATTCACAATCTCTCGCGTCACACACGATTGTGACCGGAAAACAAAAACTGCATTCATTCACTGAATACTTTTGTATCGGTCTTATTTTAACTGACAATCCAACACCAATAAGTATTGAAAACTGTCGATTACAAATTAAATAATCAATCGAGGATTTGAGTTTGAATACCTAATGACTCATCGTGAGACGATTTTGAATTTGTTAAAATTGTTGATAACAAAGTTATGTACATAATATTAATTAAGATGATATAGATAATTCTACATTATGCGTCCTGAGGTACGAAGTCCATACAGAAATTGTGAATCAGAATATGAATACCTATTGCAAATCAATCTAATTTGTATATATTCTAGAAATTATACAACCGAGCACTAGAACTTCTAAGTTACTGACAACTGATAAACTCACGCTTTTTTTCCAGAAAGGGTAGGCAGAGGTGATAGGGGGTGTTATAGGGGGCTGTCATCATATCGGGCTCAAATTCCTATCTCCGGGCTAATGATTAACAAAAAAATCCAATATCGCTTTGCCCGACCCGGGAGTAGAACCGAGACCACAGTTTTGCAATCATACCGTAGTACAACTGCGCTCCGGAGGCACTGACTAATTTAGTCTTTGGTAGTGATATTGCTGTCTATTGTGCAATCAAATATTTATCCCTGTACTCTAACCTGGGATTGAGAATACTATTCTGGGTGTTTAATGTAATAAAACTTTGTAAAATATATAACTTACTTAGTAAAATAATACGACTAAATCGGAAACAAATGTGGCCGTTGCATTCTGGAGCAGTCTTTATTAAAGCCCGTTAATTAAATTGAGAAGAATTTTACATGTAGAAGTTTTTCAATTAATAGTCAATGAGAAATCACAAAATGGTCTTTGTACCTCCAACGCCGCCATAGGCTCACCTAAAGCTGGAGAACTTCCGGTTTGATTATAGCCGGCCACAGACCTTAAATAATAAGTTTGGAAAAAATGCAAGTATCTACGTTGTCTTTGTCTTTATAGCATGGAGGCTGAGACGTAGGAATAGAAGCATGCAAAAAGTAGGATTGTATCCCCACATAGTAGGTACATGGTAGATACGTAAAACCAAAAATAAAAACAACACTTATATCCGAATTGAAATAAGTCCAACAGGACGATTTTAGTTTATTTGGGTCTAACAAATATTCTCAGTGATATCTCATAATTTTTATCACTATTAGTCCTACTGAAGGGAATGTAATATTGCTAGGACACGCTAAGTATGCCCTGAAATAGATTGCTACAGGACCCATCTATCTTCCACACAAAATTAAGCAACAATAATAAATACAACAATAATAAATGACAAATAATTCTCGTTGTGCCTCTTGATATCTGACCAGCGGCCTCTCTAAATCGTTCAACTCTAATGCCACTATCACCTTTAATAATACTAAAAAGTCTGAATCACTACCTAGTATAAAACAAAGTCGCTTTTTTTGTCCCTATTTTTCTTGTTCGCTTAAATCTTTAAAACTACGCAACGGATTTTGATGCGGTTTTTTTTAATAGATAGAGTGATTCAATAGAAAGGTTTATATGTATAATAACATCCATTAAATAGTGGAGAAATATTGTTATTTTTGAGGTTTCTAATGTGATGTCGTTAATTATCAATATTTTTCCGCTTACATTGCAAACGCAGGCTGAACTACATATTTGTACACATTGAAAAGGTCTACAGAAAACTCCGCGATGGTATATGTCTATCTCTTATGGATATCCCACAATAATTTTTTATTGTCATTTACTTTTTACGACAAATAATGGCTAATTTTCGAAGCGATTTTAACCAATACAGCATTAATCCTTATCCAATTAAATAGCTTAAATAAATTGTTGATTTAATATAGATCTATGTGGTCATTTACAGCACAAGATTTATATGAATATTTTCGAAGATATTACAGATTTAAAATTGCGGGACGTAGCGCTTGCGGCGGTACTGGCCGGCCGGGGCGGCGCGGCGCGGCGCGGCGGCAGCGTGCCTATATAGGAATGTTTATACCGGGTATCTCAAGACTGCTACCGAAAACGAAGCCGGGTGGTAGTTTTAGTGGCTACAAACACAATGCAATTAAAAATTTCGCATAGAAACGCGACAATTATTTTTTATGATTTTTTAAATATCGTCATTTTTGGGTGGTAAATCCATAGTTTTTGCTGGAATAATGATTTAAACTCTTTTATATCTTAGAGTCTTTATAAATAAAATGGTATACACTATTATTTAGGATAAAAATGTATTTACCACCCAAATACGACCATAGGAAAAAAAAATAACAAAAAAAAATCGTCGCTTTTTTTTGCAACATTTTCTATTGCGTTGTGTCTGAAGTCACTTAAACTACCACCCTGCTTCGTTTTCGGTAGCAGTCTTGATATACCCTGTATGTATAATAATAGTACGTACATATTATTGTACAAAAATCTATTTGTACCCGGGCGAAGCTGGGCCGGGCCGCTAGTTAAGTTATAGGTAAGTTTTGCGCACCAACATTGGGGCAGCAAATCATTTTCGTTTTGGTATTAATTTGATCATATTTTTAATATACTTTAACGATAATCAATAATTTCAATAGCATTTATGTAGACTTCAATTTCAGTAAATTCAGTATTTTCGGGAAATTAGTATTAAAGTGACGAATCAGTGAGATTGCTTGCGGCTTGAAGCTACAGTCAGGGGCCTTTAATTACTCCGAAACGAAGTTCGAAACTTCGTGACTTTTGCGTTGTGAATCCTACTCTGTAACACGAAATTCGAATCTTCGGATCGAAGAATGAATGATTCCAATATATCGGCAATACGAACATTTTTTTTGACAACCTCCGTAGCGCAGTTGGTTAGACGCCGCCTGTGAAACGAGAGGCCGCGGGTTCGATCCCCGCACCGAGAGAAATATTTGTGCGGCCCACAAATATTTCTTCCGGGTCTGGGTGTTTGTGAGACCGAAAAGTCTCTCGTAGTTCCTGATACCCACGACACAAGACTCCATCTTAGTGTGGGGTCAGGACTATGTATGTGACTGTTGGGTGTATTTATTTATTTATTTATTTATTTATTTACAGAGTAGGTACATTCGTATCATCACAATCTTCGTTCGTCCGAAGTTTCGAACTTCGTTTCGGATGAATATAGTAAATAAAAATGTAAATGTTCGGATTGCCGATATATTCGAATCATTCATTCTTCGATCCGAAGATTCGAATTTCGTGTTACAGAGTAGGTCTCTAAACGAAAAACGTCACGAAGATTCGAATTTCGGATTTATATAGTAGGGCCCCAGGGCAGTATTTTTAATAACAACAACAGTGGACTATACAACAATAGTATAACGTCAAGGGGAAAATTTATCAAGGTATGAAGCAGATTGTTGTTGATTGCGTCATGAAATGCGCGGTCGTCTAGCCATCGCTATCGGCCGCGGCGGCGGTGGCTGGCACTGCCAGCATCTGGCGTCCCGTCCTATACTCTGAACCTAACGGCTCGTGTTACAATGGCATCCTCGTTCTGCGTGTATATTTTTTGTTATTTATATCAACGCATTGATTTGCCCTGCGTATAATAATATAGCCCAATATTTTGGTGACATATTATAATGTTAAAGTATAGAACCATTTTGGGAATTTTATTTCATGGATGTATCTTAACTCACAGATATTTCTCTGCATCGTAAAGTAGTAACATTGAAAACAATGAAAACTTCATTAAATAAGGAAAAGAAATATATTTCTGGCGAAACAAAGAAAACACTCGACTGACTGACTGACTGCCTCGATGGCGGAGTTGTACCAAAGTACCTACTGCCTACCCCTTCTGGGATATAGGCGTGAGTTTATGTATGTATGTATGTACAAAGAAAACAAGAGAAGTCATATGGTTACTGTTTAGGAATTAGAGGCTGATATAAATGTTAAGGAGCTAAATTCAAGTAATTTTACTTGGCAATAGTATCGTAACTAGCAATAGCCCAGTTGTTTTGTTATGATAGTGGCATTTCAGTGGAGCCGGTCTATTAACAGTTTAGTCGAAATTGTAGGGTGTCTCTATTAATTACGCGCAGATCGAAATTTTAATACCTGTATCTTAAACCTTGTTATTATTTAATGATTTAAAACTATTTAGCCCAAATAATTTACAATCGTAAGGTCTCATCTCATATCCGATCACTTAACAATTCTGAATATAACTCGTTACGAATACTTGAGATATAGTTACCTACTGATAGTTCTGTACGTGCGACTTAAAAAATCTGCTGAACGCGTAAACAAGCTTTGGATTATTCCTTTAAACATATTATGATCTGTTTACCTATATAAAAAGGCAATGGCCAGACAATATCCATGACTGTTTATTGCAACATATCAATAAAATATGTTACCTGAATGGAAATTGCCATTTTTTATGATAATTATTTATTTCCCTTAGATATATCTAATGAGTTGCGTGTTCTTAGTAAAAGATGATATGCTAAAACTATTTTTCCATTTATTTATATTATAATATCATCTCCTATGCTTGTATTTTTTCTTTGCAATATGCGTATAGACATATAGCCAGTTAAACAGTCTTTGGGTAGCAGATGCTCAAGGATTGGGGAAGAGTGCAGATCAATTCGTAAGTGCATTTAAGGTCTTTTCTACTTTATATTTCACTGTCACTATTATGTTTTTTCTACCGGGTATATCAGGACTGCTACCGAAAACGGAGCCGGGTGGTAGTTTTAGTGACTACAAACACAATACAACTAAAAATTACGCTAAGAAACGCGACAATTTTTTTTATTCTTTTATGAATATCGTTGAGTTTGGGTGCTAAATCCGTAGTTTTTGCTAAAATAATCATTTAATACCTAACAAACCAAGCGTCTTTAAAAATAAAATGGTGTACACTATTATTTAAGAAAAAACGATGTATGTATCATCTTAATACGACGATAGAAAAAAAAATAACAAAAAAAAATTGCACAAAATTTAGTTGCATTGTGTCTGAAGTCACTAAAACTACCACCTAGCTTCGTTTTCTGTAGCAGTCTTGATATACCCTGTATAAAGATGCTCATGGACCTCAGTGCATTTTCTCAACGAGTTCTTAAAATGAACATGAACATGACGAAGATCATGTCGAGTGTCCGTGTTGTCCCTACCTCGATTGCAGTTGGAAATTCCATTCTCGATGTTTTTGACGAATATGTCTGTTTGGGGCAAGTAGTCTGGTTAGGCAGGTTCAACATCGAGAGAGAGGTCAACCGTCGAATCCAAATTGGATAGCAGCATTCGAGAAACTAAATCACGTCTTTTCGTCAAACAGTCCTCAGTGCTTAAAGAAAGTAATTAATTGTTGTGTGTTACCAGTGATGACATACGGCACCGTAACGTGGCCTCTCACATTGGGCCGCTATGGAGATGGCTATGCTCAGTATGTCCTTACGACATCGAATCAGGAATGAGGAGATCTGTAGGAGAACAAAGACTACCGACGTAGCCCAAAGGATTAGCAAATTGAAATGGCAGTGGGATGGGCACACAGCGCGAAGAATTAAGGCCATTGGTGCCGAATAATTCTGGAGTGGAGGTCACGTACAGGCAAGTACAGTGTCGGACGCCCATCTACAAGGACGGGTGACCTTAACTAGGTTGCGGGAAGTCGCTGAACGCAGATCGCTTCTAACAAGTCGATGTGGGAGAGAGAGATGTGAGATTCTTGGGTTGAGCCTATGTTGAGCAGTGAACTTCCAGTTCAAGAGAGAAATTAAGATGCATGCGGCAAACGTGACCTCTCCCATCTCATTTCAACTTGCACGGCATAGAGCATTTTATTTACAAAGGCATAAATGAAAATGTATGAATATCTACAAAGTTGCTGCGTTAGCCCAGGAATAAATTATTAGTTATTTGCGTATTTCTACGGAAGTGATAATATCATTTTAAGTTAATCTGTGTTTCCGATGTAGTAAAAAATATTTGTGGCAAATAATGTCTGACTAAGCATTGATCACGAAACGGTTATTTACGTAGTGCCCATTCATAAAAAATATTTAAGTTCTTGTGCCTTGATTTGTTTCAAGAATTCTCCGTACTTAAAACGACATTATTATAATATGTATATGTTTTTTTGATTCTCGGTGGCATTTTCAGCTGCGTAAGAGTTCTGAATTCGATTCCTAAGCGATGCTATTCAGAATTATTTTCGTTGGTAAAAAAAAAATGCGGCAGTTTGCCTGGAATTTCAGATTTACTAGTGTGGACAAATACTGTATTCTTTATCATTTTTATACATGGATTTTTTATTTTCAACGGTCAAATATCAATCAAATTTTTCCAAAGTCCTTCACTATTTTATACTAGGTATATGTTGTTTTTCAATACTGGATTGTGTAACCTGTATATCTTTTAATAGTACATTGGTTTAGCATTAACAATTTGTTATTAAATAGCCAAAAAAACGAAATGTATAATGTTTGTGACACCTAATGTCAAAAAAGTTAATGCTAACATTAATTAGAATGGGGATGAGTTGAGCCTTGTGGATTCAACTAAGTTTTTGGGAATTACATTAGATCCCAAACTTCAGTGGGGCTCTCACATAGTCGCTCTAGCTAAAACGGTGAGCGCCGCAGTCTTTGCGGTGGGTAAGATTCGCCAATTGACTGATATTGATACAGCTCGGTTGGTATATTTTGCCTACTTTCATAGTCTGATGAGTTCTGCTTCTGCAGGGCACGGGCCTCCTCTACAATCGACTACCGATTGAGAGTGGTTAGGCCATATAGTCCACCACGCTGGCCTAGTGCGGGTTGGCGGACTTACATACCATAGAATTTTTTATAAATCGGCTATGGTATGCAGGTTTCCTCACGATGTTTTCCTTCACCGTTTTAGTGCGTGGTGATTGACTATCAATACACACATGACTCCGAAAAGTCAGTGGTGTGCCCTGGGATTCGAACCCGCGACCACCGTGAACATGTTGGCAGTCGCGTCTAGTCCGTTTACCAACAGGCCACCACGCACTCTGTCTGATGAGTTATGGAATTTTATTGTGGGGTGGTGCTGCTGACATTAATACCATCTTTGTTCTCCAAAAGCGAGCTATAAGATCAATTTATTCGCTACGGTCCAGATATTCTCTTAGAGAAAAATTTAAAGAGATAAATATAATGACAGTAGCATCACAATATATTTTTGAAAATTTTATTTATGTTCATAGAAATAAAGAAAGTTTTCGTAAGATTAGCGATATTCATACTAAAAATACTAGGAATAAGAATAATCTAGCTACTCATAAGACTAGGCTCCACAAGATCAGCAAATCTTTTAAGGGTTACTTACGGTATACATTTTTATAACAAAGTTCCCAGTCATATTAAAGCCTTCATCATCATCATCATATCAGTCACAGGAAGTCCACTGCTGAACATAGGCCTCCCCCAATGATCTCCACAATGACCTGTTGGAAGCGGCCTGCATCCAGCGACTTCCTGCGACCTTAGTCAGATCGTCCGTCCACTTTGTAGGCGGGCGTCCAACACTTCGCTTGCCTGTACGTGTATTAAAGCCTTAACGATTACAAAATTCAAATCAACTATCAAGCAAAAATTATGCGATAAAGCATATTATAAAATTTCTGAATATCTAGATGATAACAAGGCTTGGGAATAGAATAAAATTAAATAAATGTGTAGTATCTCGGAGCGGAAGTATTGGTGTGCTCTGTATAATATCATTCAAATTAAGTAACTTAGCACAATTGCCGTTGTTTTGCCGTGTAAGTGATTGGGTACGTCATGCTCGCTAAAAAGTCTGTACTTGCGGTGGCGTCGTGTGCCGAGTCGGTCACTTCCCTGTAGCATGGTTGAGGAGGCCGATGGCTGGCACATGCGTCATACTCGTGAACGGGTGCTGCTTGCGTAGACTGGTCTATCCGATTTGCTTACATTGAAACGGATTAATTGATGGATTACATAAGGCTTTCGCAATTATTCGCTGCTTTGGCGAAAAAGAGTATACTGATTCTTCGTTCTGGGTGACTTCGCTACTTTCGGCCATAGTAATACATCTAATATATAAAATTCTTCTGTCACGGGGTGCGTAATCGAACTCCTCCGAAACGGCTTGACCGATTCTCATGAAATTTTGTGAGCATATTGAGTAGGTCTGAGAATCGGCCAACATCTATTTTTCATCCCCCTAAATGTTAGGGGTAGTCCACCCCAAAAATTTTTTTTTATTTTTTAGACAAAATTTTTAATTTCTATTTTTTTATGATACAACATACAAAAATACATACAATCCTCAATTTTCACCCTTCTACGATCAACCCTTATTTTTTAATAGCCATTTTAGTAATTTAATCATTTTTCCTCTCCGGTCGAAAACTGATCAATCGTCATTTAATTAGTTATCCCCGCCAGATGTCTACAGATGATTATCAATTTTGAGTGTGTTTTGCACGATTAGTTAATCAAGTGATTTTCATAACCTCAAAAGTACTCAACACGTGGCACGAGCTTTCACCAACAACGGCTTTTGTGTTGTAAGTATACTTTTTTTAATTAATATCGAAAATGTTGCTGGAAACGGTCAAAAGATTCGGTAGAATTTATTTTTTATTAAAATTGGGCAAACTTTTTTTTGTATTCATTTTTTTTACCTTTTCTAAACATAAAAAATCGAAACCACTGAAGTTATGTCTATGACATTTTATATTTTAACTCTTTATTACTAACAAAATGTAATGGCGTGCAATATTTTTTTGGAAAAAAAGAATTTTGGTGCTGAAATAAGAGAAGGAATATTGGATACAATAAAAAACGCTAAAGTTTTTAATGTCAAAAATTCATAAGGCAATCTTTATATGTTTATGTATATGGATACATGTGGGTAGAAGGGACATAAAGTAAAATAGGTTCGGGAGAGGGGTGGGATAGCTGACAGATTTGTTAGGACGAAATGTAAATGCACGTTATAAAACGGGATGGATAATAAAGAGAAGAGACGGGATGGATTGGGAAGAGACTGAACAGGCGGATGAAACGGGATTTAGCCGGACAGTAGGATAGCTACGTCAAGTTTAGGTATACAAGAGTTTATACGAAAAGCAACATATATTTGATGTGGAGTGGAATCAAAAAATATATGCACCCAGGCGAAGCTGGGTCGGGCCGCTAGTATTCATATAAAAATATTTTGTGTAAATTTACAACAAATTATTAATGAACTGCTCTGATTAAACCAACTTGTAAATTTTGTAATAATCCCTACATTGTAAACTGGTTTTGAAAAGAGCAATACTAGAGTTTCTTGCCCGTTCTTCTCTAGTGAAAACCGCTTTCCGAACCGGGTGGTAGATAAAAAATGACTGAATCTAAATGATGTTGAACATTTTAATGGATTCAATAAATTATTTTCATTTTCATTTTCAATGAAGCCGACCAAATCGTTTTTGATTTTATTTGTTAAAAAGGGAGAATATCTATTAAGTTACAAAAATATCAATATTGTGTATTAAGTAATCAATATTATTTTATGTTTGTATTGGTAAGTAAGATGGATTATGTATCTGCATGGACCAAAATAAAACGCATACAATACTACGAAAATTCTAACTCACTGTTTTCTTCAACATCATGTGTGAACATTACACGAGGCTCTTAAAACAGTGCAAAAATGTTATAGTCGATAATAATCGGTTGCTGGTAGTGCCAATGTCTGTTCTGAGCATCGGATAGCTGACATGTGTTCTGCGGGCTGGCGCTTATGATAAATATCGGATTGATATTAAAATAATATTACTAGGTAAGGATATTTCTCACTTCTTGGTACAAGTCAAGTTATTTCACACAAAGCGCGCGTACGTTCGGCATACTTTAGTATTGAAATCCACATGTAAAATATACACATTTAGTCGATTTGAGAAGGATGGAATGGATGAGAAGATTGACCAAAATGGCGATCCATTGTCTGCCTTCCCCTATGAGTTACAGGCGCGAAAATATATGAGAGTTAAAAAGTCTAAAAGTTAGGTGTAATATTGTCATTTCATAGTCGATAATCCTTAACACACATCCTCTGTGGCGCAATTGGTTAGACTCCGATTGTGAAACGGGAGGCCGCTGGTTTGACTCCTGCACCGAGACAATTAAATGTTTGTGAGGTCCACAAGAATTAGTCTCTGGGGCCTTACTCTGAAAATCCGAAACGAAGTTCGAATCTTCGGACGATCGAAGTTTATGACGGTACGAATGTACCTACTCTGTAAATGTTCGAATTCGTATAAAGTACATCGTAACCATAAGTCTATGGTTACGACCATAAGTCAATAACGTCCATAAGTCTACGCTTTCACGCCTAGACGGCTCAACCGATTTTTATCGAAATTGGCACAGAGATATACAAGACATTGGGAAAGCAATTTTGTATTGCGAAAAAAGGCTTGAAAAGGTCGAAATAAGGGATGAAAGTTTGAATTGAAAATCTAAACCATTGAAGTTTCAGATGTCGAACTGGGATTGACTTTATTTACCCATTTACAAACAAAAATAACTGCATAGGTACTTTGTTTACTTAAAAATAACTCAAAAGGAGTTAAAATAAGGGTTTTCAATACGTTATTAGGAAAATCGAAACTACTAAAGCTATATCTAGGAAAATTTCCACCACCGCAATGTCTATTTCTCCCGTCAAACAGCAGTTTAAATGCACTGTTGTGTTTCGGATTGAAGGGCATTGTAGCCAGAGTAACTACTGGACATATTGAGACTTAACATCTTATGTCTCAGGATGGCGAGCGCAGTGGAATGCCAAGCATTGCTTCGTAATTCAAGGTGTTGTTTGGTTTTGCTACTGTTCATGAACGGTCGCATCGCTTACCATCAGGCGAACGGCATGCTCGTCTCGCCATTCATTGCAATAAAAAAAAAGCTCTTTATATTAAAAGAAAAATCTGTATCTGTATCTGTATCAGCCCATATACGTCACTGCAGGGCACGGGCCTACTCTACAATCGAGAGTACGATTGAGAGTGGTTAGGCCATATAGTCCACCACGCTGGCCTAATGCGGGTTGGCGGACTTACATACCATAGAAATTCTTATAAATCGCTACGGTATGCAGGTTTCCTCACGATGTTTTCCTTCACCGTTTTAGTGTGTGGTGATTGACAATACACACATGACTCCGAAAAGTCAGAGGTGTGCCCTGGGATTCGAACCCGCGACCACCGTGAACATGTTGGCAGCCGCGTCTAGTCCGTTTGCCAACAGGCCACCACGCACTTAGAAAAAGAAAAATAGTGGCGTGCAATAACTTTGAAAACACAGCATTATGGGAGTTAAATATTTGATGTAATAGTGTATGGAAAATCAAAACCGTTAAAGCTATTAATGTCAAAAATAATTTGACCTAACTAACACTAAAAAAAAATTGTCATGCATCATTTTCTATATTGGCAGTGAAAGGTGAAAAGGGGCTGAATTTTTAACGAAGTTACTTAGCGCTGTTTGGGTTAGGAATGAATTGGTAGCAATCATTAAGATGTGAAAACGTAATACTTATTTAATTGTTTACATTCGAGAAATAAATAAAAATCAAAATATTGTTACAAATTCGTACTCAGAATTAATGTTGGTTATCTCCATTTTGAGCTTTTAGTTTTTGAATCGATTGTTCTCAAAATAGATACCTGAGGGACCCTTTGTCGAACAATCTTATTTATTAATACTCGGAATTGAAAATCATCAACCGGTATTTTGAAGATTTTTTGTTATTGATTCGATGATTCTTAAAATCGATAGTCGAGGGACTCTTTGTACCGATTTTCTAAATTCAGAGTCACAATTGAACATTGTGGACGCCATTTGAACTTTTATTTCTTTATCTGATTGTTCGCAAACTCGATATTTGAGAGACTGTTTGTTACGATTATTTATTTATATATGCTTTATATACACCAAAATGAAAGACGCAAAATACTTAAAACTAAATACATGGTTACAATAGGCGACCTTATCGCTAGCTGTGATCTCTTCCAAGCAACCTTTGGATGGACTGGATTATTGTGATATTGGGTATATATATGTAGGTAGTGAAAAATAAATAAATAATAATTGATGTACATGCTAAATTATATTTATTAACATAATATATATTATACATACATGATACTATGTACCTACAATATAAATACATACATACTACTAAACTTTTAACAAAATACATTATGTATGCATATCAATACATATTTTGAAATACGCATAGATATAGTATAGAACATAGATCGGCAATGTGTCATTTTGAGCGCGACCAAAACTGATTTACGATTGTGTGCGTGAAGTTTACATGTGTGCTTGACATATAGTGGTGTACCATGCACTTTCGATACTATCATATCGATATCGATATAGCTGTCGGCCTGTAGTTGTGAAATAAAATGTTATGGATATATGCGACATTTTATTATATATTAACAGAAACTTATTGGTGTGTTTATGTCAATACAGATTGATAAACACACAAATAAATAAAGATAAATTGTCATATTATTTGAAAACATTTTGTTTGAGATGTTTTGTATGGGTCTTTATGTTTACCTGAACAAAATTATTTTTTTCATTGTGATGTATACATAGTACATACACCTAATTAAACTGAGAACAAAAAACTCTTTTATAAAATAAAACTACAATTTACAAAGTTTTAGGCGTTTTCGGTTTATTTTTTTAATTTTTAATTTCCCGTCGCAAAGTTTCGATTACTTTACAGCTTTCGTAGTCACAGGGTGGACTCAGTCTGCAACAAAATCCATGATTATTAGTTTTTTTCAATGAGTAACATTCGCGTAAGTATATTTATACCAGAGTTACAAAAATATGCTTATTTAAGTCAATTAATTGACTTATTACACATTGGGAAGTGTTGGACGCCTGCTAGGCCGCGTTGGAGGTGTACGGAGGAGCTTGTAGGAAGTCGTTGGATGCAGGCAGCTTACAACAAACTGATGTAGATATTATTGTGGAAGGCCTATGTTCATTAGTCGCATTCTTGTGGCTGAAGGAAGAGACAGTTTAATAAACTATGAAGGTTTTCTCGATCTCGTCACCTAAACTAATGTTTTTCCTATGAGAATTATAAATTTTAAACCTATACCTAATGTTTAAGGTTTGGACGATGATACTGTGCATAGAAGTATCGCATATTTTATAATAATATCTTCTTGTTTTACTATTATAAATTGACAGCCTCTTGGCAGAGATTGAAACAGGTTCTTAATTCATAAATCACACACATGAAGCGTTATAATAATTATTCCACAAATTTAAAAAAAAAGGAAAAAGTAAAGTAATAAGTAATATTGCAGAATGAATACTATAATACTGGCCGGGGATATATGGCCGGGATAACGCCAGGTAGAAGAAGAAGAAGAAGAATGCACACTATCACAACATACTATAGCTCCATAAAAATGTAGGGAAACATGTGTTGTTATCGACTATTTTATCGACAACCTTTTATTGATCGAACCTGTCAGTCAATCCCTAGCAACTTTTGGTTGAAATTATTGTAAATTCACGTATTTGATATTATTTTTTATACGCAATGGATGCTTTCAGCGTACTTATATAATGAAATACTATATTCTTTTCTACCGATATGTATACACGGATTTCCATTTAATTCTATAATATCGTCACAAAAAAATATTGTGCAAAAGTGGCCGGTACCTGTGAAAACTTTAATTATTTCGGATTTTTACGACTGTATGAACCACACTTTGGCACTGCACAATGCACTATAATAAACTACGTTTAATAAATATAACCAAGTACTGTAAAATTAAATAAATTATGAAAATAAGCGAATTTTGTTGCTCGCTTAGTTTGACATATTTTGACTCTGGGTCACTGCAGGCTACTTCTGTGTAAACGTATGGTCGCATCATGCATCTCGCTTTAACATATGAGTTAAATTATTCTATCTCTTTCACATTGCCGATCTATGTTTTATACTAAATCTATGGAAATACGACGAAGTAGTACAGGCAATGAAGCAACGAGTTACTCTTGTCCGCAATGCATAATTTGCCAGGAGTTTTTTGTTTTCATGAAGAGGTGGCATATGACCCCACTAAGTTAAAAACCCAAAATACTTACAAAAATGGCGTCCGCTAGAGCCGCCATTTTGGAAAACGCGTTTGAAGCCATATCTCCGGAACCGTCCACTTTAGGCCCATCATGCTAAGGACCTTCCTTGTAGATAATTAAATTTCCCATCTTTTTTGTTCAGTATTTTTTTTGTACCATTAACCGTTCGCGATTTACAATGTTATTAATATTCGTTTCATGCCTTTTTGCCGATATCTTTGTTAATAATTGTTTAAACAAAAAATTGTTAATGACTAAACTTTTAAATCAATGAATTCTTAACAACTTTTCACCCATACTTTTTTTTCTCTAAAATCAATATTTTAGAAGCTATCGCGCGTTGAATGGTGTACTACCGAATCAAGGTCAATGGAAACGAAGGATGCATAGCGTAATTATGAAATCCAATGATTTCTCCATGATTATCACGTAATTAATTAAATACTGATGGCATAAGGGAACAAAGCAATGAGGAAATAGTAAATTTTGTTAAAAATCCATGTAAAATTTATTGTAAAAAAGGTATAAAATGAAAATTAATAACATTGTAAATCGCGAACGGTTAATGGTACAAAAAAATGTATTGAACTAAAAAGATGGGAAATTTAATTATCTACAAGAAAGGTCCTTAGCATGATGGGCCTAACGTGGACGGTTCCGGAGATATGGATATATTTTGGAAAACGCGTTTGAAGCCATATCTCCGGAACCGTCCACGCTAGGCCCATCATGCTAAGGACCTTTCTTGTAGATAATTAAATTTCCCATCTTTTTAGTTCAATAATTTTTTTGTACCATTAACCGTTCGCGGTTTACAATGTTATTAATTTTCATTTTATACCTTTTTTACAATAAATTTTACATGGATTTTTAACAAAATTTACTATTTCCTCATTGCTTTGTTCCCTTATGCCATCAGTATTTAATTAATTACGTGATAATCATGGAGAAATCATTGGATTTCATAATTACGCTATGCATCCTTCGTTTCCATTGACCTTGATTCGGTAGTACACCATTCAACGCGCGAGAACTTCTAAAATATTGATTTTAGAGAAAAAAAGTATGGGTGAAAAGTTGTTAAGAATTTATTGATTTAAAAGTTTAGTCATTAACCATTTTTTGTTTAAACAATTATTAAAAAAGATATCGGCAAAAAGGCATGAAACGAATAGTAATAACATTGTAAATCGCGAACGGTAAATGGTACAAAAAAAATTACTGAACAAAAAAGATGGGAAATTTAATTATCTACAAGAAAGGTCCTTAGCATGATGGGCCTAAAGTGGACGGTTCCGGAGATATGGCTTCAAACGCGTTTTCCAAAATGGCGGCTCTAGCGGACGCCATTTTTGTAAGTATTTTGGGTTTTTAACTTAGTGGGGTCATATGCCACCTCTTCATGAAAACAAAAAACTCCTGGCAAATTATGCAGGAAAAAATGCTTCGTTGCCTGTACTAAAGCGTCTACGAATTTAATTGACGTTTATACTAGTGAAGCTGTTAGGAAATTTGAATCTACCCGAAGGGTTACCACGCAATTTGTCGTGATGTTGGAATCTGGAAACCCAGGCTTTTTTTTCAGTCTGATATAATACAGGGTACTTATACATATAAGACTGCAACTGAAAAATAAGCCATGCGGTAGTATCACATCTGAATACTCAAACGCGACTAAAATATTATGTTGCACTTAAATACGCAAGTCCCGCTTAAATGTACTGGCTGAGTGGCCCGTGCGCTGTTAAGAGCAACTTAATATTTGAATGGCGTTTGAGTATTCGGGCGTTAGTAACTTCAAACTCAGTGCAACTTAAAAAATCGCAATATACCAATATATTGTACACTCATTTATTTTTTAAGACGCAATGGTACGCAAGGGTTTTTTATTTAGGTAATTTATATTTTATAAAAACTACTTATTCACCACTCGAACATGAAACAAGACGAAAGATAAAGAAATGTAAAAAAATCTTCTCAATTTTTTACCGACTTTTTGAGTTGCATAATGCATGTTGCCTGTTGGCACTAAAACTACCACCTGCCTTCGTTTTTGATAGGAGTCTGTCTGGATTTACCTGATATGTTGTAGCGACCCAAACAAGTGTTAAATTTCTAGTTAAGCCTGTGTATTTCCAATTTCGATCAGGCCAAATATTGCCAGCCGCGGACGGTAATAAATGTACCTAATCAACTTCCGATCATGAATATTCTCACTGGAAAGGACTGCATTTATCTTCAGGTGCATTATACAATATACTTTATTTGGTTTCCCGGTATAAAAATGCTAATTTAGGTAATCTTATCTTAAAAATTCAAAGGGACCAACAGTTGAAAATAAGTTATTTATGTTCAAATAAGTATTTAATTTTGTATGGATTACAGTTTAGTGAAGGCTGAACAAAATAACATCCAAATGAAGTGGGACCGACACTAAAAATATACAAATAACTGATAAAAATATCTCATCGCGCAATGGTATACATCACTCGTCGTAAACAAATGCAAATTCCAATGAATGTGTTTAATGAGTAATCTGGAACACGGGACATTGTAATGGTATTGTAGATAACAACGTCAACCAAACACATGGGTTCGGTTTAGTCCGTCAATTAAAAATGGCAAAACCAACGGGCTGGTCGATAAACACACGGTTTTAAATTTCAACTATTTCTGGCACACAATGGTTAACATGATGGCATATGGTTTCGGCAAATTTTGAATTGCCACATTTTGGAGAGATTATACATCCGAATGATAAAAGAGTTGCTTGTTTGTAAGATCGGTCGAAGTATAATACTACAACATTAAGATAAATTTATAGGTTTGCAAACTATAAGTTTGTTTTTCATTGAATAAAAAAATATTTTATAAGTAGAATTTTTAAAATTCTACTTTAAAAATGAAACACTTTATTTATTATCTAGAAATACATTGCCCCAACAGGCAAGAGCGAGGGCCCTCTGACCCTGGCTGATTTACTGCCCTCTTGGCAATTGTAATTTTTTTTACCAAAATAACATCAGATGATTAATTACGTGCACAATATTAAACGTGTATCCGAGTTTTGTACTGTACTCTTTGAGTATGGATTACCAATTCAACTGATTTTATATTTCATTACTTACTGACCTAATCTTAATGTTTTTTTTTTGCATTGTATGGCGAGACGAGCAAGCCGTTCGCTTGATGGTAAGCGATACGACCGCTCATAAACAGTAGCAACATTCCACTGCGCTCGCCATCCTGAGACATAAGATGTTAAGTCTCAATATGTCCAGTAGTTGCTCTGGCTGCAATGTCCTTCAATCCGAAACACAACAGTGCATTTAAGCAGTGTTGTTTCACGGGAGAAATAGACATTGCGGTGGTACCTACCCAGATGGCATCTCACATATGAGAGACCTACCACCAGTAAAGTATGTGCTGTCAATTGTCATCATACACGCATCACAGCAAGTGAACTTTAGATTTATATATGTAAAATCAACTCAATAACACAGTAGATCGATAAATTGATCCAAAACTCACGTAGTATTACTTGTATTATATTAATATCACCGGCATCGAATCTCCAGCAGCGACGGTACTTCCTCTTAAACTGTATCATAATTATATTGTTACTTAGCATGTAATAATTATCATGTGATAAATGTAATCGAACTTACGTTCGATATAGTCGTAACTTACACTTACCATACTCACATTGTTATCATTTTCAAAATTTTATTTAGAGTACAGCATTACTTCATCTTGGAAGACTTCGCCTAATGGATCATCTTTTTCATTGTTACATTCAAAGAATCGATTTATTTCATTAGTACAAGTACACCAGCTGCTTAGGAATCGTAATTGTCATCATTGATTTCCGAGAAATATGGATCATTTTTTGGTTTCTATATTTATTGTCTGGACTCTAGGCTGGGCTTAGGCGAAGAATGTGGGGGAATAAATTCGATGTTTCTGTGTGGCGTTACACAAAATGTAACAGTCAACACGCAGTCAACCTTTGAAAATCATTGGTCTTGTCTTCTGTCTTCTGCGATGGAATTTCTTTGGCTGAAGATGGTAATTATAAAAATACGCGGAATAGGGTATTTGACTTTTATCGATTTTAGATATTATTTCGCTTACAAACAAAAATACGTTAAAAATAAAGCCTTGCTGTCAACAAAAGTATTAAAGTAGCTTGTCACTTAAAGTAAATATTAAGAGCGTTTATACCTTTCGCGCGCTTTTTGGCTTAAAAACAGGACTTTTCAAACGAGTTAATAGCCACCAATAAACAATTTAAAGGAAAAATAATTAGTACTAATTTTAGAAAAGGTTGCCATCTGGGGATTTTGGTAGAACATTATAGATTGATAGATAATTTGTGAATACTATCAGGATTATTGAACACAGGTTTCGTTATTTAGGCTTCGAATGCAATTTAGAAGCTTAAGATATCCGACATCTTAGTCGACTTTTGTTTTGTTAATCTTCATGGGCGTAGCCAGCCATGGGCTCAGGGTGGGGCAGAAGTCTAAAATAATATTTAAGTAGCAAACTATACTCATTGTTTGAAACGAAGTTCCTTATTTTCATACAAAAAGGTTACACCCTATAGCACCATGTATCCACAGGGTATATCAAGTGTGCTACCGAAAACGAAGCCGGGTGGCGGTTTAAGTAACTTCAGGCACAATTTTGCGAAGTTAAATTACAGTTTTAAAAAAGTACGCTTTTTTTATACGATTCAACTAAAAAGCAAAAAAATAAATAAATGATAATGAGTTTAAGATTAGAAAATGGAGTAAAATACATACATTTTATTGTTACAAAGCGTGGAGTGCTTACAATTTTTACTACATCGTATCAATCGAAAGTGTGTCGAGCAGGTTAGTTTACCTTATACTTAGAATATCAAAAATATATTCGTTGAAGGTCATACAAGTATATGCACCGACCTCGACACGTCCAGATGAAGAAGTAGAGGAGATGTAAGTGGGGCCCTACATACTTCCAAACCCTCCTTTAATGTTGTTATAGGGTATTTCAACGCAGAGTTGAAAGTGGGGCAATTTGGACATAGGCTACAGAACCCCAGGGGTAAGAGGCTGGCCGACTTTCTGGAGAAAGAGAGGCTCTTTACGATGAACTATTTTTTCCAGAAGCCGCCTCACAGGAAATGGACCTGGCTGAGTCCTGACGGTTCTACAAGAAACGAGATAGATTTCATCTTGACGACGAATAGACGGATGTTCAGTCACAGATGTCTCTGTCAACAGGATGAAAACTGGCAGTGATCACCGAATGGATAGGGGCACATTGAATATCAATATCCAATTAGAAAGGCGTCGCTTGATGAAGTCGCGCCCATATCCAAAACCCCGAGACCTTTCAACTTGAACTAACCAATCGCTTTGATTGTCAAAAGTGAAGTGGTTTGGTAAAAGCTGTCCATACGGTGGGATTTAAATATTTTAGACCTTGCCGCCCATATATTAATAGCCCACAAAAACTCTCAATCCACACTCTTGACCTCATGGCCGAACGTCGGCCTATGGCGCTGCTGTCTTCCGTTAACGCCGAAGCATATCGGCTGCTCAATAGACCGATCTGAAAGTCCTTACGGTACGATGTCCGTGCTCACAATACTGTGAGCATTAAAGAGACAATTGAGCGGAACGGAAGCTTCAAAGTGTTTGCAAGAGACTTGTCTATTGGGCAACGCCAGTTGTCTAGGCTGAAGACGGACGGAGGCCGCGTAGTGTCGACGAGGGCAGAGGTATTAAGGGTGATCGAGAGGTTCTACGGACAGTTTTACACCTCGGTTGCCGAATCTACTGTTAGCTAGGGCGAAGTTGATCCGACACTTTAGCGATGATATCCCGGACATCAGACTATGTGAGATTGAGACGGCCCTGAAGCAACTTAAGAACAACAAGGCGCCGGAAGTGGACGGAATCATTTCAGAGCTTCTGAAAACGGGCGGAACGCCGATATTGAATGTCCTTCAGAGGCTCTTCAATTCCGTTCTCCTCGAGAGCTCAACGCCAGAGGCATGGAGTAGGAGCATGGTGGTATTGTTCTTCAAAAAAGGTGATAACACTTTACTGAAGAACTACAGGCCCATCTCGCTTCTGAGCCATGTCTATAAGTTGTTTTCGAGGATCATCACAAATCGTCTCAAACGCAGGTTTGATGACTTCTAGCCTCCCGAACAAGCCGGTTTCCGAAAAGGCTTTTGTACCATAGACCACATCCATACGCTTCGGCAAGTTATACAAAAAACCGAAGAATATAACTTGCCGCTTTGTTTAGCGTTTGTGGACTATGAGAAAGCCTTTGAATCGATCGACATCGACTATCGGTACATAGAAGTGTTGAAGTGTATATGTTATGGGCCAAGTGATTAATCGGGCATTATTCATAATGCCCGGGCAATGTGAATAATGCCCAATAAGAGTGGGCAATGTAATTATAACCAATCAATTTATCACATGGCCCGATATGGCTCGGCAATATTCATACTGCCCGGGCATTATGAATACTGCCTGCATTAATCACTTGGCCCATAACATATATACAACAACAGCGAAATTTCCTAACACGAGCAAATGTTTGCTTAAAAAGAGATTTCTTACCCTGGACTGTAAAATCACATAGAATTGAAATAAATAAATTTATTTATTATGAATTATAAACAACGGCACCATGTCGGTCCGAGTACAAGATCAGAGCACGAAGGATATTCCACTACAGAGAGGCGTGAAACAGGGAGATGTAATATCTCTGAAACTGTTCACTGCCGCGCTGGAAAACGCCTTCAAGCTCTTGCAGTGGAAAGGATTCGGCATCAACATCAACGGCGAGTATATTACTCACCTTCAATTTGCCGACGATATTGTAGTCTTGGCAGAATCGCTGGAATACCTTAGCACTAAGCTCGAAGACCTCAATTGAGTCTCCCACAGGTGGGTCTTAAAATGAACTTGGACAAAACGAAGATCATGTCGAATGTCCATGTTGTGCCCACCCCCAACGGAGTTGGGGGCTCGAATCTTGAAGTTGTAGACGAATATGTCTATTTAGGACAAGTGGTCCGGTTAAGCAGGTCCAACTTCGAGAGAGAGGTCAATCGTCGAATCCAACTCGGTTGGGCAGCGTTCGGAAAACTACGCAACGTCTTCTCATCCAAAATACCTCAGTACCTTAAATCGAAAGTATTCGATAGTTGTGATACGTCACCGAGACGTGGCCTTTCACTATAGTCCTTATTAGGAAGCTCAAAGTCACTCAACGACCTATGGAGGCTATGCTCGGGGTTTCCCTACAAGATCGTATCAGAAATGAGGAGATCCGTAGAAGAACTAAAGTAACCGACATAGCCCACCGGAGTAGTAAGATGAAGTGGCAATGGACGAAGCACATAGTGAGAAGAACTGATGGTCGGTGGGGCCAAAAAGTTCTCGAATGGAGGCCACGTAGTGGAAAACGCAGCGTAGGACGTCCACTCACAAGGTCAGACAACCTGGTAAAGGTCGTGGGACGTCTATGTTCAGAAGTGGACTTCCTTTGGCTGATGGATGTTGGACGATGAGTTTATAGTCACTAAAACTAGCGCTCGGCTTCGTTTTCGGTCGCAACCTTGATATATCCTGTTATGTATAATTCGAATGGATCAAAACATTTTCTTATTGCTCACCTTCCTAAACCTAAAATTCCAAAAAAAATGTCCCTAACTTCAGCCGTTTGATCTGTGGGAGTAAGCCAATTTGTTAATCAGTTAATTTAAAGGTTTATCTCTACCCATAGATAGTTCTTAGCTTAAAGAATTTAATTTTTTTGGTTTGGTTAGGTACCTTAGACGCCAGAGCCAGGGCACTTGCCCCACCCTGCCCCACCGTGGCTACGCCCATGTTAATCTTATTAGTACTTTGGTAGTAAAATATTTTTTTTTAATTACCTACAATGATTTTGTAGTGAGTATTAATTATGTTTCAGATAATATAATGGGATGTAATTCCGAGGGTAAATTATGTTATGTATCGTAACTTAACAATGTAATAATAACGAAAATATGATAAGTATCTGAATTTGTATTGTTCATTGCTTGCACAGTAATATTTGTCTACTTATAATGCAATTAAAATATTTTTATGATATTATACTACCAATATATAAATCATAAGTTACATTTCAATTGAATATTAGAATTTTGAAGCGCACGGATCAAAGTTGGTTGAGCTGACTGTATAGCGAGTCGACGCGGCAGCGCTACGCACACAGCTTTGGTCGCTTATGTGTGCATGAAAACTGTTTTTTTTTTTTTTTTATTGCAGTGAATGGCGAGACGAACATGCCGTTCGCCTGATGGTAAGCGATGCGACCGCTCATGAACAGAAGCAAAACCAAACAACACCTTGATTTACAAAGCAATGCTTGGCATTCCACTGCGCTCGCCATCCTGAGACATAAGATGTTAAGTCTCAATACGTCCAGTAATTACTCTGGCTACAATGTCCTTCAATCCGAAACACAACAGTGCATTTAAACTGTTGTTTGACGGGAGAAATAGACATTGCGGTGGTACCCACCCAGGCAGCCTCTCACATATGAAAGACCTACCACCAGTAAAATTAACGAAGAAATACCTATAGTTGACTGCGCGCAAGGTGTAAACGCTCTTAATATTTAAAATTAAAGAGCAGGGGTGTAGTGGGGACATAGATTTAGTATAAAACATAGATCGGCAATGTGAAAGAGATAGAATAATTTAACTCATATGTTGAAGCGAGATGCATGATGCGACCATACGTTTACACAGAAGTAGCCTGCAGTGACCCAGAGTCGAAATATGTCAAACTAAGCGAGCAACAAAATTCGCTTATTTTCATAATTTATTTAATTTTACAGTACTTGGTTATATTTATTAAATGTAGTTTATTATAGTGCATTGTGCAGTGCCAAGGTGTGGTTCATGCAGGGGTAAAAATCCGAAATAATTAAAGTTTTCACAGGTACCGGCCACTTTCGCACAATACTATTTTGAGACGATATTATAGAATTAAATGGAAATCCGTGGATACATATCGGTAGAAAGGAATATAGTATTTCATCATATAAATACGCTGAAAGCATCCATTGCGTATAAAAAATAATATCAAATACGTGAATTTACAGTAATTTCAACCAAAAGTTGCTAGGGATTGACTGACAGGTCCGATCAATGAAAGGTTGTCGATAAAATAGTCGATGACAACACATGTTTCCCTACATTTTTATGGAGCTATAGTATGTTGTGATAGTGTGCATTCTTCTTCTTCTACCTGGCGTTATCTCGGCCATATTAGCCCGGCCATTATTATAGTATTCATTCTACAATATTATTTATTACTTTACTTTTTCTCATTTTATATATTTGTGGAATAATTATTATAACACTTCATGTGTGTGATTTATGAATTAAGAACCTGTTTCAATCTCTGCCAAGAGGCTGTCAATTTATAATAGTAAAACAATTAACTAGGAAATTTAATACAAAGCTGCTTGCGATCAATCAAGATGAACCTATTGTTTTCGAAATCAATTTGAAGAATTTGAAGCTGTATGAATTCTAGAGATGAGGACTGAAAAAATATATTTTGATGTACGGACTGCAGCCGTGCATAATGGGCTATAAGTTGAAATCGAAACAGTTAAAAAAAATAGGAACATTTATTTCACTTTACTTTCAAAGTTCATTTGAATCACAGAGTTTCTGCACTGCCACCCAATTTCCATCCAACTGGTACTTAAAACTTTAATGTATTCGATGTAGATAAATTCTCGATAAATTAGCTGCGATAAACGATTATTCGTCTTCAATTATATTCCTATGTAAGTATTAAACGAAATATACATTGATATTCCCTTTCGCCCTTATTCATAGCCGGTACATAAACCGTTTTTAGTTACCGAATTATTTGTCCTTTTCGGACGACTTCAGAATTAAATTGAGCAAAGAAGAAAAATAATTCGATAACTTAAATAGGTTTATATACTGTCGAAGAATATGGCCATTTATGTAAAGTCGCATTCGACTTTATCTTAGTATAGTATCAAAATTGCATGACAAATTCTAAAAGATAAGTCATAAGCATAGTAATATAGCGTAAGACCTTCGTGTTTTGAGCTGCAAAGCAAACATCATCGAACTATTGTTATATAGTAGTTATTGCACACGATTTCGCATTTCGAATTGCTGTATTTAAATCTAAACATTATTGACCAAAGCAAGATTTCGTATGAACAATATTTTCCACGCTATAAAGCTATAACATACTCAGTTGAGAATGTGAAAAATTGAAAACCGAACAAACTAAACCATTTTAAATGTACGGAGTATAGTTAGTGTTTTTGCTACATTATTGTGAACATTGCAAGATTATATTCGATATTATAAAATATGCGATACTGCTATGCACAGTATCATCGTCCAAACTTTGAAGCAACATTATCCATTTATCATAACATTAGGTATAGGTTTCAAATTTATAATTATCATAGGAAAAACATTAGTTTAGGTGACGTGATCGAGAAAAGCTTCATAGTTTATTAAACTGTCTCTTTCTTCAGCCACAGGAATGCGACTAATGAACATAGACCTTCCACAAGAATGTCTACATCAGTTTGTTGTAAGCTGCCTGCATCCAACGACTTCCTACAAGCTCCTCCGTACACCTCCAACGCGGCCTAGCAGGCGTCCAACACTTCCTAATGTGTTACAAGTCAATTGATTTGAATAAGCATATTTTTTTAACTCTAGTATACATATAGTAAAAATGTGTTTCTTAGACTTACGCGAATGTTACTCATTGAAAAAAAACTAATAATCACGGATTTTGTTACAGACTGAGTCCACTCTGTGACTACGAAAGCTGTAAAGTAATCGAAACTTCGCGACGGGAAATAAAAATGAAATAAATAAACCGAAAACGCTAAAACTTTGTAAATTATAGTTTTATTTTATAAAAGTGTTTTTTGTTCTCAGTTTAATTAGGTGTATGTACTATGTAGACATGACAATGAAAAAAATAATTTTGTTCAGGTGAACATAAAGACCTATACAAAACATTTCAAACAAAATGTTTTCAAATAATATGACAATTTATCTTTATTTATTTGTGTGTTTATCAATCTGTATTGAAATAAACACATCAATAAGTTTCTGTTAATATATAATAAAATGTTGCATATATCCATAACATTTTATTACACAACTACAGGCCGACGGCTATATCGATATCGATATGATAGTATCGAAAGTGCATGGTACACCACTATATGTCAAGCACACATATAAACTTCACGCACACAATCGTAAATCAGTTTTGGTCGCGCTCAAAATGACACATTGCCGATCTATGTTCTATACTACATCTATGAGTGGGGACATCTTGCCGTCTCTTTCACACGCGAACACTGTAATGTATAATAACCCTAGTGACGTCACTATCTTTGTTTTGCATTTCTTTTCTGTTACTCCCACTACAAGATATAAAACGTTACTAACTTGTTTCTTTCTGAATGGATTTATAGATTTCTTTGTTTGTTAGACCATAGCTATGGATATTTTGATAAATGCAATAAAAAATTGGAGCCAAATACCCTATTAAGGGCACAGTGACCTGTTCGTAAAAACGGACCAGACGTGAAACGCGGCTCACGGCTGCCAACATGTTTACGATGGTTCCGGGTTCAAATCCCAGGGCACACTTCCGAAGGTTCGAAGTGAAATTATGTGAATTGATAGTCAGTCACCAGGCACTATAACTGTGTAGGAAAACTCGTGAGGAAAGTTGTATACCATGGCGATTGTATGAATTTCTATGGTATGTAAAATCCACCAACCAGCACTAGGCCAGCGTGGTGGACTATAATGCCTAAACGCTCTCAACCGTACTCTCGATTGTAGAGGAAGCTTGTCGCTGCGCGGGAAGTATTTGGGCTGATACAATATGTTAGTAAGTATGTACGTATATTCTTAATTACTTAGAACTTTATTTGTAATTACTTAGAAACTTTTATACACTGATTGAAATTGTTTGTTGAGATATTGTAATAGGAATAGTATATACCGGGTATATCAAGAGTGCTACCGAAAACGAAGCCGGGTGGTAGTTTTAGTGACTACAAACACAATGCAACTAAAAATTTCGTTAAGAAATGCAACAATTTTTTTTTATTTTATTTTAAATATCTTCGTGTTTGGGTGTTAAAGCCATAGATTTTGCTAAAAAGATAATTGAAAGCCTTGCATACCATAGCGTCATTAAAAATAAAAGGGTGTACACTATTATTTAAGAAAAATCTATGTATTTACCATACTAATGTGGCGATAGAAAAAAAAATACAAAAAATTCGTCACAATTTTTTGCACAAAATTTAGTTGCATTATGTCTGAAGTCACTAAAACTACCACCCACCTTCGTTCTCGGTAGCAGTCTTGATATACCCTGTATGTATGGGGCTAAAGACACATACTAATTACTAAACAACAACTAATAAAACGACTGCTTTGGTGGCGTAGTTGTACTACGGTACAATTACAAAGCCGAGGTCTCGGATTCGAATCCCAGGTCGAGCAAAGTGGTACTGGATTTTTCTATTCATTATCAAACCGGAGTCAGGAATTTGTGCTCGATATTGCGATAGGCTCGCCCCTATCACATAGTGGGACGGAACATACAAGGCGAAATATGGGTGTCCTGGTTGCAACTCTGCCTACCCATACTCAAAAAAAGTATGTATGTAAAAATACATTAAAAAGTTGCGTAAATATTTTAAGCAAACCTGCAGAAAGGTAAGTAACGTTTTGATTGTCCTATGGATATTGTATACTCGATTCTTTTTGTTGACAATTAGCCACACATACAAGATGATAGTTTTATTTAACGATCCAAAATATCATAAGTTAATGAAATAGGTACATTTTGATTTGATTTTAGCAAAGGTAAATGAGAGACACAAACATGTTGCGCATATCTTTTCTTTAATACGAGCATTTTACAACAATATTGAAACGAAATCATCATTTTGAGATCTGCTGCCAACATACACTACGGGCGCTCAACAAATAAACATAAATCGCGCACACTAATCTATATAAACATGTCGCATAAGTACATACAGGCTTCCCGATTATCATCTATACATTCACTAAAGCTAAGTATATCACCGATCGCCACTCTACGTTCCCGGAACGTTCGTCACTCACTAACACAGTCACTCGTTGATCTTGTTTTTGTTCGCTAGATTGTCCGTATTTGCACTAGTATATCACCTCGTAGACTGTGGCCTTCTTGTCGCCGGACCCCGTCACTATGTACTTGTCGTCAGATGATATATCGCAGCTGAGCACCGATGATGATTCTTTTGACTGCAAACAAAAATAAATATGTCAGAAAATGTATACTACTTTGCATTTATTCTGCTTTAAATTATGTATATTAAAATAATTTAATATTATAGTTACACAATGGAACTCGATTGTATGTATATTTGTAGAGTGGTGAATAACCATAAATTAGATTGAACTGTTTTGTGAACCTAGGTAAAAGAAGGTATCTATATGACCGATAAAAAATCTACACCTGTATCACGTTATACCTACATTATCTATAAAGCGTTTCAAATAAGAATAGGAACGTCAATGACCCTTAGTTGTCTAATATCACATGAAAAGTATTGTTAACAACAAAAATATATTTACGCATCAAATAATTTTTTTTCACACTGTTATTTTACTGAACATAAATTAGCTTAATAAATTGAAACAATTACATGTTATATGGAAAAATAAACAAGAATATTAGCCATAAATAGTTTAAAAAATAAATCTTTTTTCATGGGCAATAATTCGCCAAAATGTAACTATAGGACGAAATTATTCATTCATTATTTTTTTTATGAAATATTAATTACAAAAAATATTATTTTTATTCAACAAAAATATTATTTTAAGAAATCTTGTTTCGCTCACCCTACCTAAATTGTGCGATTTGACAGCTATAATGAACCAATATGGCGCCAGGTCAGTCCTATTCTTATGAATCGCATTATACGTAAGAGATACAGCTAAATAAAGCAATAATAAAGTGCGTTAAGATACCTGGAATATACTGGCGCCGTACGGCGTGCGCCACGCATTGAGCAGGTTGTCCTTGCCGGTGGACACGAACCACTTGCCGCACGACGCGAACCGCAGCGACAGCACGCACGACTCGTGCAGGTGCAGCTGGTACTTGTCCGGCTTCACCGCGTGCAGCACCTCCACGTTGCTGTTCTCCATGCCCACTGCCAGCCACTCGCCTGTAATAAACGCGCAATGTAAAGCTCCTTAACAATTATTTGAAAACTAAGTATAGGTCCTTCAGTGTGTGTGTAGTTTTACAAAGATGACTGTGAAAATCGCGTTAAAATAAATATTAATTTAACTTAATTTGATAGATTTCGTCTAAAACTTAATAAAAACTATAGTATTATTTATTTTTACCAAACTTTCTGTCATAAGACAAGCAAGTATTTTCAAAATTGTTGCGAGCGATGACTAATTTCAGTAACGCTCCACTAGAGATGTACTGGAAAGCGCGCACCACTTATGTCGCAATACTTCACGCACTTTCCGCCCTAGCCATATTACATATAGCCATATATGTATTTGTCAATGATTTTGTTTCGCTTTTTAGAAGTTTTTGTGATGCGCCTAATAAATATAAATACATAGCTAAACACTAATAAATTGGCAAATTATTTAGGTTACTAAATAAAATAGTACAATATAATTTGCATTGCCTAAATAATTATTTTGTTTCACTAGCGATGAAGAGCCGCCGCAAGTCTAATTATAATATTTTCTTGCGAGTCTAATGTTTCTATATCTCGTCGTCGAAAAAGGGCATCTCATAACATCTCCTAGGGCACCATACGTGATATAGTGAGAAATAAATGTGGGTCATAGATATAAAAAACCGCGAGAATCTTTTTGGTCTTACAAACACTCCAACCCGAAGTAAATATTCGTGTCGCACCGATAACCCTTTCAGAACGAACTATACCAAGCGTGCGTTCCATAAAAAAAAAATATTTTGGCGCGAAATTTTATTTTACTGGGTCCAATCGGCCTGAATCGTTTGTGTGATGATTTAGGTACATAATTAAAAGAAGATTGCGGCGAATCGGGATGTTAGTGACAAATCCAGATGTGTTCAAAGATGGACGTTATGTTTGTGGACGATCATGGTCGGCGTAAATATTTGACAAATGGTCTAAACTTAATTAATTTGTATTGTTCTAGTTAAAATAGTTAGTTTAGACACCAAACTATAGCATAACGATTATTTGTTTGTAAAATTATTAGTATTCGACATCATAACGTGTTCACGAAATTTGAACGCATGATCGTGCGCTTTCGTTTTATTTTTTCCGTTGAAGCTAAATATTCATTCAACTAATACCAACTTTATTTTATACAGGACGGCCTCTAGACGAAGATTTATTACAAAATTTACTTAATAGTGGGTGTCACTCAGACCTGGATGTTTGTGATGAGGAGACAGAACCAGTAGCTAAGGTTCCTCGGCTTCTTGATGAAGATATAAATCTGCGGGATTGCTCCAACCACAATAATATCGTGACTGATATAGAGTCTAATGCTTTAAATATTTGATTACTTTCTGGGAAACCGGAAAACGTAGCGCCTAACAAAAGCGCCGTTTGTCCAAGGAAAATATCGAGACTTTGAAGAGACACTAATTTTATCAATAAGAATCTTTATTATACCCCGTACTCGAGTGCTGGAGAAGTAATGAACCCTTTCAATTTTATCGAAAAATATTTTAACGAGTATGTTTTCCAAAACCTTGCTACCTGCATAAACCTTTACTGTAATCGTAAAGCCGGAACAATTTTAAGTACATCAAAACAAGAAATTCGTAAATTATTTGGCATAACTTTGTAATGGGATGAAACCCACTTTGGAAAGTCCAGCCTATGTAAGACGCTGTAAAAAACGCTTGCAGATCAATGGAAAGGGTTCCTAGCAATTACTTCATAGAAGTCTTCACTGGGAAGTGCAAACTACGTAAACCAATTAAAAACAAACCACGTCCTCTTGGCCTCAAAAACTATGTCATCATAACTAGCAATAGGTTAATGCTTGATTTTAAAATATATTAGCCTAAAAATCCCGCTTTTCCTGACAGATCGAATCGAGCGAAAGGGCCTGCTCGTAGGGCCTGCTGTTTTTTATGTTTGGTTAAGAAGGTTCCCGCAAAGAGGTGATCACAGACTCTGTTGACTGATATGACATTTTAATACAATTCTGCTTTTGAAAAACATGCAGTTGCAAGGGACAGGAACAATTATGCTTAATCGTGATGCAAAAGGACAAGGGAAGGAACCGTGTTGATTTATTGCAGTTTACGGCTGACGATGTACTGTATCAGCCCATATACGTCCCACTACAGCCTCCTCCACAATCTAGAGTACGATTGAGAGTGGTTAGACCATATAGTCCACCACGCTGGCCTAGTGAGGGCTACCGGACTACCATACCATAGAAATTCATACAAGTCGTTATGATATACGGTTTCCTCACGATGTTGTGCTTCACCATTATAGAGCGTGGTGATTCACTATCAATACACACATGACTCTGAAAAGTTAGAGAGATTCGAACCCGCGGCAACCGTGAACATGTTGGCAGCTGCGTCTGGTTCGTTTACCAACAGCTACGCTCAAATAATATACAATAATTATTAAACATCATTTTTAATTATTGTTTTTCCATAGTAATGTATGATCGTGCGTTAGTAGTGATAAAACCGGGAAGGCACGCACGTGCGTGGTCAATTCTGGGGGAACGGCAGGGATACGCTTGCCACATACAATTCTCGACTAATTGGCGAAACATAGTAGACGTTTATATATGAATGAATACAGTAACTAAATGTGGTTTTTACCTGTTGGACAATATCCTAACGAGAATATCTGAGAACTGAAATCATGCTGCTGCAACTGCCTGCCTTCTCTCAAGTCCCAAGATCTGTAAAAAGAGAAAAGTAGATTTTATTTATTTGGTAAGGAAAATAAAGCCACAATTTTTTTATAGAATAACAAAATACATTTTGAGTACTTATACAAAACAGTTTTTCAAGTCTGACTTTCTCGGCTGTTGAAAAGTCTAATTCTAAAGGAGAATGTCCATTTTACTATGAAACTTGTATGAGGAAGATTTTTGTGCCTCAATGAAACCTACTTTTTTGTGTAGGAAAATATATAATACATTTTTAATAAATATAACATAATTGTGACCTAGGCCCAATTTTTTGACTTCTGCTTGGTGAACAAAATGTAAAATGTGTTAATAATTACTTTATTTTATAAAAATCTGTCCCCCGGGATAAAACAGGAAAACGTTTAATGACAAACCATAAAAGTGTAAATAATGAATTAAGCAGTATCCGTATTGGGATCAACGATATTTTTCACCGATATAATGAATAGACACTCTCCTTCGATGTTACGACAATACACAGATTTTTAGGATAGAGGAATATTATAATAAAGGTCGGATATCTTACCGCACTGTGTTGTCTAGTCCGCCGGTCCACAACTTGGTGCCGTCCGCGGAGATGTCGATGCATGAAGCACCGTCCGTGTGTCCTTGGAATTGTCGCACTAATGTCTGATTGTGGAGGTCCCATACCGCGATGTTGCCGTCCGAACAACAACTGAAGCAAACCTGTAAAACAAATATTTTGATATTGTTAAACTGATATCTAGTTACAAGCGTGAAATTGTTTATTTAAACCTAGTATAAATCACCAGTAGGGAATATGCATGTCATTTTTTTATATTTTTAATCAATTCTGTATGTTATTACATTATCGGAAAAAAATATAAGTCTTTGAAAATATCAATCAAAAAAGTACAAAAAAATAATCAAAACTGCTATCAGTTTCGAAGCATTTAAACGCCATGTTGGCGCGAACTCGCTGTGACGTCAGAGGGCACGATATAAACAACGTAGTATTTGGATCAAGTTTCTTTCATGAATTGCTACAGAACTGTATTTCATGACAAAATAATCCATTTTATTGAATAGTATAAAGAAAGCACAACATTACTCATAAACAAACGTTAAGGGGATACCTCGAAAAATTTGGATTTTTTAAAAGCCTACATATCATAAATTACTAAGATTAGGTAGTCCATTTTCAGATATGTTTTAATTGATGATATAATTAACAATTTTATGAATCAAAATACATGATTACGCCACTTTGCCTTAACAAAAATACAGTCCAAAGTAGCAGCTGTTAAGTTTTTTAAGAACTCAGAACTCCTAACTTACCCCGTGTAGACACTCAAGATTAATTTGACATAAACATATTTTTAAATATTATTTTTTCGCGAGAAAAAAACAAGAAAAAAGTAAATAGTACGATGACAATAAAATAAAATATGGTTTGGCGCTTATGTTGTTTTATTTTGAGAAGCGCATGGGCCATCCTATCCCATTCTTGTACGTTACGGCCATATAAGCTATCTCATTGGGGGCGTTCCCGGCAGACGGCCGCGGGCCTTGGTGGACGACGGATCTGCGCTCGACGTTTCGAAATTCTAGCCCGCCGATTATTTTTTTACGTAATTTCAAATTTACGTAATTCTTATTATTTTAGGTGGTACTCTTTTTTGTTTGTACATTTTAATTTTTTTACATATATTTAAAAAATAAATAGCAGTATATATTAATTTTTAAGTTCATTTTTAACTAGCTAAGTTACCAAAATAAAAGAGAAAGGTCATTGACTTACGTATAAGCGCTCAACGAAATTAGTCGAAGGGAGCGTAACATTTTATACATTTTTGCCTCGTAATATAATTACGACGCTGAAGTCTCGGGTTCGAAACCGGGTCATTTAACTTTTTGTTTTTTTTATTTATCCGAATGGTTCTAAATCGATATTTGAAAGAACCATCGTTCCGAAAAAATTAAAATATTCTCAGAAAAATAACATGTGGTCCGCATTTTGATTGATTTTTTTGTTATTGTTCGCGTTAAATTTTATTCATTTTGCCTCATAATATGATTACGACGCTGAAGTCTCGGGTTCGAGTCCCGGTCATTTTAATTTTTGTTTTTTGTTATTTATCCGAAATGTTCCTAATCGATATTTGAAAGAACCATCGTTCCGAAAAAATGTAAATATTCTCAGAAAAAAGAATATGTGATCCGCATTTTCATTGATTTTTTTGTTATTATTCCCGTGAAATTTTATACATTTTTGCCTCATAATATGATTACGACGCTGAAGTCTCGGGTTCGAGTCCGGGTCATTTTAATTTTTGTTTTTTTGTTATTTATCCGAATGATTCCAAATCGATATTTGAAAGAACCTTCGTTCATGAAAACATGAAAATATTCTCAGAAAAAAATGTGGTCAGCATTTTTATTGATTTTTTTGTTATTGTTCTGATTGGTTTCTAATTCGATATCTGAGAGACTCTTCATTTCCATAAACTAAATTCAAGGTCAGAATTGGTAATTCTGTGTCAGCCCATATATGTCCCACTGCAGGGCACGGGCCTCCTCTACAATCGAGAGTACAATTGAGAGTAGTTAGGCCACCACGCACTTGAATTGACAATTGGCCGATTAATTTCAACTTTCAACTATTACCTGAGCTTGTAGATCCACGACTTGTAGACTGCCTCAGTAGCGTAGTTGTACTAAGGTACGGTTACAAAGGTGAGGCCTCGGGTTCGAATCCCGGGTAGGGCAAAGTGATATTGGATTTTTCTATTCATTATCAGCCCAGAGTCAGGAATTTGTGCCCGATATGGCGATAGGCTCGCCACCTATCACATCGTGGGACGGAACATACATGGCGAAATGTGGGTCTTGGCACCTCTGCCTACCCCTTCTGGGAAAAAGGCGTGAGTTTATGTATGTATGTATGTAGATCCACGACATACGAGAAATATGAAAATAAGGGATCCAACGTAATCCCTATGATATGGACATTGCGATCATTGTCATCGAATTAATTCGGTTAAAATAAATTTATTTCTCGTTGTATTGTTCTTTCAGTATATATTATCATTATTTTTCATCTGATATCACAATATTTCTTGTTGCTAGCTCCTATAATATGAAGGCTACGCGATATTCCCACCAAGGACGCACCAACTTTTATTATCAATTGAATTTACTTATAACTTTTAATCGGGTTTTGCCCAATAAATATATTAATAGTGAATTAAATAGAAAAACCTTTTTACCATATTATTCCGTTTCACTAAATTCAAAGTCAGAATTGAAAATTATGGTCGCCATTTTGAACTTTTTTGCTTTTGATTCGATTGATATCTAAGTCGATATCTAATGGTTCCTTCATTTGAATGAGTAAGCAGAATTGATAGTTGAGGCCGCCATTTTGAACTGTTTTGTGTCTGGTCATGAACTGGCCATCATAATATTGTGATATTTTTCAAAACCATCCAGTATAATACCATTAGAAAAATAGTACTTTTCGGGAGCACCTCTATCAATAGACAGATGAAGACACAATCCCACCAAAAACATCCTGTAAAAAAATTCCAAGTCTCACAGCTCAGGGTTTCTACCTAAAAAAATTGTGAGATGCTACATGCATATACCGATACCAAGTCGATTAATTTATTTAGTCCTTGCGTAAGGGACCTTTTGTATAAAGTTATTACGTAAGCTATTATCATATACATATTAAAAATTCTTTACGTTATAAATAAATGGATCGCCTTGGCCATCGCATGAAACCATAATGTATCGTACAATTCATACATAATGCTGCTGGATGGCTGAATTTTTTTACAGGATGTTTTTGATGGGATCTCACGTCTTTTTTAGAGTCCTACTTTTTTTTCTTTTCGGTACTTTTTACTTCTAGAATATCACCAACAATTTTTCATAAAGCCTCTGTCTTATAGTTTTTTTATTTTTGTTTTCTTATTTTTGTAGGTGTCAATTTATCACAAATATCACGGATTTGATTATTAATATTCTTTCTTTCATGGTAATTGATATTTTGGAGCTATTTAGTCTATTTATTTGCAAGTTTTTCTTCGTTATGTCTTTCTAGAGGAATTTTGTACAGTTTCATGGGCTGAATACACCCTTTCCCTCTCAATACCCTCTCCTGTTATGCCTTTTATATACTAGGTATCTCAAGACTGCTACCGAAAACAAAGTCGGGTGGTAGTTTTAGTGAGTACAAACACAATGCAACTAAAAATTTCGCAAAGAAATGCGACAATTATGTTTTATGATTTTTTAAATATCGTCATTTTTGGGTGGTAAATCCATAGCTTTTGCTAAAATAATAATTTAAACTCTTTTATACCTTAGATTATTTAAAAATAAAAGGGTATACACTATTATTTTAGGGAAAAATGTATTTACCACCCAAATATGGTCATAGGAAAAAAATATTTAAAATAAAATTGTCGCTTTTTTTTGCAACTTTTTCTATTGCATTGTGTCTGAAGTCGCTTAAACTACCACCCGGCTTCGTTTTCGGTAGCAGTCTTGATATACCCTGTATAAATAAAATTGAAGTGTCTGTTTTAAGAGTGAAAATAAAAAAAAAATGTCCTACTACATATCGTTATATACACGATACCTGTGCCGAAAATGATATTTAAAATTTTTTTGTCTGTCTGTCTGTTTGTTCCGGCTAATCTCTGAAATGGCTGGACCGATTTTGACGGGACTTTTTTTTTCAGGTAGCTGATATAAGAAGGAGTAACTTAGGCTACATTTATTTTAGAAAAGTTATTTTCTGTCTGTTTGTTCCGGCTAATCTCTGAAATGGCTGGACCGATTTTGACGGGACTTTTTTGTCAGGTAGCTGATATAATAAGGAGTAACTTAGGCTACATTTATTATAAAAAAGTTCTTTTATTTTAGAAAAATAAAGTTTTTGTTAAATTCCACGCGGACGAAGTCGCGGGCACAGCTAGTTATATTCTAAATTTAAAGGTTCTATGTCTGCTAGAAGTGCCTTAGACTTTTGATGATCGGTCAGTCAGTTAGTGAGTGACAAAATTAAGAAAGTTTGACTAGTTACAATTCTTAAACTAGTGGTTCAAATTGAATGAAATTTTAAACATACCGTGTTTACACAATGCCTGCTTGGTAACTGAAAATTCAGGTTTCTTGCTTCGTTTAACCACAACGAAGTTATGAGGGGTTTAAAATGATCTGAATTGCTTCTAGAAAAGGATGGTACGACTGTGCCACTTTTTAGCTCGACTTGGTGGGGGCATTGCCGTGCCCCCAGATTTAGAATATTTTTTATACGAATCTATT
Source organism: Hyles vespertilio (assembly GCA_009982885.2). Lineage (NCBI taxonomy): Eukaryota > Metazoa > Arthropoda > Insecta > Lepidoptera > Sphingidae > Hyles > Hyles vespertilio. The sequence continues at coordinate 13,219,871 of CM042824.1, forward strand.
TTATATGTCACTGAAAGTCTATATCTATACTAATATTATAAAGCTGCAGAGTTTGTTTGTTTGTTTGTTTGTTTGAACGCGCTACTCTCGGGAACTACTGGTCCGATTTGAATGATTCTTTCAGTTTTGGGTAGTTCATTTATCGAGGAAGGCTATAGGCTATATATCATCACGCTATGACCTATAGGAGGAAAGCAGTAGTGATATTTCTAGCAAATACGAGGATATTTTGTTCGTTTTTCTTGGTCCGATTGGTCAATATTCTAAACTGATAGTCAGAATTAAACATTTTGACCGCCATTTTTAAACGTGTATGCACCCGGGCGGACCCTGGCCCGATCGCTAGTATTACTATAAAATTAATATTTACAATGCTTTTCATAAAACAAAAGCAAAATAATTGTAATTGATATCAAATAATTTCGCCGAAAAATTTGTCTAGCGTAAATAAAAGAAACATTGTTAAACAAAAATTATCCCTATTTGGTTGTAAAGAAGGTTCAAACTGGAACGGGCGGGTGTGATCGCCGTCATTCTCGCGCCAAGCGCATAGCAATAATAATAAGAGCGTGAGCGCCGGTGTGACAGTTCCAAAATCAATAATAATTATTTTATGTGGAATTTAAACAATAATCTAATGTAATTACTTATCGTTTCCGCTCTGTGTATATACTTCAGGAATACCTAGTCAGTTTAGTTTGGTTGTTATTACAAAATTCAAATTTATTTCACACATTTTTGTTAAATTTACAGTTGTATCGTAAGTCAAAAATCACAAAACAGCAGAACTAAGAATGACATTCTTTTATAGGCGAAAGTCAGTGGTCAAATCACAGGTCAAATGAAGTAGAAACAAATAAATCATCGCTAGGCGCAATGCCTTTGGCGGCATTTATCAAAGGGCGCCTAGGCGATTAGCGCTTCACACTAGTAGAGTGAGTGACCGGCAAAACAATTGATACCTATCTTGTATTTATACAGATATTATTGTAAATGTTTTTGAGGTTTTCGTAAAGTAATAGTTTAAAGTTCGTGTTTTACCACTTAGATTATAATAGATTTTTTTATCAATACAAAAGTATGATAAACAATATATAGGCATATTGTCAGAATCATACGGATTATAAATATACATAGGTCTACATTAATTTGTTATTACTAATGTTAATAATACCAGTAGATAATATTTAATCGGGGAATGTGCGCCAGTAGCGCAGTGCCACGGCGTGATGCGGCAACTTTCGTTAACCACGCCCCAAAATGCTGCGAATATTTTTCGAGGTAGGCTCTTAAACAATACACTCAACAAGCTAAAACTTCATAAGAACGTGCCCATGGTCGTCACTTTCCTTTTCAAGTAATAGATCGCGTTTCGGAAAAAATGCGCGGAAAATTTGAAATGTCATTTTTTAAGTATTTATTTTACCGATTTAGAGTTGATAAATTTAAAAAATATCTTTAAGGTATATTACTATATTAATAAAGATTACAAAAAAAAAATATTTTGACTTATTTTGAAGTCTGGTGCATATTCCCTATTGCCAACCCGCACTAGGCCAGCGTGGTGGACTATATGGCCTAACCACTCTCAATCGTACTCTCGATTGTAGAGGGCCGTGCCCTGCAGTGGGACGTATATGGGCTGATACAGAACAGAATAAATCACCAAGTATAAGATCTTCGAGGTGAGAAACTCTCCCCAGGTTCATGAAGTTTTACGATAATCGTATCTTCGAAAAGAGAAATTCTTCTCATGTTAATGATGCTATACGATAATCGTCTCTTCGAGGAGAGAAACTCACCCCATGTAAATAAAGCTTTACCATGATTGTCTCTTCGAGTTAAGAAACTTTCGCATGAAATGAAGCTTAACAATAATCGTATCTTCGACGAGCGAAACTCTCATATAAATGTGAATTAAGATTTATAAAGTAGTACCTTGGAGTCTGGGCTGATGGCGAGCGCGTAGCAGGCTGGCGCGGAGGAGGTGAGTTCTGCCTTGATGCGCGGCGTGGGCGACGCCAGGTCCCAGATGGACAGGTTGGACGCCTCGCCGCCCACGATCAGCGTGCGACCGTCCGGCAGTAACTTCACCGATCTTATGTAGTTGTCCCTTTGCTGGAATTAATATTGAAGATTTATAAATCGATATTCTTATGTTTCTGTAACATTATGATTATTCGAATTTTAAATGCCCTGTGAGATATGTCTTCTTTGATATCACAAACTAAGGGACATTTTTCGATTGAAAAACATCTAAGCCCTGTACATGTCACAGTTACACATAACACAGTTTGGTTTCACATTTTTTTTTCTCGCTGCAAGGATCGAGCTCGCGGTAATTTTTCACAGTGGATAATCACCTGCATAATTAGTTTTGAATATTTCAAGATAGTATATGATTCAGTACGGTACTTTTTATTAAATTCTAAAAATATATAAAATGTATTGTAATACACGCGGACAGTTACCCACTCACCAAGCAGTCGAGTTGGCTGACTGGCGCCTTGCTGGGTTGGCTGATGTCCCACACTTTGACGCAGCCCTTGCCGCCCGTGTACACGTACTTGGTGGGCGAGGACACAGTGACGGCGCACACCACCTCGCCGTGCGCCAGCGCCGACACCTGGCGCGCGTGCCGCGGGATGCCCGGGCCCATGAGCGCGTCCGGCGGGAACGGCACCGGCTGCATCTGCCCCTCCGCAGACACGTGGAATGAATATGCTCTGCAATATTAACAGGGTTTACGTAAGCATTGCTTTTGTCGTCGAAATCGTGTAGCCGGGTGTTTGTATGTGTATGAGTCAAGTATTATCGAACGCATAATCTTGGCCTACGCCTGGTTCAAAGACTCTAATGGAATTGATAAAATACACCGAAACACTGCTAGAATGTTAGACACATCAGATTTTATTAGTTCCGCATAGTATGTAAGTACGAGCGATTGAACGGATTGTTTTATGAGGTTTATTAGGCAAGTATTGAGATGTGAGCAGTGGAGACTTACGGCTTGCCGCCGGGTATGGGCGCGAGCGCGGCGGGCCCTATGGGCGGGCGCAGCGGCTCGTAGGCGAGCGCGGCGCGCGCGGGGTAGCCGGCCAGCCCGTAGGCGTCGTGCGCGCCGTTGCCCAGGTACGGGTACTGCAGCGCGGGCGGCTTCACGGCGGGATTCTTGAGCGGCGCGCCCGCCGAGCCCGCGCCGCTCGCGCCCGACGTCGGCGTCACCGGCTTCGATATGGGTGTGCTCGGCTTCTCGTCTAGCTTCTTTGCTGACGGCGTCGACGCGTTGCTCGACGTGCCTGATCTACAACCAAGTTGGGCCAAAATTAACACCCGGGAAAAATTCTTCTACTAAATGCTAAACAAATATTTTTTTATTTATGCCCACTAAATAACGGACTTTATAGAATATCACACTAGTGGTATCAAAACTAAAGTAATTAAAATGTTATTTAACTCATAAAACAAAGCCTTCAAACTTAACGGTCGCAATGAAATAGGTGGATAGGAGGTTTAAGCAGTGCGGCAATTTGTCGACAAATTAGTGTGAAGATTATCCACGGTTTCATTCATCAAGCGTCTAATCTCGTTGTTGTTAATGGGACTAACATTGAACCTGAGTGTCCGTATTCCGTAATTGATTCGTTGAAGCGGATTAACTTTCGACTCGGCCAACTTACTCCGCGTAGTACAATGACCTTCCCGTCGCCTTACAAGTAGTTTACACACTAAGGTTTCTATTAAAAGGATAGGGCGATTACGATGAATTAACGCGCGGACACAAGCTTATCCGCTTGAACGCGCGCGACACGTGAGGTGCGAAAAACGCTTCGACATTAACAGGTGTTGACCTGTTTATGTTCGATGTGGATCAAGTCGGCTGGCAACGTGTACGCGGATTTGTCAGTAAAGCTTTACATAATGCCGTTAATCTCATTATGACAAAACATCGGTTCGGCTAGTTAGCATCGCATGCAACATGTGCGATGTGCGCTCTTTGATGTTGGTAAGCAGGCAATGGTGTTTAATTAGGCTGAATTACGTGTGTACCTGGGGCTGTGCGGCGGGTGTTCCTTTTTGGGCTGCAGTTTATCGAGTCCGTTCTCTCGAGGTGAAGGCGCGCCGTTGTGTGGTGATGTGGGCTCTTCACTCGCGTCATCTACTACCAGCTCCTGAGGACAATAATCAATTATAAAATAATATTTATGCTCATATATTATGATTATAAGCAATTACAAGATATTACAAGCATTCATTGTTTCATAGTTTAAATACAATAATAAGTATCTTACATGGCCCATATCTTTTTCTTCTTTCTTTAATTTCTTGTGGTCCGGCTCTGCAGGACTCCGCGTCCTATATTTTTCCCTCTCGCCTGGCGATATGGAATTTCTCTGCAACAAAATAACACGAGTGTAAACACTAAAAGAAAGATAATTTAATATTGGCGGTATCGCACTGTGTTGGTTTAACAAATACGAATGGGCAAACATAATCAAAACGTTTACGGGCGGGCTTACGTACCTATAGCAATCAATCGATCATTGTTCGCAAATAAATCGGCACGCAGCGAGGCGAGCGCTACAGTCAATATCAATATCAAAACACGCTGAGGCAGAACAAACCGACCGCATGATTAGCTCCGGGAGTGGTCATCGCTCCCTGCAGGGGGGCGCGGGTGGGCCGACCGCAACATTTGGATGAGCGCGCAAATACGCACTAATGAAATAATCATAAACGTGACGAACGATCGCCATCCGCCATGCATCCCACCGAGCACCCTTACGTTTACACAGCCCACGAGTACGTAGTGTGTAGGGTCGCTCGCAGGCCGCTTCACTAAACTGTGTCCATATCTCCCCGCCTCGCCGCAGTGCCTGCTGATACTCATATCTACTCGTTGCAAATCTAAAAGGATGTTTTCCTTTAACCGACGCCCGCTGAAGTGAATAGCACATATAAACGTAGCGACTCATGGAGGTACCGAATATACGGATTATCAATATTCGGTTGAGTGCTCACAGCGAGTTGTCAGACAGATGCTATTTCAAGTGCACGCACGCAACCGTGAGAGCGGCAATTCGAGCGAAATGGCTATCCGACATAGGTATTCGATATAGAATATTGCAATTTCGCATCTCATCGTGGAATTATTTCAACACATGAAAATGTTTCCAATAACGCTTTTAGATATTTGCGTAATAAATGAATGTTTTCATTATGGCGTTCGGAAACAAAATTGCGACCGTAACTGAGCCCGAATGAGAAATAGGTTCAATTCAATCCGTCCTTTTGCGTGGGTCGAGTAGGTATCGCTCGGCGTCTTAAGGGGAGTGACGGGGCCTAATTTTACGAGGCACTAAGTTAGAGGCGAGCGGCAAGAGGCTGTTAATTTGCTCTCGACGCCACGGGCCGGTGACCTGTCGCCGCCGCGCCCGTTGTGACTTACTGCTTCGCCGACTCACTTTCGTATCGAGACAATAACATTAACTGTAACCCTCGAGTGTCTGCTTTTATAATCTTGCACAACACTTTATGTACCTTGTTTAGATGAGCTTATCTCTATCCGTGGCATGCGCTCTTGACGTGAGACAACCTAAGTCGCATTATTCAGGATATCGATGTTTGACAGGCGATCCATAAAAATGGATTATTAGCACAGATCGACAAATAGATGCAACATTCACTCTTAGCTCTGATATGATTATGTTGCAAGATAGCATATTAGAAATGTGAATCAAGAAATAATATACAGCATAATGTGTAAACTATGCTATACAGTATTTTGTTCCCAGTTGAATAGGTATTAAACGCAGTTTGATAACAGCTCTCTTTACTCAATGAAGGCAATATCACGATAAACACATGACCTTCTGAAGTTCTAAAGCGATAGGTAGGTACAACATCTAAAATGTAAATGGAATCAAACCTCGAAGCTAAAAAGCGCACACGAGCACACTGGATGTTATAAAATAGTAATGTATGTGTAGGGTCTCCGATACGGCCGGTGTATGGAAGTTCTAATTTTACGAGCGCTCGATCTCGACAGGAGCGTTCGACATCGAATTTCAAGTGAGGCCATTTGGAGAGCCACAGCGCGCGCCCTAATGTGACGTGTCGGATTCGATTGGATGGATTTTATGTTGCCCCTACAAGTATCGCACTCGACACCACACTATTTGTGCCGGCTCTCATTTAATACATTACAGTTTTAATTAGCTTCCTAAAACTTCAATGCATCATTGAATTAACAGTTTTGTGTAGTTTAAATTTACACGAATTAGGGCTTATGTCACAACTCACAAGTCATATTTCAAAATAATTTTAAAGCAGCAAATAATAAGATTATCTAGTAAGTATCTTATTGTTGTAATAAATCTGATCGTTAAGAAAATAGGGCAGTGATATTATATGAGAATATTACTAAAGTTATACAGTTCCGTGTTTGTAAGTACGTATTAGTTGTGTTGTACAAATAATATCCCAGATATTACTACTTATTTCCAACCTTTTTCATTTGGAAGAGAAAAGCGAACAGGGCTAATCTCTAGTTTATCCTATTACGCGGGTCGAGCTCAAGAAAAAGGCAATTGTGTAAAGGACGAAACACCGAGTGGGGTTGTCCGTCGCGACTCGGATGCTAAATAAGTAGTAGTTGAGGTAGAAACTCGGACGACACTCGTGTGCGTGTGTGTGCGGACGCGACGCCTAGTGCGGAGTGAGACAGAAGCTGGCTGCTGCTCTGTGACGTAACATATAAAGTGGCAACATACAAGCGCGCTGTTAACGCCGCCCGGGCTTATTGTCTGCGGTCACGCGACGAGCCGTTTAGCCGCGCGCGCCGCGCCGCCGCCGCCACCGCCACCGCCGCCGCCCGGTTAACCGGAAGGGGGGCGGTTAACCGGACGCTCGGGGGCGGAAGAGGGGAAATAGATAAATAGACCGCCCGCCGCTCGGAAATGTTCGGATTGAGTTCGGACTATATTTCAGGCATAATAGTTTTGAAAAGTTAGGTGATTTACACGCGACGTTTTCAGCTGTTATCGGGACCGCCCGTTTTATACGACTCGGTTTTATGATACTGTCATCGAAAAGTTTTATTGCGCACATTTCACTTTAAGTTCCATTACATTTGCGACTTGTAGGATGGTTTATGTGTAGGAGCGCGACGTTGGTATCGATGCTATCGCCGATATCGAAGGCCGATTTATACGTAATGTTTATAATTAAATGAGTCGTTACAGCGGCTGTAAAGCAAAACGATAATAATCACTATGAAACAGGAACCGACGCTAGTCGGAAACGTGGCCAACAAAGAGCTTAAAAAAATAAACGCCTGCAAGAGCGTAAACTGCGGGGCGCAGCGCGACTTTAAAATTAACTTTACCGGTTCATTCGTTTACATAAATAATGGAGGAATTTCTGAATACACATTAAACTCCTATAAAGAATACATTAGCATAAATTTATAGTAGCGAGTCGGCGTTTCGAGCGCGTTTTTACGTGACTCGTAAAGTTTATAGTCGCGAGTGGAGGATTGCGTTTACTGCGCTCGCTATCGGTTTATGGCCGACCCCAAATAACCAAATTGCCTGGTACTCGTTGCGGAGCTGACGTGCTCGCCGCTCGCTGCTAGCAGCTCGCCGGCAATCTGGGAGTGCATGCCATTATGCCGCCACTACGGCACTCCACCACTCCGCCTTCGCCACTCCGCATTATGAGCGCTCTTCGCGGAAACTCCGCCGTGCGCCTGCACCACTCGCAAAATACGCTTGGAAACTTGCCCAATACAATTGATGTTCATTACTGTTCGCTGTTAAACCCACACTTTAACAGAGCTCTCGTTTTTGAACGTTTCTTGCACGCGGTCCGCCGGCGCGCCTCTAATTCGAAGCAGACGTGTGTATAAAGAGGAGGCACACGACCCCTCGGTCGCCACCGCGGCCGAGCGGGTTACAAATTAAATCAAATTAACGCCAAACTCGCGGACAGTTGTATCGCACCAAGTAAATTCCGGGGAAGTCGTCGATAAGCAATCTCACGCCGCCCCCTCGCTCCATTACAGTAGTAATTAGCACAATTAACAGGAGCGGGCGAGAGGAGGCCGCGGCGCAGGGAGCGAGGGACGCGGCGAGGCGAGGCGCGGCGGGCGCGATCGCTTTCACGCACGCAAACAAATGTCACGTGGCACGACGCCTTAATTAAAACGATAATTGAGTTGACTTGCGAAACTCATCCGCCATTTCAACATTCCGGGAGAAATTTCACGGAAACTCCCCTCCAAACTACGAAGCCCTTAAGTGTCGACGACTTTAATTTTGTGTTTGCGTCTACTTTGCGGTTCCGAGGCAAATTTTAATATGGTGTACGCGGCTTCGCTTTGTGAAATTAACTTAAATAAATTGCTACGAATTGAGTTTCGTCGCCGCGCTGATAACTCGTTCGGAAAATTATTATTAAAGAAATAGTAGAATTCATTTAAGTGGCCGTGATACGAAATTTGCTTCTTGTTATCAATATTCGTTCATTATTAGCCACAACAGACAATAAAAAAACACACATTAAAAGGTATTTAAGACACTTAAAACCTTGGATGTATTCGGTTCAGAAAGAAATAATGAAGAGTTACTAAACTATTTGGTTATGTCCTAGCTTTATTTAGTATATTGTTCTCGTTTTAATTCAAGGGATCCTCTTTCTATAGAATGTGACTGTCGACACACCCGCCTTAATGTCCGCCATAAACAATTCGTCTCGTGTTAACGAACTATTCGATTTAACAAAGTAATAGTAATAAAAATTAATTTGTAAAGGTTGCTAGCCGACCTTTTAAAATAACGTCTTCAATAATGAGCCGAGCTGCGTCGCTGACTAACCTACTGATTGTGTTAACTGTGTTACACCTACGATAACTTAATTAAAAAGCTCCACATTAAACACGAAGTTACAAACCAGTCTTGTTACGTAAAAATATATTTTTACTATCCCATCATGGCGAGGTGAAATTATGAACACATTGTATCCGCAGACTGTTCGCGCGATGTAAATGAATTTCGTGACAAACACATAAATTAAATAGTAACGAAAAACATTTATATGTTCACATTGAAATGTTATTATGTACGTCAAATAAACGGAGCAAAAAGAATTAGCTCGCGTAATAAAAGCCCACACTGACACGCTACATGTTTACTAATGCGCAGAAACGAGAACGCATTACAAAGACGAATTGCACTAAAAAGAAAATAGATTTTTTCCCACTAATCGCTGCTAACATCCAGCACATCCGGCCAAATTAGTATTTTTGTGTTTGTAACGAGTAGTACGGAACTCGGATTAGCTTACCAAGTGATAAAACTTTTTACAAGTTGTGCTGTGCGTTCAAAAATTCCCAATGCGGTCCAAGTAAGTTGTAATAAAACTTAAAAGAAACCATAACAGAAGTTAATGTCAGAGCATACAATCTTAGAAAATATTGTGTGAAAGCGTCAGGCGAGTGTCATTTGTTTAATTGTTTAATGCGTAAGTGAGCGACGGGTAAGTGAATACAAAGTGAAGCATTCTTCATTTGGTATAATTAGCGCGGGAGACGGTCAGCGGTGCGGTGGCAGCGGCGCGCGCGGCAAGCCGTTGTTTAAATGAGAACACCCTCGCCACCCGTCAATAAAACATTAAACACGTAACAAGTTTATGCGTAGCGACAACCCTAGCGGATTCCGCCACTTCGTTAATCCGGGGCGGGGGCAGCCCTAAATTAGGGTCGAGACAAGCCGTAATCCCCCGCTCGACGCGACGGGGGATTTATATTGTTATTGCTCTGCGTCCAGAATTATACGAGGGTTGAGGGACTAATGAAAGGGGAAATTTAATTCCTAATGATTCTCGTCTTAGTTCGTAACGAGGAAACTCGAAAAAGGGCCCGATCCGCATACTTTTTGTGATTAATCGCTTCATGAGAAGCGAAAAATATTTAATTGGATTTCCTTTGCATTTTACCGCACTTAATGTGTTTGTTTTCGTTTGCGGGGCATCGATGTCGACATGTTATTCGAGTGAAAAGTTAACGATCAAATTGGATTACAAATTTATTCATGAAGCATTTTCGTCGTCGGTACACGGCAGTGAGTGAACGAAGCATATGTAAATATGCGATAAGTGCGCAGGGAGTTGGGAGCAAGGAGTCACGGAGCTCGGTGCTGGCGAAGGCGGGCAACACGGCGACATCGCCGCACCACATGCCGGCCGGCGCTCGACATACGCTGCCCGCATTGTTAAACACGGCAGCCGCCAACCGCGGAGCACCGTGTCTACATCGCCCTGCTGTATCGACATCTAAGCACCTCTCCACAGCTACACTACACACAACACACGTTGTGTGTGTCTTATTCATGAATTCTGTTTGGATCAGCTGCTATAAAACTATATCTGTAATTTGTTTCTTCGAATTATATACTGTAATTTCTGGGGCGTAAAAAATGCATAAAACGAGATGTTAACGATAGGATTTTTGCGTATAACATGCTCGTGTACGGTACGGGCGTACGGCGTAAATATAATAAACTCATCAACTATTTTCGAAACGCGTTCTAGTGAGCGCGAAGCGGCGCGTCTGCCGCCCTTCCGCTCATTACGCCGGCGACTAATTGAGATAAATTATGAAGACGTGCAGCCGGGCCGCGAGCTATCGCACCGCGGGCTGTACCTGCTGCTACCCGCCCTCGCCACCGACATGCAGCGATTTCAATTAACCGCTCGCCCGGCCGCGTTTTTTGCTCGCTCGCCTGTTTGTTTTTATTCGACTTAGTGGCCATCGAATAAGTTTGCAGCGGTAATTAAACCGTGATATAAACCACCGTATGAATGCTGTGTGGCGGCGTTCGAACGCAATTAAAGCGGAGCGGTTATAAGTGTCATAAAATCGGATTGAACGCGGTCAATATAAATAAGGTGGAATGTGTGGCGTCAAAGGTGCACTTGAAGCGATGCGGGGAGGCCACACACGTCGCGATGTGTCGCCTGCCGAGAGCGGCGAGAGCGACGAGAGAGGCGGGCGCACGCCGGCGATAGTGGCTGCGACCGCAACAGAGGAGCGTGTGTAGTGACCGCAGGGCGCAGGGTGAAGCTACGCGATGCAGGCTCGTCAGCCCTGCGGTTACGTCACATCCATATACCTAGTGTTTACGACCTGCTCCGCTCACCCTTTGTTACATACCTAAACCCAGCGCACATAAAAACAATACCATAGTACAGGGTACACTGCAGAGTGTGGAGTGAAGGACAGTGCGACATTCCATATTGTGCGGCGCGACTCGAATCCCTGGCCGGATTGCATAAAACAGCATTCCCGATACGAATCGTCGGATGCAATACGCATTGAATATTTCATTTGGATTATTGAATATGTGGGAGCGTGAGCCGCCGTTATTCGTTACGCAGGTAAAACACGAACTGTCGGCCGATGCGATGTCGGACTGTATCGATACATTCGATCTGTGAGCCACGATCGCAATCACAACAGCAATAAAACGGCCGTGTGTTCATAATTCAGCGTGAAGTCATTTAATCACATCCACAGCCGCCGAATTAACAAAAACTTAAATTATAATGTATACGATTGCAAAATTTGCTACGGATAATTGTGGAAACGACGTCCAATACTTTTTGTTAATTGATTCATTTTTGAATCTAGATTTTATTATAATCGTGTTGAGATTTGCGAATGTAGTGGATGTATACAGTGATTGTTGCGGCAGTAATAATAACGTGTGTCGGGGGGTTTCGTTGCAGGTATCGATATGAAAGGGGAAGATAGGTGAAGGAGATTCGATCAAGCTTGCATAAATCGATGCGATACACCCGGATTTGAGAACAAAGCCGCAAGCCCGAGCCGCCACGGGAATATTCTTACCTACCTATACACACTGCTACCCTATTCCGAATTGCCGATATTGAAGTTTCCAATTTGAATGTATCATACTCACTCTACCGTGAACAATCCAAGAGATATTGTAATTAATTTTACACCGAAATACATACGATAGGCCTTAGTCATTTAAATATTTGTGTATTGTTATTACATTATGAGATCAGCTAAATCATAATGTAAATCGCTACTAATTTGTTGTTCCAATAATAATACGAGTGTTTCTATTAACAAATACCAAATTATGCAATAATAAAAACAAGTTATTCGCAGCGGGAGTGAATGATCCACTTTTGTCGTTTTAAATCGGCCTTCGAAAACGTATTTCATTATTAATCGCAAACCCATTTACAAAAGGAAGCGATAAATAACATAATATTTCCTCCGTATAAGAATCGAGGTGTTTTTTATGAAGATTGCAGTATAGCTAATAGCTTTATTAAAATGCAATCAATAAAGTGTGACCTTTATTTATTATTGCGAACCTGATGACTTTGCAGGCCATCATACTATGCTTCTTTTTTATTTTTTAAGTTGTAAAAGGATCGATTTAAGTAATATCGGAATGCAAATTGATAATGCGAGTTTGATAGGCAAGCGTCGCTTACTAATCAAATACCGGTGTTGGTGCAGAAACGGATGCTCAGAATGTTTGTTCATTCGCATATGCCATTGAAGCGGAGTCGCGATTAATTCTCAACAGGGGATTATAAATTCTCGAGAGGAACAGAGGCCGTGACTATATGACAAGGCAGATAATCCGTCTCGAGTAATGTGGATGCAGCGACATAATCTCTATGTTATTCCCTATCAAGAGCCGGGGGAGTGTAAGGAGATTAACTACTGTATACGAGCATTCGATACACTACATACCTATTCAACTAAACACACCGCCGTATGTTACATTTAATATCTGCACACAGCTTGCCTATTATACCTGTCAACAAAACAAAAAACAAAACCCAATACCTTACCAGTGGCAAAAACCACAAAACACTTCCAAATAGCTTGCCACTTCTTACTTCCAGAGCATTTCATGGAAGCGTTAAAATAAAAAGTAAAGTCGCAAAGAGAACGTGTACCGCGCAATCTGTTTCACTTTAGGGCGTCTTAATAATTACAAGTGGCCATTCTTTCCAATTAAGAAAAGTCTCGAGCTATAAATTGCGAGGGCTGTCGCGCGTGCGAAGCCGGCTGAGCGCTGTTACACCTCGCGTAAACACGCCGCGCTAGGGCTGCCTCGCGAGTCGATAAGCGAGACGCGAGTCGCGAGTCGCCACTCCACCGAAACAAACCGGCTCGTTTCAACTGTCCAATAAAGCGCTCTTACTTTGCCTTCACAAATACAACACTTATTTACACACTACGCTTCCGCGTTAATTAAAGAAGCACACCTTTAAAAACGCAACCACCCTCCGAGTGTATCGGAGAACAAACGCAATTTTATTCTGACCGGAGTTTTTTCGGCATCTATTAAATAAAGAAGTGGAGGAGAATGCTAAACAAGGTTGAGCGGCCCTCGCCCTGCGAGTTTTCCACTTGAAGTGGTGTGCGGGCGCGGCGGCCCCGGCGGGCGGCCGCGGCTGGGGGCGACACGGGGGTGTTATTCAGAGTGGCTTAGATAAGGTAAGGAGGATGAAGAGGCGAGATGCGCGGTGTAATGAACCGGCTCCCGAGCAGTTTTTGTGTGGTTCGGGTGCCTAAATTGAATATTAGGCGCGATTTGAGAGCGAATGAGCGGGCGGCAGAAATAAATCCGCGGTTATTATGTTACACAAATGAGATTGTGGAAGGGCTCGCTCTGTTAGGCACACAGTCGCTGCTCAATTTCGCGCCGGTGTAAATTGGCGGTCGTAAACTCGGTTATTTCGGTGGAATTTAAGCAGCCTTCTAGAAAATAACTAATGTTTCACTGAATTTGTATTACCGACTAATGAGTTAAAAGCTTGAATAGTACGCTACAAAACATATTTTATAATTTAAGCTCGACCTTTGTTTGTCGGAAGAATACGAGAGCACACAGGTACCCGCCGAATTCGTGTGAATTTTGAACGCGTAAAAAGTATTTTCAGAAAAAGTAACAACCAATTCCATGATTTAAAAATGTTGTGTGTTGAAATAGCAAGAGAATTTCTCAACATAGCAAAATAAACATTGCACTGATGTATCGGAAAATCCAACACATGCCGTTGGATGTTTGCAAATAAACAACGAGCCGGTTGCAACTGTGTAGCACCTCCGTGATTCGCAGTAAAAGCTCGGACAAACGGCGCTCGGCACACGGCGCGGTCGAGCCAAGGAGCGTCGAGCGCCTCTGTAAGGTGAGTGGCGCGTGGTGAGCGTTTGTGTGACCGAGTGGTAACCCCCCTCGGTGTGCGCTGAGTCGCCACAGCCAAGACGCGTTCGGTTTATGTAAACTTTATTACTGAGTGCAGTGCGATGCGCGCCCGACACCCTCCCGGTCCCTCGTTTCAAATTGTAAGGCGCGCCAGTGCATTACTCAGCTCGCCGCGTATTTGCACAGATCGACAGCGCCGAGAGCGCCGTGTGCGGACTGCCGACACTCCCGACACTGCTGACACTACCGACACAACCACATCATATCGAGGTCACGCTCCAAGATAAACTCTTTACGTGCCATACTTATACACTTGCTTGCATTGCAATTGCATTGTCGCTGACTCTCCGCGCTCTTACACTTCAATTGCTCTTACATTCGACATTTGTTATTCGGATTGTATGCTGGTACGTGTGATTATTGTGTAACGTACTTGATTTTTAAATTGACAAAGTACACAATAATAAAAATAGATTATAATAATCACCTGTAAATCATTTTATGAAGTACAGTAAATGGTCACTTAGACCGTAAATCAATAAAAAGGGGATATACTATTCTGGCCGTCGTCTGCGGTTATAATTAAATAATGAATAATTGAAGTACGACGGTTCTACTCGTATACTAACACCATATGCATCTCGTAATGTAAATGTCTTTGAATAAGTGTTTACACATATCGCAACACAAACAAGCTCACACGCTATTTATCCAACGCGAATCTGTAATAAAAACGACCAAAAAGTCGTCATAAAACAAACGCAGAGAAGTAGGTTAAAGCAACAAAGACAACGCTATAAAGTAGCGGGGGCAGGTATCGATTCGTATGCATTTGAGTAGGGAGAGCGACGACGGCGGCACATCTGTGCGGTGCGCCGCTGCGTTCAGCCGAGCACAACAAGGGGGCGCCACCTCCGCCCACACCACCACACCGCCACACCACGCCACCAGCGCCGGCACCGCCGTGCCACGATAGCCGACATTCGCAACACCTCGCGAACGACGCACTCCGCTCGCAAGCACACTTCTGCACAGGGCTGCCAAGCTTTTGCTACGCTATTTGAATATATTTAAGAACGTGGTGGTGGCACACTACGGTGGCACACTACCCAGAATGGTACACTACGGTCTATCATGTTCCCGAATGTAAATGTTATAAATACAAAACCCCATTACAAGACTAATCAGTCCAAAATTATTAAATTCAAACATTCTACAACACACATTAAAACAAAAGAAAATTTTCATAGATTTTTAGCCTTGTGTAACATCCTTTCTTGAAGAAATATAGTACTAAGCAAAATTCGAAGTTGAAATCATCCTCATAAGTAGTGGTCGAGACCACAGAAGATTGAGGTAAAGCATTATCAGATAAAAGGTAAAATAATTTTACAGGAAAACAGAAATAGTCACATATCATCAATAACCGTAAGCCGAATATATCCTACCGTAACCTATTAAATCGTATTTGATCAAAGCCTCACTTGCTAGAGAGCATTATCTGCCAGATAGGGAATTTGACACGTGACGGTAAAGTGAAGATGTTTAATATACATAGTTAAAGTAAGTGTGAAGGTGACAACCCTAGAGCACGGGGTGCCACTTGCACCACCCACTTGTTTCAGTCAGGAGCGTGTTATGAAATCAACGTGTTCGAGCGTAACACTGCACTCTACGTTCACGTTCGCATTCCCAAATGGAAAGGTAGGTGCGCTCGCCTCGGCTGTGCCGCCCGCCGCCCGCCGCTTGTTGCCAACATTTTTCAAAGCAAACTTTTCAACGTCATTATTTTAACAACTCTTACAAATTTGCCAATACAAGTTTCCGTACTTACATGTCTCTCTTCCGCTGAGCTGATACCTGGAACGAAATAAACTACATTACATATACAACAACACTTTTATTGCATTTCAACTTATTGCTACAGCGTATTCTATACATATGATGTTGTGAATAGTCACACAAGCTAGTTAACAAACTTATATGAATGATTAAGATACAATTACAATTAATTGATTGAACACTTGTATTCAATTTATGTGCGATTTACGTCCACAAAGTTATAGATAGAGGTTTTTAACACTATAAGAGCCGACCACAATATGTCAAGTACACTGCATAGACCACACGGCTCTTTGCGGTCATAAATGTTTACATCTGGAATTTTTAATATCACTTAATAACGGGTTATGATCGTACAAAAAGCAGCGCGGCTATTAAATCATATTTACTGTGCACTTATTACACCAACATTTCACAATAGCCTTTCTTTTGTTAAAAGGTCTTTTTTAATTGGCTCCAAGGAAAATTTCCACATGTTTATTAGACCCGACCGAGCGTAGGTAATATAGTCGACGTGTACATCAGGAACTTCAATTTAGGCTGTCGTTGGAACATCAGAGTTGATGAAAATCAAACACAATCATGTCTTCAAATATCCTTGTATACAAGACGAAACCTTCGTGACACGTTTTAATATACAATATCCTTGTACATACATGTTTCAAAATAGAGTAAACCTAGAAGAAATTACATCCGGGCTATCATTATACCATCAGAAAACGCATTTAGTGTCAAGTAATTGCCAAATCCTAATAAACTTTTTCGATAAACCTTATAAGTATCGTATCCGTATCGGAATAGTATGTAAATATATGGTATGAGAGAGTAAACGTCGGCAAGTGGGTGACAGACGTAAGGTGTCGGCATAATTGAGCGGTGGGCCGCGCGGGGTGTAAAGTGGTCGGTGAATATTTTACAGTGCGTCGCGTCACGCAACCCACGTGCTCTAATCTCCTGCACACTGGGCCATTTGTTACGCCTCCTACGCGACGTTTATTTTATAATAGCTCTTATCACATGCAGCGATAAAATGTCATTTGTAAACTACGATATATGACACGCCTTTCCAGATTGCAAGCATAAGGAATTTAAATATGTATTTACAGTCGGTATTTAGTATTACTAATGCGGTTATTAAATTATACTAATACGGTCAGAATATTCGAATCCATGTTGTATGCCTACACGAGTCAAATCGATTCTTTAACTCTTGTCAATTCACAAAATGTTGACAGAAAATTCTTTGAAATCAACATACCGTATAAGATTTTTTTACAATTCGTTTGTTTGCAGAAAAAGCTTTTTTCCAATAATACTCGAGAAGGGAGTGAGTGCGGAGAGCGCTGTGTACATATTTGATGAAATTCCTGCAGCACCTTGACGAGTCGTCGGTGAGGTCGGAATTAGCCGCCTTGTCTACCGTCACGAGGATCAGCAAATGCTTTCTGCTTATTTGCGGTCGACAGCCAGCCAGAGCGACTGACGTAGCAGTAAATACGAATACAAAGTACATATGAGTGACTCGGTGCAGAATCACAGACCCAAGTATCAGTATTCATAAATAATGGAAAACACAACAACAAGAAAGTGTTAGTCATGTTAGCAGAGTGTAGTGGTATTCTTATGTAAGCACATGTGCCTTGCAGTGCAGTGTGCGGCAGTGTGCGCGCGTACAATTGCATACGTCAACAGGCGTTATCTGGTTGGGTTGTTCCGTTGTCGTCTCCGCTCCGTATGTAGGCGCAGGCAATCCTATTACTATTCACGAGCTGTACATATGTACTGCACATGCGAGCAGACGGTTTATTAGCACTGCATGCATTGCCACAATTAATTTAAATGCAATAGCCTCAATGATTGGCCGGCTATTCAGCTGTAGTGCGCGGCGTGCGCGTCGGCCGCTACAGTCCGCTACACGCATGAATGCTCCGCTGTGCAGTGTGCACACATCGCTCGGAAACAATTACAATCACGTCATAACCGACTAATTAACATTTCGATACTACTTTGCACTTTATTATTATTCATAGATCGGACCCGATGATGCCGACGCGACGCGTTCGGCCGTAACTTATTTCAATGCAATGCTGGAATGTAATTTAGCGAACATTAAAACGCGACTCGTGTGTCGGCCCGCGACCGCACGCACTCAAGTCACCCGCAAAATTACGTTACTAATTGACTGAAACACGCGACGCTCACACCGGCAAGGAATAATTAATAGAGCGCTGGTAAGGTGAGGGCTCGGTGGGAGGTGGGGGCCATCTGCGCGGTAACTCTTACATCAGTACACCGATAATGGCACAAATTAGCCGGGGAAGTGGCGGGTGCGCGCCGGGGCGCAGAGGCGGCGGGTGGCTCGGGGGGCGCTAAGCCGGAACATCCCGGAGCGCAGATTACCGCTTGCTTTTGTAATTAACCGGAGCGACGGGCGGCTTCCAAATCCATTTCTGTGTTACATTTTCATTTGTGGCTCGCTCGTCCCCGCGCCGCCCGCCTCGCACCGCACCGGGATTACTCGCGCACGCCGCACAGCGCTGCCGTGAAACACAAAAACCCTCTCGTTGTTTGCTATGAATGATATTCCACGATACCGTGCAATTATAAATCGCCCATTTATTGGATCTATCGATAAATATTTACACGAGTCGGTTCCGCATCTCTGTTTACACATTTCGTCTATGTTTATGTGGAGATAAACGCAAATTCGTAGAATTGACTTATTCATACTCTCAAAGCAATATCGGACGAACCGGAGCCGTCAGCGATCCGAAAACACGCAAACAGTGAGTTCAAAAAGCCTCTCGAATCCGGTAAATATTGAAACAGAAGTGGGATCGGAGACGTCTGCCGCGGCGTGGGCGGCGCCGGCGGCCGGGGGCGAAGGGGGGACACTAATAGTCTCCAGTGGCACATGGCAAACAAGACGAATACACAAACACACGACAGCCTCTTAAAATATTCATCTACATATCGAAGCGTTAGGCATCGCGTCCGCATGCTTAAATGTGATTTGCCATTGCATATTTAAAAACGCAATCCAATCGCCTTAAGAGATTCAAGAATTAAGGAATGTGTTAATGAATAAAATGGAGTGGTACACATACCGTTTCCCTTATCGTCAGCTCGGTGCAGGTCAGGCGGCTTGGCCAACACTGACAGGGGATGGTGCGGCACGCCGAGGCCGAGCAGGCCGGCGGGCGGCAGCGTGCCCTGGCCCAGCAGCGGCAGCGGCGGCGCGCCGTGCGCCGGCAAGTGCGCCGCGTGCATCTGCTGCAGTAACCGCGGCAAGTCCGGCCTCTGTTGCTGTAACAACACACATTCACTGTTACACACTCGCCTCCTCATTCATTAGCGTACACGACACTACATTATTTGGCAAGGAACTAACAGGTACAATTTAAATGCATACTTCAATCGTACATTGATAGTAAATAAAGCAATGCTTTTTAGTTTCGAGTGTCGACATTCAAAGTGGATTGGTGTGTCACCGCAGAGCTCCGTGCATTTTTAAACCGAAGCGGAGCCAAATTAAAAAGTCCTCCACGCCACGGGGCCCCTGCGCGTCGCGATATTTTAAATTTTAAATGAGAGCTTTGCCGGCGGCAGCGGCGACTGAACGAAATTGATTACTCCTTCTCCATTATTCCCCTTTTTCCACTTTTCTCATTTTCCCGCACTTGCCGTCCCCATATTATTATTATAGCCGCAGTGCCGGCGGGTGCGCCGCTCGTACGCCCGCTGCCGCTTGTGGCTCGCGCCGCTTCGCCAAGCTTTTTCCGCTCGGATGCGCACGTTCTTTTTTTAGCCGCCGAAAATTAATTGGATTTTGCCGAGGGTGGAACATATTTTTTATTGGCCGCTCACGGCTGTGATTTATTGTGTGTCAAAAGGTGGCGAGCGCCACTTAGTTGTGAGTGCTTTTTTACAAAACACGTTTTTTTAATTATTCCTATTTGGGTGTTTGCGCGATTTGAAATGGTTCTATAATCAAGGTGTTTATTAATGATTTAAATATTTGTGTAATATGGTTCAATAATTTTAGAGTTTTTGTAGATTATTTTCGTTGTTATCTTTGCGATTTCTTACGACAAACAGCCATTCTCTATCTATCAATCTTTTTACATATTTCGATGCATTTTATGGTTCAGTTAACAAAGTTAGGGAGGTATTTGGTGCAAACATTTATAGATAGCTAGGTAAGATTTATATATCTTATCTCTGTTTAATGAATCGTAAAATTGTACCGATATAGTAATGTTAACTATTTTAACCTCTTGTTAAAGTTAGATAGGTTATAGAGACGGTACGACCGTTGAAAGTATGCAAATTGAAAGTTACCAAGTCCATAAAAATGATATTATAATCAGTACGCTAAAGTACACATTTACACAATAGCACTTACATACATAAAAAACAGATCGTATAGCACCTACATCAATTGGATTACCATGTATCAGAAAGTGTAAATAAGTGTGATCCATGAGGCGAGAGAACACGTAAAGCGAGGCGTGAGGCACAAGCCGCGACACATCTCCAGACATTACGCCGCGGTATTCCCTGTTCGCATGGTAGCGGGTACAGACTACAGCGTGCAATCATGCCATCGCTATCGAGTGCTCGCTCACACGACGCAATATACCACACGACTCACTCATGTCTTGTGTGCCCACTTTCTGATAAATCAGGATATTTTACAAAACTTTGCAGTGTCATACATACTTCTGTGTAATAGATGTGAGTTTTTATAAGGATTACGTTTATTAATTACAGCGTTCCCATATGACAAAACTGTACAGAGTTTGAGAAAACGATTTTTGTGCACTTTTCCTTGTATTGTCCCTTGGTGGCAAGTACGATACAAGTCAAACTTTGTAAAGGATTTGTTGAAGAAAAACCATGCAACTGGCATCTTTAAATCCCACGTACCATTAAATATACATATATTCATTACGTACTATTAATATAAAGCGTAATTCTTAAACTCGTATCGTATCCGCCCCTTGGCCATGATCTATGTAAAGTGATCGAAACGACGGGAATTTAAACACGTAAAAATTAAACCAAATCCACGATAAAAATAGTAAATAATAGTTTTATTTCAATATGTAACAATTATGTCCGTAATCTATCAAAAGGAAAAACTATCAAATCATCAAATTTCTGAAAAAAAAATTGCCATGAAAAATCTTACAATATATTAATGACTAAATAATTAGCCCACAACGGCATTTACAAAATGAGTAAGTCCGTGTTAAATCCGTAGATGTGGCCTTACTAGTGACACCTCACCTCACGCCACCCTCCGGCCGCCTGTTATGAATGACAATAACGCGGCGTCGTAGCTGCCAGATATTTTTTCCGGCTTACATATTTAGACGTGATTAAATAACGTCGATAGGGTTTCATCGGGATTAAAACTCGCTCCCCTAACGACTTTACCATCCGTTTACTTATCTGCCGGCGAACTTTGCTGTTTATATTATCCACCGAATTAAAGTTTGATTAAGTTTAGCCCCCGGGGAGGCGGGTGGATTTTTTAGAATTAATGTCATTGAAATTTTGATGTTTGAAGAGCGTGATAAAATGTTTTGTTAATTTTATTGCCTTTGAAGAGTGTGTCGAATATATCAAAACAATTACATCTCGCTGCCTCGGATGAGCCTCTCAGGGACTTGGGTTTTATTCCACTACACTGATCTTATGCGGGTTGTTGGATGGACTTTATTTCCAAGACTCGCACAGAATTTCTGAGCTAGGTTTGGGATTGCTACCAGGTGACCGTTACATGAATGTATAGAATTGTTCTAGACCTAAACAAAGCATGCATTAGCTTGATTGTGGGAATACTTTACATATGGTTTTCAAACAAATAAAGAAAAAATGAAATTTAATAATCCATAATAACTTTATTTATATACAAATTACCTAAATGACTGCACCTATCAAATTTAATTGGAGATATTTACATGTCAATTAAATTGCCATCATGATATCATCGCTAGACTTTGGCCACGGATCTTCGAAATAAGTATTTAAAAAGAGCTTTATTTACTTTTTGACATTCGTCATGAAAAATGAGTATAATGATGCAAGTAAAAGACTTATCCAACTTACTGAAAAATATTTAAAAAATATTTGGACTTATAAATCGGCTAATTGTACCTCTGAAAAATTAAATTAGTAGATGTGAACTTACAAGGAATTGAACTCACTACCCCAAATTCCAAGTATATAACCGCTGCCGCTAAACCATTGAATTTATGAATATATTTTGTGTCAATTTGTTTGAGCAACAGACGAGAGCCCCGAAGCTTTTGTGATGAGAAAAATGCTTCACCGCGTAGGGTCGGGTGGTTTTCACGCCACATTTGCCGCCGTCTATACATCGGGCTTGTATTCCATTTATAAATGAATCGCTTACGTCAACCGCAAGAATATTTGTGCAGAAATTCCAAACTTGTACTGTATTTTGCTTCCATTTTTGGTACAAATATGTCGCAATGTATGAAATTAACTTTCAAACTAAGAATTTTAAGGTTAAATTATATTGAAGGGAACGCAGACTATTGAAAAGCATTTAAATTGAGTAGAATCCCATAATACCATACATGGTAAATTGTTGATTCACAACAAATATGAATAATTCTAGTATTATTTGTTTAGGTATTAAGAATGTTATGAAAATATATTTCATAATTTTGAAAGGATTATAAAAGATTTTCGTAATTATTGAAAGCAGATTGGGCATGTTTAAGTGCAATAATACGTATATTTAAATAAAATAGAGGTCGTTGGCATTAAAATCGGTCTACAATTCCAATACATTAGTAGAGCGTTTAAACAATCGAAGGGCGTATTAAAAAACGATCACTAATAGTTAAAACGTTTAACTAATAATAAGTGAAGTAATGACGTATAATTTAGAGTTAATGTACAGTTAGTAACGTTTTAATAGCTCGTAGTGTATCGGAGGAGGAAAGTTCCACAGTAACATAGTTAAATAATTAAGAGTCGGTTAGTTGGCGGTGTGACGCGCATTAAAGTGCTATTATGGAGCAATTGCTTTGAATCTTCGTCAGGCGGTCAAGGATTATGATATTACATCATTCTTTTGCTTGATAAATTCGCTGATCGTAGAATTACGTATTGACCAATCTATAACAATAAAGAAAGACATAATTTGTACAATCTTATTCATTGCCAATAACATTTCTTGAGAAATATTTGGCGAATTGACAAATTGAATTTGTGTAGGTACACACGAGGTATCTGATATGGGAACCGAAAAAAAGTTAATGTACGATGCTAATGACCTAATAGTTAGTAGAGAATATGCTACAATATTACTCCTATTATGTAATCCCGTCCATTTGTTCCGTATTACCGTAAGTACCTAACACGTTAAGTTTTATGAATTTATATAATTGATATCTTGTATATGCAATATTTAATTTGTATTACACTGATATTGTATTTACGTTGATGTTATTCAGATCATTCTTTGTAAAGAAATATTGAAAATATTTCAATTGCGTGTTTATTAATTTTCATTGTTATTTCTAAATAATATATTCATTAGGGGTGTTTTGTGTACCTATGTATAATTAACAAGCAGCTCATTATCTACGCTTAATATAATTTAACAAGGCGATATAAGTATATACATTAGTCAAATTGCGGTTGAGCCAGTATCAGATATTAAATAAATAAATACACCCAACAGTCATATACATACATTAGAAATCAAAGATCTATTCACTAATATAAATTGTTTGAAACACATATTTTGACACATCGTAGCCCTATTGAAATAATCAAACGAGACCCCTATCATGGCGATAAGTTAAAGTTGGCTGTTGGCAATAATCTACATTAGAATGCACATAAACCCGTTTACCCGCCGCTGGCAGGTATCAAACGACGTAAGCAAGAGGGAAGTTTATCGAGACGGATTAGGGGGTGAGGACTAAGGAGGGTCTCACGCACCATTAGCCCGGGGCGAAAAGCGCGGGGCACGGGGAGACGGGGAGTCCGCCGGTTCGACACGCGATCCTACACGTGTTACACTTTCAACATAATTGCTCCTAATCATATATTATTCAAGAGAAACACACACAAAACACCAATAAATTTGATTCAGTAAAGGTATTATCGCCAAATTATTGAGCGGACATTGATATGTTAGCTATTTATTAGAGATGGGAGGAGTACTCAGTTGATTCTTCGGTACTCGGCGTACTCGGCGGGTTTTTTGATACTCGTACTCGGCCGAATAACTCGGTTTGAATGCCGAGTAATTGTTTTAGAAAAGCAATATATTTAGGTAGATATAGTTAAAACAAACATTGTTAATTATGAAGTATTTATTACTAATTAAGGAAATCTTAAATTAATAAAATCAAAATTATGCTAATGAATGAATAGTTAGAGTGACAAAATCAAAACAGTAATAAAAATAGTCAATATTTAAAATGTAATATATGTAAGTTATGATGCAGGAACACAAGGCCCTCTGCACCTTCTAATAACAGCCTATTTCTCTTTTCTTCGTAGACGTTACCAACCTCCGAAAACAATCGCTTTTTGTTTGACAGAACCGAGTTAATCGGCCGAGTAATCGGTTGAAAAAAATTGAGCCGAGGAAAACTCGGTACTTGTTACTCGGCAAAAGTGTTACTCGGCTCATCTCTACTATTTATTGATGAATTAATAATGTTGTTTTCGATGCAATAAACAAGCCAGCGTTTACAATAAAATGTGTATTTAATTAAAAAAAAAGTCTATAAAAGCCGTCGAGCTGTTTGTCTTTGTAAAACGGTTGCGTAATTTCATTGAAGGCGTCGACAGATCGGTCCCTAACTGACTTGGCGCGTTAAAAAACATAGAGCGGTTAAGCGATGCGACGCGACGCGGCGACGACGGGGGAAAAGTTAATGCGACGCGTCGCGCGCCCGCCACGTCTCGCAAGAAACGCCGAGAGCCTGCAATGCAATATTTATCACCCACCCGCGAACGTGTCGGAGAAAAAATGACAAATTCATGTCACCCTGCCGCCGTGCCACCGCGTCCCGCGCCGCGTTCCCCCCGCGCCGATTTATTCCGCTCGTAATTTTTATCAAGGGGCGCGAGCGTCGAGACCCGGCGTAAACTAGATAGAAATGTTTTCACGAGTCGCTTGTTTATAAAGCCATCGACGAGGAAACAGATAGCTACGCTCTATTTACACGACGAATGCTCATGTTTGCACGTCTATCTCTAGAGATAATGTTGCATAAACTTTACACACATTACAAACTTGTTTATGTCATTCTTATATCATCGCTGATTAAGATATAATTGAAGCTGGCAAGTAATTTCATATTCATTTGATTAAATCATAACTATCATCATATCACAATCATGTCTCCTATATGGTTTAAATGCATTTAGATGTTAACATTTCTTTGTATGGCGTAAAATGAAAATATTTTATCTGGAAACTATTATATTTGTGGTGGTCGGGTCAACCCCTCGAATTCCGCCGTGCGGAATAAAATCAGAGCAAAGAGAAATGATTTACCCACTGATATCGTCGTGACGACAACTTCTCTTTACTGGGTATCCCATTTGTCGATTACGCACATTTATCTTATCAAAAAGACAATTATTTTGTCACACAACCGCCCCTTACTAATCGATTAAAGTTCCATTGAAAAGAAGCGACATGCTATGTTACAAATACTTTAGATCATTTTGAAATAATTATTGTTAAAATACTCATACAATGATACCTTACTAAAATCCTCTTTGAAATTAAGCATTTTAAATGTTAATGTGATTTTAATAGGCGCGCAAACAGTCCCGAATTGGAGGAGTATTCCCTGTTCACAAATCGTCGCGCGCGGAATGGTCGCAAATCAGACGGAGCCGGGGAGCGATGCCGACGGAGGAGCGGGCGGCTACTCTCAAGGGTGAGCCCTTTTGATCCCTAGCTGACCCGAAAATAAAAAAGGTTCGTAATAAAAAAGGACCGACATACGGAAGGTGGCACCGCTTTTTTATTTAAATTAGAGTGTTTTATAGAGGGAGGGTGATATTGCGTTTTGCCGGTGTCTCAGAGGCTGTTCGGTAAGCTATACGCGCACACGTACGTAAATCCTCGCACCGTAGGGTCGGTGAAGCCTCTCAATGCTACTTCGGGATTTTAAGGTATTTTCCTTTATTCCTTGGATGTTT
Organism: Hyles vespertilio; assembly: GCA_009982885.2. NCBI lineage: Eukaryota > Metazoa > Arthropoda > Insecta > Lepidoptera > Sphingidae > Hyles > Hyles vespertilio. Next base: position 13,246,192 of record CM042824.1, read on the forward strand.
CCGACCTATAATAAAAGGTTCTTATGTTGTTCAACAAAGTAATGATTTTCGTGGCTCACGCCCCGGGCCGCTGAATGAGATGAGAGGTCTAATAAAGAATGCCTTTTATGTTGCGCCAATGCCGTTAACATTAACACCTCGGCGGTGTGACGTGATTTTCAAAGGGAGGTTGTTTTAACAAAGTGTTCGTATGTGTTGACGTGGTCATTTCGCACATGCTTGTGGCGGTGGCGAGTAAAATGTAAGCTATAGCATAGTTGGAAATAGACCGAGACAAGGGGAAGTGAATCGAGTCCAGGGAGCATGATTTTGACTAATTAAAGTAACGTATGTATGTATGTGTAATCGTCATACATGGCAATAAAAAGGAAATCGCTTTGATGGTAAATAAAACATTCTGGGGAATTTTGTTTATCTAAGATTACTCCACAAAAACTTCAGAAATATCCGGCAAGTACCTTTTGATCGGGCAATGCCCCGTACCAAATATTGGAATTGATATGTGGAGGTTTAGATAGCGGTGTGTAGTATTAGCCGTGTGATAGTTGGTCCACGTAACGCCTAATGTTTGTGTAAGTGGTGACGCGAGTCGGCGGCGGAGGCGGCAACATTGTCGTACATGCTACGTGATCGAGTTGGCCCTCCGCCAGCGGCGCACGCTCCACGAGACTATCGGCCGCAGACAGACGAGCGACGATTGAGTCCCACTGCTTTATTTTTCGCCCTCATTACGTTTAAAGTGATTTATTTCGGTCGCGGCACTCCAATTCACGAATTCCGAACGGCGGACGTTAACACATAGCGGGAATAGGTCACTCTAACGACTTGGCACCGGACTGCAAATAAGCCTATTGAAATAATACGCGGCAATGAAGTCCTCACGATGTCTGCCGTCAAAAAATACAATTAGAGTGTTGTGAAATTAGTTAGTGCCGCAATTTGAGGACAGATTCTAATTCGCGGTGCGAGAAGTAACGTACAGTCAGCGACATAAGTCGCTACACATTCACGAGATTTGGAATTGTCTTATCATCCAAAATAATAATTATTTTCAATATCGTATGGCACATCTCGGCATAGATGACTTTACTTGGTTATATTTTACGACTACAGAGCAGTACGTACAAATTTTAATTCATAAAAAGCTTATCAAAAAATGTGAAGTGTTCAACGACTTATGTCGCTGACTGTACATCACTTATGCAAATTATGGTAATTATAGCGGGTTGCGGCGGACATTAAACACACAAATGGGGGCGGACACGTGAATCTCGATGCGCACGCGTTGCTGACAAACTGATACTTGCCAGTGACATTAAAGACAGAAAATAAGTGACACGTCCGAACGTGCCAGAGCAGCGTATAATAAAATTATTTTGTGAAATGTTTCTAGTTTGTAGCAATTTTATCAATAGCCCAGCATTGGAGCAAGGCCAACTCGTCTTGCCCGGCTTAGATCGTTTAATTAACGAGCGTCGAACTTTCGACCTGTTGAAAGCTGTGCTTTTAGAGAATCAACTTAATTTACACGTCGACCAGCTTGTTTTAAATAAGTATTTTCGTTTAACTTCTCTTGAATAACAAATCGGTGTTAATCGAATTAAGCATTTCGAATTCAAATTATTTTGAGCGCGCTTTCAGACGTCATTTATGTGACATACGATTACAGTAAACTGCTTTGAATGGCTCGTAAACATAATAAGAATGCTTGGAATGAAGCAGTTATTTACATGTTGTTGCTAAGTAAATAAACATGCTGTTTTATGTGTAGGTTTCAGAAGCGACCAGCGATAGCGACCTTCTTATCTCTTAAATCTTATCGTTTAGTAGTCGCGCAGCAGTCGAATAACTTAACAATGACAGCCCTCTCCCGTCATGCCGAGGCGCCGAATGTTTGGACAGATGCCACGCTCACACACACATATCGTCCCGTGAAACCGTAGAGATTACCATCGCAGGATTATCAATCACGAGATTCTCGGAATTTGTACAAAAATATTTTCCTATTATGTATTCTGTACTTTACCACATTTTGGGAATTCTAAAAGAGAGTAAGCTCTTCTTCTTAAATCTTGGGTATAAAATAAATTACTCAAATAGATAACTATGCAACATAACATATGCACTTCTGAGTTCTGATAGTCATTTAAAATCACAGCACAACAACCTTCCTTTTATAATAATATAAGATTTTTAAGTTTCTTGATTAGTGCCAGTAAAATTGTATCTTTTGGTTGCATTAAAACTTCGTTACACGTATTATGAGGGCATTAAAAAATAAACGTAAAGTTAGTTATAAAGATTGATGTCAAATAGAGCAAATTGGTAAAACGTGCCGGGATTATAAAAGGAGAGTAATCAGTCCCTAGTGGGCATGCGGGGTGGCACGCACGCCGCAAACATTCCGCCACGCATTTACAGCGAGCACCGACCCACTACTGTGCCACTGTGCACACAACACACGTGCTCAAACTCCTCCGCCAAATATTATCTACGCGCCGAACAAATTAATTTCTCAAAAGAAAATTTTATACACGTTCCACGAAGCCAAAAGAATTTTATAATAACGCTTTCACAATTTATATATTATTTTTCATGTTTATGTCTTTTGGACGGCATCCTAACTGTTACATTGAATCGAGAATAATATAAAACACGGTATCTCATTCAAAGTATATTAGCGGTTTATTATATTTTAATTGGGCTATAAAAAGTTTATTATAGGTGAGCGTGATGATATATTAGGAGACAGTCTGACGATGGTACTCACCCCGATGATGGCGTTGAGTTCGGTCATGGTGACCTGCTTCGCTCTCTCAACGGCGGAGGCCACTTGCTGTTGGTGCTCCTGAGACAGGAACGGTAATATCTGCGCTATTATCGCATTTAGCCTTTTCGCTATTTCCGTCTGCAAAGAACACAAATAATGAATCAAGTGATAAACTAGTGACACTACAAAGTTTATCAATAAGAACATAAAAATAAAGGGTCGCGGCCAAAGGTCACGGCGATAGCCATTAATAATGTCATCGCGAACAAACATCGATAACGATTATATGAAGACGATGTAATGAATAATTAAAGTCCAGCAATCAACATCTTTGAATAAAATCAACATTAATATTAAAATAAAGTCGGCCATAAAACGATACAGTCGACCGCTAACTGTGGCGAGCTGTTTTACATACAAATAGACAACCGAAAATGTTTCCACATTCCGATACAGATTAAATTCAATAACAACATTTATAATTAGTTGATAAGCCGGTCGGAGAGCAACAAATAAAATTAACACGATAAACAATAATGCAAGCGGTGGAATGAAATGATAAATCACCACCGCGTTACCGAGCCGTTCGTATTTATTGGCTTTGTTCGTATTTTCCGTTTAAATGCACATTAATTTTATTCGCAGATTCACACTGAATCGACGACGAATTAACATAATTGAGTGTATTATTATATCGGGCCCGTCAATTGTAACATAAAACAATTGGACGGCTACAGTTTTATTTAGTTGAATTATTGCACTTTCCATATTGGCAGAGGTAATTAATTGTTGTGAAGCCAAGTGGTTTATACAAATTGAACTTTGCTCGCGGCTTTGTGCGAAGTAATGATGTGAACCGGCAAACTTAAATCAAACACCAAGAAGCAATAACTAGTAAGATGAATAATAGCTTTTTGTGTGGCTACAAGCACCAGTGTGTAGACAACGATATATGACCACGAGACGGAACAAACATAACTTCCTGCCAATTATACAACGCCTTCTGTTTCTTACTGCCTTCATATTGATCTTATAAGCGAATATATCAACATTACTTGATTTTACATTGACATTAACGGCCTAATAAATATTCGGCTACAATAGTTAGTGGAAATATTTGTACTTCAGTGCCAAATTACGAGACGGCTGTGGAATTGCCTATTGCTATAGCAGTGTTCGAACGCCTACGTAGAGCCGACTTGCACGGTACATGACGATTATGTAATTGCTTTTTGGCAAGCTCCGAGACAACCGCAAGAAATATTACATACAAATTAACCCAACTATTAAATAGCAGTGATTTTTATGTTGGTATTTATTGCGCATCTAATTATGTTGGCCGAATGTTTATAATTCCACGTCAAGCTGTAAACCTTGATTTAAATGTTTTACGCTTTGCCAGATATTTATCGTTTCCAAAATATACTTTCCCAATGGAATTTGTCTTAATAAAATGTTATAAATTGTTGTTTTGTAACGTACTCACTTCTATAAGAGTAACAAAAAACATTTTACTTTAAATTACACAAATCGAGAACTATTGAGAGAATACTTGACACATGATTAACTCTTGTACAAGCTTTTTATATTCAATTTTTATAATTTAGAGTTGTTACATAAACTTTTTCCTTTAAATTCAATCAGCGCAGCAGTAATGCATTTGCTATGCGACGAAGCCATGCAGTGGTCATTGCATTAGGAAGGCGTATTTGGCTTCCACTCAACAGCTTTGATCGACATTTAATGACGAAGCCCTGTCTGCAACGTATATCGTTTCTTAAAACCGATGTCAACCCCGACTATTAATAACCCCTTATGATGCGAGGTAAGAACGAACTCGTGTGCCGAGTGGCAACATTAAACAACACCGAATGATATTTCCGATCAAGACAAAGAATCTCCGCTATTAGATAAACATCTCAGTTCGTGACTGGCGGTTGGCGGTGGAATATTAGTAATTGCATACCTATTTCCAATCCCGTCATGCCAATACGGCGAGCCAATAACTCATCGTCTCGTTCTTTTAGAAGAGTGACGGCAAATCATCAATTGTACACGCCGCGCCGGTTTACATTTTGTAATGTATGGGGCTGCGTAAAATAATAAGCAGAGAGACAAATTGTGCTGGCAAATGCGAGGATAATGGTTTATATTCGCTGGACGAGCTTGAGGAAGTAATTACCTATTAAACCATAACGGGAAATACTACGCGGTAAAGCCCGTATCAATATTTATTGTTATTCAACACTAATAGTTATTATTAAAATGGCTGCGAAAAAACTTAAACATAGCCTACAGAAGAATTACGTATAATATAAATAATTTACATCATCCATCTATCCACTCTAGATGAAACGACGTAAAAATCAACATAAAAGATGAACAATAAACTAAACACCATAAAAATAAACAGTAGCGAACACAAGTACAATGTAAATATTGGCGAAATGTGCAGATGTTGAGAAATAGCCAACAAAATATGGTAAAATGCAAACATATGGATGAATTTGTAGGTTGTAAACCGACACGGGTAGTGAGGCGGGCAAGCCGCGCGCCGCAGAGCCGCGACGCGCCCGACTAACCGCAAATTACATTTTCATTCGCCGCCTCCCGCCCGCCCGCGGTTATTGTGAAAATTTACTACCACACCGGAAAATACCGCCTCTACATTTTATGTTTTTTGTTGTCCAAAGAGATTTTACTTTTCTGCTCGGATTACTTGCGTGTTTTGATTTCAAAAATAAATTCGTTTTCTTTTTATGTTTAGTTTACATAATTATTTAAAACTTAAGTAAATAAGCAGATTTTTTTTATCGGAATGATCCAGCAAACGAGCAAACAATTCACTTGAGGTAAGTGAGTACCGCCGCCGATTAACATAGTTTCCCATGAGGCAGTGGAGCCAACTCCGATAGCAATCCAACTACACTGCGGCTTTGGGATTTTTTATGTTAATCATATTATTAATTTTACATTATAAATAATGAAAATATGAAAGTAACAAACACAAAACAAAGTCTTTAAATCACATCAAAATTCTAAATGGAATAGAGCTAAATAGTGTATTTTTTTGTTCCATTGGTACCAGGAAACTATCTACCAAGTGCTAACCATAAAAGTTATACTTATTATTTGAATATTAGTCACTGAATTGTGAATCTATAACGAATAGATTAAAGAGTTTCTGTCTTCATTCTCCGAGAAAGTTCTGTTACGGTAATATATCATTACAAATGTACAGCGAGTTGAAGAATTGTGAATTAATTTCGTGGACCAAGCTAAATTCACTTGTAATATTCATAAGTATGCACGTTGACTAGAAATTCTTTATTGTTTATCATTTTAAAGTTTTCGAATATCTCGCCGGCAAACCCACTCTTATTGTACTCCAAACAATGGCAACGTAATGTTTGCTCATTTTTTGAAGCCAACTTTCTGTTTTCGTGTTTGAATTAACATAACAATTACACAGCCACACCTCTCCAATTGCTAACCAAAAGCATTTCTAGTCGAAGAAGCCAGTACATTAATGTGATATAAAAAGAACAAAAACGCAAATTGTCGACTGGTGATAGAAGCGAATTTTATTGTAACCGCCGGGTGTCGAATAATTCTTGTCCCATCTGCTCCCCGCATACGTACGTATAAAGCAGTAGCTACGGCGAAATAAAAAGCGAGCGTACAAAAGGGCCGCAAAATACGAACTTTTGCGAACTCTCCACAAAAGATATAGTACGGTTTGTCATTAAGGAGTTCATCCCCGCGCGAGAAGTAAAAGAGGAACGTCGGGTTTCAGGGTGAGCTGGAGACTGTGTGGGCGGCGTGGGGGCGCAGGGGTGGGGCGGGGGATGCACTAATGGCTCCGACACTCATCCGCTAATGCCGCGGGTGACTCCTCTTTTTGCACGATTTTCACGTGGTTTAGTCGGTGGAGCTTTTAATCTGAGGCTGCATCTTGCCAACTGTAACGCTCCATTTGTTCCTGTTTCTCTAGTGTGGCGTCGTCGGTTTTATTCATGCACCATTAAAATATTAACGTTGATGACCGTTTGTCTTAAAAAACGCTCAACATTTTTGCGCTTCAGTTTACCGTAAAATATTGTACAATTTAATTTGAATCTTTGCGAGGTTTTGTTGCACTTTGAAGCTTTTGTACAATAGTTCAAGTAATGCATTTATCCACGTATAAATGCTAATTGTACGATATTAAAATACAACAGAGATAAAAGTGCGAGCTCCACGCAAAACTAATTAAAACAGCGTCAAATAAGTCTAAATTGCATAGTGCATTCCCTGTCCGGTGGAATCGTAAACAACAATTACAAGCGAAATGGCAGGGGCACGGAGAAGGGCTATACAATGGTAATCGCTCTTCGTGTGGGGAGTGCATAAGCTGCATAAGGCGGTGACCTAAATGCGGTCGCCGTCGTGGTCGCACGCCGCAATTTATTGTCTCTGTCTCGTAGAATGTTCACGTTTGCGGTTGCGTACACGGTGAGGACAACAGCGGTAGCGAAATGAATACTAACCCACGTTCGAAGGTGATGCGGTGTTACTAAACGTTCGTGCGCTTCTATGTGAACAGATAGCCTTTAAAGGAGATTACATATCCAACTTGAGTAAATATCGGAAAATTTACAATATTATCTCGCATTTTTAAAAGCCCTGTTACGTATGAGAGAAAGAAACACAAACACGTTCACCTAGGTGTTTGTGTTTCTTTCTCTTCATCTTTTCTGTAACACGTCTACTGACCAACTTTTTTCAACTCGTTTCGCAAATACTCTAACGAAAAAACTAGGAATTCGTAGCGCACTTGTGTTGCGGTTTGACGTTCATTAGTGACTACTAACTCTTTTGAATGATTTATGAACGCGACCGCATGCATACCTATCTCACCCGCAGCACTCGAGTGTAGTTTCCACTATATTAAACACAAAACACTCACCAATCGAAGAGGCCGCCATTGTATTGAAAGCTACGTCGCTCTTATGGCGCGACAATAAATAATTCCTAAGGCGAAATGGCAGTCGAGTCGATAAATGGGCTATTATTGCAGCAGACAGAGGCCAACATTATCATCCATTCGTATCGCATCGGCGGAGTAATAATTGTTTAAACATAGTCTGGTGCGGCACATTAGCGGCCGGCACATCGATAATGCAGCGCGCCTAGTTCTGTCGCCGCGGTCGCCTCTCGTTAGCTTTCTAATTGGCGAGCACCGCCTCGCCGCGGATGTGAATGCTATTTTTTTAGTAGTTCGCAAAGCGACACGAGCGAATAACTGGGACAGGGTTACGTGCGTGATGTTTGAAATGCACTCGTATCACGTGGTGTGAGAAGTGGTGAAGTGGTGGCGAACGACAATATAATTGCCCTTACTTAAAATAATTGCTTCGACACTCGAGCGTCGATACTTATAATAAACAGAATCGCTGGGACTCGGGACGCGGCTGGGGAGTCGCGTCATTAATATTCATTATAAACAAATGGATATAATTACTCAGTAAGAACAAGTCGATTGGAGTGTCGTCGAGTGGGTGTGTAGTGCGAGACACGTCGTTATCTCGATATCGTGTCGAACCGGTGCCGCCGCGCCGTGCCCGTGTCACCTCGTAATCAGATTGTAATTGCGCGATCGAGAGCAGCCACGCTCGAATAAGCTCCACCTGTCAATTTAGAGCTCGTTGCTTCCAACCAAGATATAATAAACATGAACACTTCTGCTGCCGAAGCGCATACCTCCGATCTACTATCGGTTGCTACTTGCCAGTTGCCACGCACTAAGTGATAGATGTTACATTGTCTCATAAACGGTTTTTTTTTTAATTTTGATTAATTTGATTAACAAAGCTGTGTTTATAATTTACACAATTACATATAAAAATTATGAGATGACCGTACCAATTTACTAAAACAAAATGCATGATTTGTTTTGAATTAATTAACTTGTTTAACAATTACAATTAGCTAAACAAGTTTTAATAAAACCAACGTTATGTGGCTGACTAATAAACGATAACGTGTCAAATGTAATATAAATAGTATAATTAATCTGTAAGCATTATTAAGGGTTTGACGGCATTATATTAGGGCTAATCTATTCATTGGTATCGCCAAACTAATAAATTGATTTGGATTAAAGACGATGGGATCATGTCCGAGCGGTCGGTTTGACAGATTAGTTTGGACACAGAGTTATAACGAGAGGTCGCGACACTCGACGCCATAAACAAGGAGGGTGGGTGACGTACGGCACCCGCTCGAGCCTCGAACCATGCAAGGTGTACGAGTACGAGTGAAACGGCCAATGTTGACACGTATGCTTCTCGCCAAACAAAGAGCCAGCTTCCTAGCTACCCCTGTTTGTTTAGGTCCACGCCAAACGTTTATTGGCCTTTGTGTATCTTACCTCTTGGCAAAGCGTGAAGCCTTTTTGACTCGGCACTTTTTACGAGAGCGTTTATAAACGTGTAGATTACTTGACGTTCCGATGAATCAACGCGCCGCTGCTCACTGCTCAGGCCGCGTTGTGCTCATACATGATAATATTATTTTAGGAACACCACTAAAAGCCGTAAATAAACAAACCTGTACGCGCAAAATCATAGTTTATTCGAGGAGAAACCGCAGCGGCGCTCACGTGATAAAGAAACACAAACAAGTTTCTTGACGCACATGAATTGACCAATTTGTAGACACTAGACAGTTTCACAAGCGAGCTCTATGTTCTATTGATGAATCAATCATTACTTACTGCACTGCACGCGAAGCTTTTTGCAAGCATTAACAAGCCTTTTATACTAATAATGACGATGCCATCCCGCCGACCCGTGCGCAACGTATTACTATTGTTCAAAAGCACAGTTCAGCTCGCTAACACAAATACAAGTGTATCGAATGATGTTATAGCGGCGCAATTAGCGCGGTTAATACAATCCTAATTTATGCAATGTACGGACAGACGACTGTACTGTACAATGTATACAGACACTACTCGGCTCGCACACACGCATTGCCGCAAGCGCTTGCGCGCTTGTGTACGACTGTGTGTAAAACATTCACACGCTAATGAGGCCAACATTTGATACATAAAAAAAACTTGACACGTGGACTGACAGAAACCGAGCTCACTATAAAGGCCATATTTGTCACGTACCGGGCGAACTTGGCAGTCCACCATTATAATAATGTTCAAATGTAAATAAAAGTGCGTGGTGGCCTGTTGGTAAACGGACTAGCTGCCTACATGTTCACGGTGGTCGCGGGTTCGAATCCCAGGGCACACCTCGGACTTTTCGGAGTCATGTGTGTATTGATAGTCAATCACCACGCACTAAAACGGTGAAGGAAAACATCGTGAGGAAACCTGCATACCATGGCGATTTATAAGAATTTCTATGGTATGTAAGTCCGCCAACCCGCACTAGGCCAGCGTGGTGGACTCTATGGACTAACCACTCTCAATCGTATTCTCGATTGTAGAGTAGGCCCGTGCCCTGCAGTGGGACGCATATGGGCTGGTACAGATACAGAAAGTAAATAAATTCCTTTTGAAACAAAGTTTAATTTGAATATTATGTTCGTTTATATGATTGTTTGTGCAGACACACACAGATTATTTTCGATTCTAATTACGAGAGGCCAAACACTATCACGGATTATTAGCAAGTTTCATATCAGCAGGTTATACGGAATAACAACACTTAATACTTCGATAACTTCATCCTAAAATTGGATTGTTATCATTATAAATAACGTTATCGACTGGACATTATCTCGTATGATTTTTATACTCAGCTGTCTTGCTTTTGTTAGGACGCGATAGAGAGCTTATCGCGGATTTTGTACAAAATTGATTGAGCGGATTAGGACAAGACCGCGATAAAAACGCATGTACTTATTTATCTGTGTGCATTATTTTTGTATGGTTAGTAAAGCTAGCGATAAGAGTAGTAGATAAAGGACGTGTTAACTTGTGATAAACATTTGATAGAGGAAGAAATATCAGCTAGTCTCCGCTAGTTAATCGGCTTGGACAGGGAAAAAATGATTTATAAGTTGGTGTTGTCAGATAAGCGTAACAAGCCGAGCATCACGTTGAATATGGAATCAAGTTGTAGGTACAACAGATATGAGTTTACATTGTTTCGCGAATGTTACAGATAGGCTGCTACGTATCCGAGCTCGTCAGCAACGTATATTCATATATTTCGGGTTCGGCACTGACTTCCAGTTTCAAGATAGAACCGTACTTATTTACGGATGCAGTTTGCCGACGTTGTTTACTGTGTTGTGCTGACTCGCTGACGGCGACTGCACAGTCACGGCAAACTCTCCCTATTATATTACCGAACGACACTGTACCATATAAATTCATTTGAATACATACAAGTGAACATTTAACCGTCGTCCGTGTTTGTATAAGTTTAACATATGAAATACGCCAGCTGTGAACAATATGTACACGGAAAAAATATGTTTTACTATAGCGAAATAAGAACGGCGTGTTAAATATTTAAACATACATAAGTAGTATTTGTGTGTAGTCGCAGCGGGGCAAGAGTGGAGGGATGGAGTTTGCGAGTGGAGTTTACACAGGCTGTGTTTGCTCAGGCTGTTTGCGAGCTCAGTGCTTATTGTAAGCGACGAGTCTGCCGGCCGAGCCCATATCGCGGCCTATGAATATTGTTTAATCTGTTAGATGGCCCGAGTGTGCCGAGCGCGCCGAGTGGTGCCGAGTGTGCCGCACCGCAGCGCTCAAGAGTTATGAACACACTAAGTAAAATTTCATGCTTCTTGGAAATAACCAACGTTCATGGAATTCCTCCACCGATGCCTGGAATAACTTAGTGGCTTTAACTTACTCCACGTTTGCTTCACTGAATTGATCGTTGAGCTAACAAAGGTTGTGTTCAATTAGTTATTAAACTGCAAATTACTCGTGTGGAATACTGCTTATACATGTACGATTGTGTGAAGCGATGGCAGATAAGAATGAACTTGCAATCCTCGTGTGATTAAATTGTGAAGCAAATAACTGGAAGTATGTGAATGTGTGACATTTGAAGACTACTCCGCCTTCACACCCATTACTGAAAATCCTGTAAGAGAGAAACAGTGGCACACATTGTAATGACACCGAGCATTGAAGCTCGTCGAGTTTCCGTGAATGTCTAACTGGTCTTTAACTCGCAACAAAATCAATCGAAATATTAAATTAATAGGAGTTGGAAATAAACTATTGTCCACTTCCCCCCGTGACAAAGCGAGTGATTAACAATGAACTAAAAGACTTACTGGCGGAGTAGCCAGCTGTACAGCACCATAAAAAATGTCTAATATATGGTCATTTTAAAATTCGAGATAAACAGTGTAGTCAGAGCGTAGCGAGGAGAGGGGCTCGACCGCGCGACCGTGCGACCGCAGCACGGCGGTGTACCGCACCGCAGCGCCCGACCTCCCGCCCCTGCCTTAATGTTAAGCTGGACGTGTCCCTTTTCATCTCTACAACTTTGTAAGGGTTAAGGGCTTTAATTAAAAATATTTGGTCGGTTTATTGCGCACACCTAATTATTGTAGCACGAAGGCACCTGATACACGTATTAAGTAAATTATTTCCGAGCTTAGTGTTTTAGAAATATGAATAAGAAAGTGTAGACATATTATATCACTTCCGCATACCTCAATTACCACACGATAAAGTAAATTTACAAAAAATATATAATGCACAATGCACATATTTAAATGTATTAAGGATTAGCTAAACCCAGTTGTTCACAAACACTGAATGTGGCCTGAATAAATAATTAAGTTAAATTATAACATTGGAATGATTTGTTTGGCTCACACCATTTAATTAGTAATAAGTAGGTGAAATAGTAAGCGTGCGATAGATCGCGTGCGCGGTGAATTGGATGTTTGTCGAAACGACACGTGGCGCCTCACGCGAGCAGACCCACCAACCCTATCACGTATTGTTTGTCCAACAAAAATAATCAAAAACGCATATAAATTATTACAAGGACGTTAATGCCACCGTTATTGCTTGTTTTGAGCAGGATGTTTGTTTGTATTATGCATTTCTAACTAGGTTACTATTGAAGGCAACACGACACGACTTTAACTATTTAATCTATACATCTATACATATAAATAAAATTGAAGTGTCTGTTTTAAAATCTATACATATAAATAAAATTGAAGTGTCTGTTTTAAAAGTGAAAATAAAAACAAAAATGTCTAACTACATTTATTTTTTTTATTTATTTGCTTCACAAACTGGTTACAAAATCGAAATACACACAACAACTGTTCAACAATATAAACATACGGACAATTTATAACCTATAAAAGTGAAGCATACACTAAAAACAAGATAAAAAAGTTCCACAGATCATTATATAAAAAAAAAAGATATCAGTGCTTAAGAACTACTTATTGCTAATGAATCTGTGTACAATTTATGAAGCTTATCTTTTATTGAGGTCAAAGAACCAGTAAAAATGTCTAAATTACTACTGATGGAATTATAAGACGATGTGATGCGAGAGATACACGAGTGTTGGCCAACATTGGTTGTGTGGAAAGGAACTACAAATGTCTTTCGGTTTTGGAGCCGACTACCACGACGAGGGACTTGAATTTTCAATCGATGCAGATACATATCGTTATATACACGATACCTGTGCCGAAAATGATATTTAAATTTTTTTTGTCTGTCTGTCTGTCTGTTTGTTTGTTCCGGCTAATCTCTGAAATGGCTGGACCGATTTTTAAGGGACTTTTTTTGTCAGGTAGCTGATATAACAAGGAGTAACTTAGGCTACATTTATTTTAGAAAAAATCTTTTATTTTAGATTAATAAGGTAATGTTGCAATGCCCGCGCGCAGCTCACGCGCATGCCACTGGGCTGTCACGTCGGGCGCCTCCCACCACTTCTTCCACCAACGAATAAATATCACATTTACAAAATATTGTATATAAAGAGATTTTTCAATAAAGCTAATACAAAAAACTGATAATAAATGTGTAACGGGAGTTTACCGCCGCTCGCTAAAAGATGGCGCCACCGTAGAATTAGATCGCGTTATGGTTTCGTTACAAAGGTTGATAATAAAAATAAAATGGAAAAACCAAAAAAAAAAAGAAACTAAATAAACTAATTAACTTTTTTGTTAAATTCCACGCGGACGAAGTCGCGGGCACAGCTAGTTTTAAAATAACATTGAGGCCATATGTGATGGCAGGGACTTGTATAATAAAATCAAAATTCATAGTAGATTTACAGAATGCGAATTATAAATATAACAATTCATTTTGTTTAATTGCAGGCCACTTTGCAGTTGTGTATGGAGTGAATGAAAAGGGGTAATTGCAACATTAGTATTAGATTTGGTATTCGTTGCTGAATATTACAACCCTAATCCTGCGGTGGTGCGAGTCGAGTACATAATATAAGAAGGCAAGCTCGTAAAAAGTTACATTGAAGACTGGTGCACGCTATAACATGTTTAACTCGTATATGAGTACGATGACTAGCTAATTAAAAGGCGTTGGACCATCGCTTTTTTATACTTTTATAAACATTAAACTAAGTGGAAAATGGGACATAACGCCCCCGGGCCTCAATAACATTTTAACGACTTAAAAGAGAATGTTACGGACGTACTTACGTGTTAACATGCTGAAATATGTTTATGATGTGTTTTTGTTCTCTAAAGCTAAAGCTTTTCACAATTAATCCGTGTCGATACTTTCATGCGACACGGATTAATTGTGAAAAGCTTTAGCAAAAATACGACAGTCACATATCATGACGGTTTATTTTAATGCACTCCTGGGGCCCTACTATACAGGGTATATCAAGACTGCTACCGAAAACGAAGCCGGGTGTTAGTTAAAGCGACTTCAGACATAATGCAACAGAAAAAGTTGCAAAAAAAAAGCGACAATTTTTTTTTTGTTTTTTTTTTCCTATGACCATATTTGGGTGGTAAATAAATTTTTTCCTAAAATAACAGTGTATATCCTTTTATTTATAAAAAATCTAAGATATAAAAGTGTTTAAATTATTATTTTAGCAAAAACTATGGATTTACCACCCAAAAATGACGATATTTAAAAAATCATAAAAAATCATTTTCGCATTTCTTTGCGAAATTTTTAGTTGCATTGTGTTTGTAGCCACTAAAACTACCACCCGGCTTCGTTTTCGGTAGCAGTCTTGAGATACCCGGTATAAATCCGAAACGAAGTTCGAAACTTCGTGACGTTTTTCGTTTCAAAACCTACTCTGTAACACGAAATTCGAATCTTCGGATCGAAGAATGAATTATTCCAATATATCGGCAATACGAACATTTACAGAGTAGGTACATACCTATCGTCACAAACTTCGTTCGTCCGAAGTTTCGAACTTCGTTTCGGATGAATATAGTAAATAAAAATGTTAATGTTCGGATTGCCGATATATTCGAATCATTCATTCTTCGATCCGAAGTTTCGAATTTCGTGTTACAGAGTAGGTTTCGAAACGAAAAACGTCACGAAGATTCGAACTTCGGATTTATATAGTAGGGCCCCAGGACGTTTACGAAAATGTAAAACATTAAATCACATGAGGTTATGATTGATCACCATCGCAATGGTCGTAAAGCGCTCGGAAAGAGGTGGTATTAGAAGATATTTTTATCTATCACTTCGGCTCACAGCCAAGTTACAATGTATTTTTACCAAGGATGAAGAGTGATGGCAAAATAGACAAATATGTTATGTACGTCGGTGCCTTGGACATCTTTTTTAGTCATGTAAACCATTATTTGCCATTTAGCTAATGTGGCTTTTAACCTTTGTGTATTTTTTCTTTCGTTCATCTACTACACTTAAAAATGTTTGTATTTAGCAATAGGACAAATAAGCTATTAATAACACACTCCAGTATAAAAGAAAATGAATTTAAAATAAAACAATACAAAACAATTGTAAAAGACACCAAGGAAGACAGAGAATATACGTTTCGGTTGAAATAGCTTTTCAAACTTATCAGCAATAAAGTTCAGCGAATTGAAAAGGAGCTAAGAGCTTCGAGCAACGCACCTGTACCGCCGCATCCGGGACAGATAGACATCTCAGCAGGAAACACGTGGGACCAAACACAACAATAAACTTACATTAAAAATTGTTAATGGATGTGTAAGTTTTTTACACGGGCTTGAACCTAGCTCGGCGAGAAAACTAATTCGCCGATGGATACTCTAATGACAGTATATTCTGTGGTATATTGCCAGGTTATCACCAGGTACATTGTCATCAAATACTAGCGCCAACGTATAGATTTCAGGTCTGCTGTCAGTAGTAACAACCAAGATATCGGAAAACACGCCTACCCCTGAGAATGGCTATGGAGGAATTTGAAAGTCAAAAGTTGCAAAGAAACTAAACAAAGTATTTCTACTAAATTAATCCTACTTGATAAATGAGATGAAATTATTAACAGTTATTATACCGTGTATTTTATATTTTTTATTAATTCGATAATTTCAACAATGAACAAACAAAACAACAAACAAACCACAAATCATCAAAGATAATTTTTTATAAAGGTATTCCGTAAAAAACGGCACATATATTTTATATGCTAATATTTAAATTCAACAGGCTAACGCGAGCTAAAAGAAAAGGCATTCACATATTGAATATATTTGAATTCCTGGTAGCCACGAATATTTATTCAAACCGGATACATACATTACATATTCATAATATGTAGAAGCATTTATTAAATCAGGCCAATGCATGAATATATAGTTTTGTACGGTATCGGGCGGCACTCACATGCTTTATACATTACTGACTTAAAGGACTCCTATCCAGGGTCTATTAAAAAACAAATGCATTACATTATTCCAGTTTAGTAAGCCATAGACGGTATTCCATCGGGAGTCGGGCCCGTGTTCTGTACCATTAGGCCAAGATATTTATAATTCAGTGCGTGTCTGATGCAATTATTGTAGCGAGATATCCTGTATTAATATTTATAAGCATATGCAATCTATTTGTGGTAATACACTTTTATAGGTATGTGTGATTAAATTTAATCGTCAATATGACTCTAAATGAGAACGCAAGTCACGTAACAGGTAACGATTATTCCGTTTGTATCTATAAACAGCTTGTGCGCAGTTAATTAAACAGTAATGATAAAATATTTTGTAACATTGTTTAAAAATGCAAGTTAATTGCATACGGTTGTAATAACGTGTACTCTAATTTTTAAAGTAAAGTTTTGTATTAACATTTGTTTACAGAAAAATCTATAATACAATAAAATTATTGTAAAAATATCTCGAAGCCTATGACGTATCATTATTTACTTCATATGTTTCACCAATAAAGCTTTCAATAAATACTCGAATTAAAAACCACACTTAAATCACTAATGTACACGGTAGATTAAACCGAAGACAGCAGTACGGTAGATTATGTGTTTATAGCGTTATAAATTTCAATGTGTTATTCACAATGTCTCGTATAATACATGCAGCGCGTAATATTCCCCTCGTACCCAATCTCCCCTCATGAACTGTCATAAAGCGGGGTTTACGCACCAGTGATTTCTTAAGATCAACCACGCAGTACAAATAAAGGGATCTCAGTTGTTTTGAAAAGAATTTCATAAAACTGTCGTTGGTTAGTAAATTGCTTTTGTGGTTTGTCAAGTTAGCACTTTGTGTAAACAACTTTTTCTACTTGATTTCTACGTTGTAGTTTAACGTTGTTTGGCCTAATTTTTAAATAAACTGAATCAACAACACGGACTACAATTATATATTTAATCCTGTGTTTCTAAGCAATAAGCAGAGACCGATAGAAACATACGTCACACTGCAAAATTGAAAAATCTCATAGCAATCTCACGTGGATTAACCAGAATGTAAGTAGAGTGCAGCAATATTCTCATATTTTTTATCAAATTATGTTATTATTAAAAATTATAGTTTGAAGTAAATAATTTATGAAATTGGTACATTAAATTTCAGCAGAACACTCAGTAACACTCGCAAAGTGCACTTTAATGGTAAGCCCGCAAGTGTATTGTGCAGTGAGCACACTGTCAGGTCGTGAGGGTAGTCGTCAATAGAGCGGGGGTCGCCGCCCCCCATTGTAACCCCTTCGCCTTGTTTGCATTGTTTCAGTATTTGAATAGACGCGGGTCCCAACGCCCGCGCCGTACAACTGTTACCGTTTTCATGATAATGTAAGCCAAATTTAATGATACGATCTATGCGCGGAGGTAGCTGTGCCGTAACCGAGCTTCTTGTTTACACCGCCTATTATGCTATACTTGCGTGCATAATAAGACTAAAGATTTATTTTTTTCTTATACAGAACTTTAAGTGATATTTTGATATATTTTGTGCGATTGACAGGTATTTATTGGTTGCATTAAAAATCCTCACGTCGCGTCGTAACACAGCAAACATATGGGCGGCAAGTTGGCAAAACACAAAAAATATTTCATGTTACAATATTCAAATACACGAAGTTGTTTAGTATGCAAAGTAAAAACGCGGCTTCTTAAAATTCTTACATCGCCCGAGCTGCAGTTTTACGGGTTATTACATTGAATGGGAAATGAGTGAGTCATACCTGCGTGTAGTTTACGAGTCGAATAGAAATCGTCTGTTTTAAATGAAAAGTCAAGGAGCGAACAAGACGTCCATTATTCATGAGGGCCGTTTCACGCGCGACCACCGACAAGCGCGCGAGCGGTATGAGCGGTATGAGCTGTACGAGCGGCGCGAACTGCGAACAGCCCGCATCCACGCAAACTGTTTCCAAATCAATATCCGTGTCTCAATCAGTGCAATTAATGTGGCCCCTACAACGGGGGCCGTATTGAACGTAATTAGTTTCACACCGTCGCCGCTGCCGCCGCCGAGGGGCGATAAATAAACGAGAACGTTATACCAAGAGGACTAACGTTAAGCACGGCGAGTGAGCTTATTGCGCTTTCCGGCCGACACACACGAGCCGCTTCCAATACACAACCCGCAACGGAACAATGCAGCCAACGCGCCAAGAAGCCTGTCATTTAATTTGAAGTTAATTACTCGCACGTTGTCCGTGTAGGTAATGGCATGATCAATAACGACGTGTCATAATTATTACAACACTAGAATAACGTATCACGACACGAGCAAGAACAAGATAGAGGGATTAATGTGTGTACTAGTGAGATATTGCGCCTCGAGCGTATACTAAGTGCTACACACGTTATTAGACATGTTGTTTCATTGCGTGGTTTAGGCGGCCCATAAAACCGTGTTTATTAGTCACGAGTGTTAAGTATTCACGGCCACATTACACAGGGGAACACGGCGAGCACGAGCATTGATTTCAGTAATTTACTTATATTCTTTTTATAAATGAAACATTACATTTCATACGCACCGTGCGCCGTGCGTCGAGGGTGAGAGTGAATTTAATAAAGCTCGAAGGGTGCCTACGCCCTATTTTTTCACATGTACGTCATACCGAGTCCCCCGGCATTATGGGGGCCGAATTTGAAAACACAATTAGACTTAATACAGAGGTGATTGTTGGCGAGCGAGGGTCGCTGCCGAGGGGTTACGGCAAATCCTTTAATTTGGCTCCCCGATGAAATAATAAAGCGCACGGAGGGGCAGCGAACGGCGATATCGCGTTTAGTGGTTTTATTGCAAGCGCCATCTGCCGCACGACGTACCCTGTACCCCGTACGCAGTGTGACGTACGCCAAGAGATAATTCCGCTTTTGAAGTGAGGGGGCGACGAGAGCGCGACGCGGCGCGGCGGAGCGTTCATTGTGAGTTGTTGAGTTCGTTTAGACAATTCACAGAGCTGTATCCGCTGTATCCGCCTGTAGATGTGTGAGATAGCGCGTCCATTGTGCGGGCGAGGGGCGGAGGGCGCGGGGTGCGGGGCTCGCACCCTAACGACTACCTGCATGTTGATGTGAATACTCAACATTTATAATTTGATAAGGCACGTCGCGCCGCTGAGTGCCGCTCAGCTCTACTGCACGATACAATGCACTCATTATTTTGATATTGTTATTTTGCACCTCACACACTATTCTTTTTGTGCCTTTTAACGGATGGGATCTGTGAAATCATTTTTACTGACTTCTCAAATACCAATGCCATTAATCACGTCTGATCAATCGTGCTAATGATCTCGAAATATTTTATATTTATAAGCATGACAAAATCTAACATTCTTAATTATTATTGGAGTGCTCCACGAAAATCTGACAACACTCAAATATTAATAGATCTACGATGAACACACGGTGAACTCATAAAATGAATTGATAAAGAAGAACAGGAATCGATCGCGTCAATTTGTTGAGTGGTGCCCGTCAAAGCTTTGAGCAAACAAAATTAAAAATATTAACCGGAGAGGTCGCGATATAAACATTGGGTAAGCGGATCTGGCACGTGCAATGCTTTTATCTACGAGAGCCGACGGTTCGCCGCCCGCCGGACGCCCTAATGCAAGGGCAAACAATCCTACGCCCCACGCATGAATAATTCTACCGTGTCACAGACAAAAAATAACCTAACCAGCATACAGAAGGGCCACTGAAGTCCTCAATTAAACCCTCGCCAAATGAATCCCAATTAAGGCTGTTGTGTGTGTCGCTTTTTGTTACGACCCTTCTGAAGCACGACGACGCACTTATTTTGTGTCAAGGGCGAGGGACAGAATTGCAATAACCCGTACATTATTAAATTACACGGCGACGTACTGGAAACTGTTCAAATGGGATTTTTTCCAATTAGATTGTGAATTTATTCGGTAAACGTTTTATGGGCGTTATTTATTTCCATGTGAGGGCTTATATTACGATGCTCAAACAAATATGATTGGCTATCTTTGACCGATGTTTTAGCAGCTAAAAATATATTTGTGTTCATAAATATGGAAAGGAAATACGTTCTCATTAGTGATATTTAAGTAAAAGAAGATGACGTCGCAAATGTTGTGAAAAATATGTTTAAAGATTATACTCTTTCGTGTATGCTATAATGGAGTAACGAAATAATTTGGGCATCGAAACTTGGACCGTACAGAGCACTTGTGCCTGGCAGTAAAAGTAAACTTGTATAGCCATAAAAAATATAATGTTACATACCCATGCAATATGCCACACATGCATTACCATTAATCCGTGCAAAACAAAAAACAACAATGTGTTGTATATAAGCAGTGGGTAGAAGGCACGGTGTGTAGTGTGTACACAGGCTGGTATGTTCAGCGAAGCGCCGAGTCTGCGTTATTGATATTTAATTCCAAAACAAGCGAATGTTACTGGAGGGTGGCGAATGCACGCAGCGAGGCCAACTCCGCAGGGGTGTCGACGGTCGTAAACCTCGACAAAGTATTTTATCGACATCCCGTCGGGCGAGCGAGTGCAAGACCTTATTGTCTATCGACATCGGTGTCACTTCATGTAATCACTACGCGAGCGTTATATGTACACCGCCACTTTCCGTCCCCCCAGAACAACGTGACATTTGCTTGTTAAAAATACAGTTCAGTTGTAATTTTGAGCAAGGAAACCGTTGCAATAATCGGCAGCGTGAAAGTCAGTTGAGGCGTGACTAATAGCTCGAAGCACAGAACAATAAGTCTCCGTGTCGATACAGCCACACAAAGACGAAACAATCAATTCACGGCGTAAGTAGGTGTGATTCGGCACGGTCTCTCTACGGTCTGGCCCCGCGACTAACAAAAGAAAATCTAAGCAATTAGTCGTCGTCGGAAAGAGCGGAAAACGCGCGTTAGTCGCGGTCACGGCAGCGAACGCGATGCGGTCACGACCAACTACACCGTTCCCGCGACAAATTCGACTCTATAGACGTCGAACGCCGCGTCGCTGACGCACACTTTCCATCGCTTACACTTGCTTCTCCATGCCGGCCTTCAAACGTCACAAGTTCAATGTAATGCAGCAAAAACTTGAAGTAAATGTTTATCGTAACAACGGTCACAGATTAGATTGAGTGTTAAACGCGAGCGACCGTCGTGCAACGCAGATAAAACAAGCGAGTTAGCGAACAAAAAACACGTAAACATAACTTGTTATTGTATTACGTTCGGCGATGCAATAAAAGCTTAACAAAGTGCGAGGGGTACGTTTCTGGTTGTCGCTCGACTGAGCGTGTTAAGTGCTAATGTAATAATCCATTACAATGAAGCGCGCCAGTGTACGCTAAATAGCGCATTCAAGCTTTGAGTTGTGGAGGCCGCCATCTGTCCGTTCCTGCCGCTCGCCGCGTCGCGCCGCGCTCGCAAACAATGCGACCCTCCGCAATCACCCCTCGCCACTAGTTTTCCAGACCCTAAACAAATATTGCTTACTACCGCCGAGTTTAATGTATTCCCAGCTCCACTGATTTAAACGATTATCGTACAACTTTATCTTTTATTGAATATAACTGCTGTTTATGTGTTTGTTTTGTTTTGATTTCGACAAGAGTGGTACTTTATTGCATTATAGTAGAACTGGAGTTATTTTTTTACTTTCTCTTATACTTATTATCACGTAACTCTCGCTAATCAATAATATTACGCCAGCCTCGTTTAAAATGATAAAAGAATTACACAGATTTCTATACAGATAATTATTTTTTCTTTTTAATTAAATACGGGGTTGTAAATGCGGCGGACGGCGTCGGGCCGGCACGGCGCGGCGCGCGAGCGGAAAATCAACAGATTATCATGAAATCCCCCGTGGATTGCCCTCGGCAGGACTAACCCCCGGTGCATAATGTACACCTATTTGTTAGAATAGCTATTGTGCCCATAGGGCTGCCAACTATAAACAACATACAGTTTATAATAGTACCTATTTGAGTTCAGTCCAGCACAAACAAAAAAAAATATTATTGTTGTGTGTACGGCTTACCTTCATCATGCTTTATATTGGTTATTTAATTGTCAAATGTAACTCATGAATAGGCTTCAATTAACAAGGAAAAACGATGCTCAATATTAAATAACAAATATCCAATTTAAGGTAATATAAAGGTTGTTCAATTTGTGATGATTAAAAATTATAAATTTGTACAAATATGTTTGTAAATCTGTTCCGGACAACCCTAAAAAGGTCCCCGTTTTGTGAATGTTACTAAGCCTCTAATTTATAGATATTAT
Organism: Hyles vespertilio; assembly: GCA_009982885.2. Lineage (NCBI taxonomy): Eukaryota > Metazoa > Arthropoda > Insecta > Lepidoptera > Sphingidae > Hyles > Hyles vespertilio. The sequence goes on from CM042824.1 coordinate 13,269,168, forward strand.
AATATTTTCGCCGTTTCATTCGTATACGTTAGGGGGTCCGGAGCAAAAGATGTTGGCCGATTTTCAATCTCCCTCCATCCATTATAGGGGGTAATGATATACTGAAATAAAAATGGACTCACAGCACTCACTTATGTTATTTATTCATCATCATCATTCAGTTCATCAATATGATTTGCCGAATTTGTTTGTTTTGGATCAAGGTATGAAGTACGAATGTTTTTTTAAGCAATACAGAAAGCAATTAACTTTGCAAAGATGGTGAAAATTAAAAAGCGAATTGTCAACAAAGTGGTTTGACCGCGGCGTGGCCCCTGCACCCCCACGAACAATGGCTCCCCCGGCCCCGAGCGGCAGCCGGGCCTCGCTGTCAAACGTTTATCCAACAAGCGAGCGCAGCGCAATAACATATTTTTTACTTTTACAACATTTCCCCGTGCGCCAATCCCGGCGACCGCCGCTTTGTAAAATATAGCCATTTTCCCTTCATCTTGTGTTTAAGCGTTATACGGCGGAACGTGGAAAAATTATCCCGATTTATAGCTTTTTGCCGCGAGAAATTAAATTATAATAACACTCGTTTTGTTCTGTATAAATCAACTGAATATTTGTATTTGAAGTTATGTCCTTAAACATAGATTTAAATAGTAAATGATAAATATTGTACATACCTGTTTGTGCATTTCCACATTGAGCCCGTACGACATTTCATAGTACTGAAACATAAATAAAACGGTTTAGTGAATCGATTAGAGTTTATGCGCGAAAATGTATCGTGCGTTGTGTGACACGGAAAGCTTTTGGCACAGATTAGCTTCCTCAAATTATAGGAGTCGGGTGACTAAACATCCGCAGCAGCACAGTTTGGACCGCAGCCAGAAGTGTTTCCGACACATAAAAATTTCTCGCGAAAATTTCCTCCCGAGCGTATTAAAATAAATTGCGAGCGATTTGGCAACACTTAATCGTGATTCATATCTGAATGGAGCGAACATGCGGGGATTAAGGCATGCCAAAATATCTGTTCGTTTAAAATATACATATAGTCTGTTGGTGTGCGGGACGCTAATATGTTTACACACGCATGCTTCTGACAGAACGGTTGGCCGTTTGATTGATAGCGTCGAGCAGCGCCGCTTACTCTTATCTGAAATTTCCATTCAAATAAAACGGTGAATGTAGCCCGCCTCATAAATTACTTTATGCATATGCCATGTGCGGTACATTACGCGATCGAAGCAACGTAAACAGTTCTATAAAGATAATTAGCCTTCACGGACAATTACTTCCTAAATAAAAGCCCACATAAGTGGCGCAATCAATCCAATAGAAAAATAATAAGCGATATGCGGGCGCCGAACAAAGGGAAAACACTTTTATAGATTTCACACGCCAACAAACATCATGGGTGATAAACATCTTGTCAACCATTAAATTTGTCAGTCGTGTTGTGCCTCTCCAAATGAAATAGGATTTTACGATGTCAAACGCAATATAAACAACAAGTTTACTCACCATAACATAATGCCTCTGTATTTCAATTTTTTCACTAGCCAATTTTTCGCATTCTAATTTTAAACTGAAACAAAAGAGACACGGTTATTGTTTTTTCACCAGTATGATGTTAAATCATTGCCAGAATTTTTACGATGTTTCTGTCAAAGTTGTTTGTGTTCGCAATTTATAAATAAAACTTTTGAAATACATAGGCGCGTTAAATATTTCTTTTAAATGTTTTAACGCTTGACAACGATTTTCCTGGCAGATAATATTTACGACCACATGTGAAGAAAGCTATTTTTACTCTTAACAACGACTCTTATTGAGACGAGATATTATATTACCCGCATCATAATGGGTAAATATAGGAACACACTGTTCAATATTGTAGCACACTTAATGCTCCACATAAGGAGCACTTGCAATAATGTTAAGATAAGGTATTTATAATAAACAGCTTGTTTTACAGCTGTTATCGTGAGTATAGTGGGTCACACTTGTTACGCTAATGTTTTTTATCGTCACATAACCGGCCAGTTCAATTTCAATTCTAGATTATAGCCTCTATGTAGCTACATACTTAACTTTCGTATTGAAAACGATACGATAAGCGATAACAGGGTTTACGACATAATAATTTTACTAGTTGGTAGGCAATAGTCAAAGTTGAGCTCTTTCAAATCAATATAAAGTAATTGATTTATACATTATTTGTGTATTTCATAATATAAATTAGAAAGTCGTTCAAAAATTATTATTGCAACATATTTTATATTATAATATAATATTATACTCGAGGTTAACTTTTTAAAAACTATTTCATTTTTTCTTTTTTGCTCCAGAAGCCAAAACTAGTGAGATCGTCACTGATATATTTTATTATTCTATGACCAAAATTTACACTTAACAAACTCTCACCCACGCACACACATACTTACAATCAAGTTGTAATTCATTGGAATGTTTTTTTATTTGGTTGAATAGACATGATGACTGATTTTGAAAAACTACTTCAGAATGTTCGTATACATTAACAATACTTAAAAAGGTATTTAATTTTTGAAAAAAAGTAAAGATTTGCGCGAAAAATTACGTTTTCAATTTCACATTTTAACCTTTGCTCAAAAACGCCGTAATAGTAATGGCGTCCGTGTGTGACGTCATGCTTGTTGTTTACGTGTATATTGTGATATATTACATTTTATTATTTTTAAAAGTAATGCCGAGTTTTAAAAAAGTTAGAAATATATGGCTAAAAATGGAAAGGCAAAATCCAGGATCTTCATCTTTAAATTCGATGATTAATTTCCGTGAACGCTATTTTAACGGAAATAATAACTTTATTTACAATGTACATAATGTTTGACGTGTCCATAAAACAACATAATATGTTGTTAGATATTATCAAAATTTAAAATTATTATAAATTACAATAGCGATAAATATCGGAGCTACTATTCATTTATTTCCTTTCGGTATTATTATCATGCCAATCGCTGGGTATATGAGTACTGAAAAACGTTATTAATGTTCCAATTAAACAGTGATATGGAATATCGCATAGTTCCAAATTTTGAGCTATTTGCGATGAATCCTTATTCCATGAGTAATGTTCCTCTTTCTTAGGTAGCACAAAACTGATTGCATTACCAAATATTAGATAAATATACTGAATAATATAGAAATGACGAAAACTAGCCAACAAGTTCGCGTTATGACTAAGTAATATTTACGAAAGTGACACGTCACTCGCTTCTGATTGGCGTTTCATCTAATATGGCGGATCCTTAGGTTTTGTACTTTTATTTTTGCAAAAATATATTTAATCTTAATTAAAAACTAAAGCAAATGTTTATTTTGAGAATCCTTCTATTATACATTATTATATTAAACCATAATTTCATTAATTCGTTGTTACTGTCATCATCCCCGTTAGGAATTAGCATTGTGATATTTATTATCAGATACATAACACATATGTAAGGAGATTGTGTGTCGAACATTATCATAAGTATGACTAAATAGCATACAGAATTAAATTCAACTTTTATCGGCAATTCTAAAACCAGTGCGCATTTCATGCATAATTATGTAATTTTATTATTACACATACCAAAACCACATTATACCAGCAATAAAAAAATAAATGTTTATTTTTTCTACACTTTAACCCCCGGATTTACAAAAAAAAAGAAAGCATTGTATCCGTTTTTGAAGATAACAATGGAGTGAAATGACAAAAAGGGCTGATAAAAAAGGTCCTTGTTCTCAAAGGGACAGGTAGGGGATGATTCCCCTGATTCCCGGTGATAGGCCGAGCCCGGATGATCCTTTTGGATGTTTTTCCTTGTAAGTACCAGCTAGTTTATCACTTGTGGTCATCTTCGTTCCCATGTTTAAGTGTTTATTGACATATCGCCTAAAAAATAGGAGAAAATGGGTTCCTAAAACTCTTAAGTCTCATATTTTTGTTTTGGTTGTATCTTTTTGGTGTATTAGTATCTGAATGATAAGTTTAAATATCTTGTAGTTGTTTTAGTTTTTCGAGGCAGTTCGACACTGGTTATAAAACAATACAAAAAGATCTGATCTTATTGTGATGCGGAAACAAATTATCTAGTGACTCACAAAATAAAGTTGTCTATTAATATTCGTAAATGAGCGGTAGGCCGGCGGAGATAATTCGATACTCACTTATGATATTGGGCTTGTAAAAAATTAAATTCCTCCTTGATGCGGTCGCATGATTCTCCCACGGTGAACTTGATCGGTTGTCCAGGTTGCGGTGGACCCTGAGAACAAACAAAACATTATTACAGTGTAATCTCACTAGTCCGCCACTTCAATAGACCGATACGTCCAATAATCCGGCACCCTCTGCCCCCGCCTTTCTCGCAAGATGCGCAAAAGTAGACCTCAGTTAAAGATTATTGTAAAACTACGTAATGTACATGTCAATATTGAGATATATTTCATTTGCTATAAAACCTGGCGATCAAGAACACAAATATGTACATGCATACATTATACTTATTCTCTTTACGAAATGACTTTATATATTACGTTAATTCTCTATAATCCAGTAATCCAAACATTCCAATAAACCGGCACCCTCTAGTTTTAAATAGTGCCGGATTACTGAGATTTTACTGTAATTCATATACACGTGAAAGAAATTCTTATTGAAATAATGCCTTCCAAGAAAAAACCAACAATTGAGATAAGCAAGATTTAACGTTCTACCAAATCGTTTAGAAGCATTTAGCTCCACACGCAAACTTCCAAATATTAAGCGTACACAATAAGAGTCATCAATCTCCGTCCCGACACAAAACATTCCTATCACGAAACAAAAATTACACGCATCCTAAATTACCATAATACAAATTATCCTTTAATGACCATAATTCGGTGTGAGTCTCGATTAATGAAAAAAAACAACGGCGAGCGCTCGCCTCTTAACACAAAAATAAAGTAACGCGAACACGCGAGCACGTAATAATAAAGAAAAAAACTAACTCCATAATAAGAAGCACGAAAATAAAATAAAGCGAGGGACACAACAACACACGGTCGCCGGGAGGCCGACAGCAAAAAATAAATAACAGCCGCTCGGAGCCGGCGCGAGGAACAAACGGACTTTAAAAATAATAAAAGGAGCGTAAATAAAAGCGTAAAAGGAACTGGCGCGGCGCGGCGTGTAGACGTTGTAAATGGAGCTGCGGACAATCGGGCTCAGGAAAAATGTGGCCGGGAATTTAGTGAATGTAACCGCCGGGGAGATAGCCTTGCGGTCGCGCGCCTCCACCGCGCTGCCCCGCTGCACCGCTCTCTGATGCTGTAATGGGCTATCGCACTTAATAACGTAATAGATACTACGCCGGATAATATAACCGCAGCGCCGCGCCGCGCCGCGCCGCGCCGCTTCACTGCCACGCTACGCCACACCATGCCACGCCGAGACGTCATTCGTACAGTGTACTACTCAGTTCTCGACATGCTTTATCGTTTGGTTACTTGCATTCCGCCACCGAAAAATTTCATCGTGTTATAAATAATTCGGATAATAAAACAAGACAATGAACACTGCATATACTTTCTAGCATTAATATAAAAACCCATGATTCAGCGGCAAAACTGAGCAAATTGTTAAAAAGACTACTTCAATAAAACAGTACGCCGCTGAAAGCACTTTAGTTTGAGATGTGTATTGACTCAAGCAATTACTTATCCGTGTTCATATCGTCGAATCGGAAAATAAAAAAGGAATTGTAAGTTACGAGCTAACGTAACGTATGTTCTGAGAAGGCAAGAGCAAAACGTTGCTGACAGTAGCGGCCGCGGCCGCTCCGACCAATCGCGTGTGGTATGCATGACAATTATTATTCGTGCGAAAATGGTTCCTCGGCACTCACTTACTCTTAATACGCACCTTACATCGAAACATTTTTTGTGCACCATAATAAAGCCTTCACATTCAGCTTCGCGTTTTCTCTACTCATCTTCAGTTTCACTAATATTAAATATTCATTAATATGCAAAACAAGCACCCATTCCATTCCAATTTACATCGCATTAAAGTAAAGATTATCATAATATTTCTGACGTATTATTGATATGCTTAAAAAGCTTGGAACATAAAAATAAATTACGTTGAAAGTGTCGTCGCGTGTGCACGCGGCCGAAGTGAGTTCGGCTCGTCGAGGTGAGGCGACGAAGCGAGGCGGCTTTATCTTCGTCAATAAGTTAGGGCGTCGCGCAGTTTTAATTATTTGTTTTACTCGGCTTTATCTGGGTTTATCTGCGGCCGCTAATGCGAACCGTGTGTTGTTTTATTGGTATTGTGTTATTCCACGGCGGACACCAACAACACGCTGTTATGGCATTATAGGTGAGTGTTTTATGATCGCGATTATATCACCGTATAAAATAAAGTTACGACTGTATTAAATTAAATGCTTTTGTGTTATAAAATTGTTTAACATAGCAATCGGAGCGGCCGCTCGTCCACTAGCCACTGCCCCTCGTAAATCGTAATCGTTTGTGGTTTTTATTTATTTTATAAATTGAATTACACGGTTACGTAATTGAAAGTGAAATTAAATACGCGTAATTGGTAAAATAAATGTTAAAGTGTAATTATATGCGTAAACATCTATCGCGATGTTGATTAAAAATTTAATTTGAATTGACACAAATGATATTTATTGAATAATCTCTTGATAACTTTAATGGTGCCGCGTGAGAGTTCAAAAGAGAAACGTAATACGTGTTTCATAAATGGGTTCCCACGAAATTCTTCAGCAAATTCATTCGTCGATAACTAATAGTAATTGATCGATCTAAACTTATAGCCGATCACAAAAGAAACGAAAATGATCCCCGGCAATAATAGACTGTGTAAACGTTCCCCCTTACAGAAAAAAAAGATTCCCATAAATTATCGCCGAAAAGGTCAAATTAAAATACAATGAACAGTTTTTGAGTGGCAGTATTGTGTGTCCGGATGAAAGGCCCGCATCCAGCGGCAACCGCTCACAAAAACAAAACTAAACAGAATGCGTTTAAACGGATATAAAAAGAAATACGTGTTCTTATTTCAAATTATTGAATACGTCTGTCTGCCCACGTCTACCTGCTGTACAACTTCGGAGATTATGTCTTTTTATTGGAATTCGAATCTCGAAATGGCTGAATGGATACGGCTATGTTTAGAATTGGAAATGCGTGTTTTTCCATATTTAGATTTGTATGAATATCGTTTTAATGGTTGTGTGATTAATGACTTGTGAAACGCTGACGGATGTACTGTTTGTGAGTAATAGTAGGACGTACACCGCGGTACGGAGTGCGTACACAAGTTCAGCGGCTCGGCAAACATCTAAACACCATTCGCACTTACAAACCAAACAAGCATAGACAAATATTTGAACATCGAGATTGGCTTTGTAACGTAATGCTCCAATGTTAAAACGTGCCGGGCCAAACTACGCTCTATTGTGTTCTTTTTAGAGTCGATAAAAGCTATTTTGGGCAATGGGTTTATTGCCTTTCGTGCCAAATAAAAAACAAAAAATGCTAGTAAACTAATATGGTAGCGAAGGGATCGAAAAGCTGATTTTATTTTCTAAGAAACACAACACCGACCGCCACCCGAGGTGTGGTGTGGCTAATGCTTGGTCGCTCGTTTAAATATCGACTGTTCTAAGAATAAAGGTTTAATTAAAGAACGTGGCAAGTGATCGGCTTAGCGTACTGTCTCGACGGGACGTTGTTTAGCCACTAATTATAACACCAAGTAACTATCTCAATTACAGCTACTTCAGTTACTACTTCCCTTAATGTATTTGTGTTATTAAGAGGCAACGCATGTGTGTAATTGGTAACATGTGCACTCCCCGCCCCGCGCCTCCGTGGACTAGACGGAATCTTGATCATGACGAAGCATTGTTTGCATACTCTAAATGTCGTGTTTGTGCAAACTGATACCGTTTTATCTGGTACGAATGTCGACAATTATTTTGGGTGAACATTGACTCAAGGCACTCCACTTATCAATGTTGATAATCCAGACAAGACACGTTACACTAGAGCGCTGTATCACAACAATCGGCATTGACACAGATTTATTAATTCTGGAAATCTTTGAGCGGTGCCCGCGGCTTGTTTGAGCGCCTCGTTTGCCCGTAGCGGTAATTTCTGTCATTCAAATATTGACTTAGTAGGACGCGACACGGATTTTGTGCAAACATACAAATAGGCATTCACATTAACACCACTGCCTCTTCACCCCTCCGCCGCCCCTGACCCCCGCCCGCCGCACACTCATAAAACCAAAGTGACTCTCCGTCGTAAAAGAAAATTCTTGCGTTTCATACATAGTCAACATGGGAAAATACAGCTTGCTATAATAAAAATAAGATAATATTGTTTGGCTATGTTACATTTTTGGTTTTTTATTTGGACAGGTTAGTCTGGGGACTTATTGTATATTATTTATATTTGCATAAATCTTAAATATGAGGCGTAACTACACAGGTAAAAAAAATTTTGGTGACACTTGACTGTTGTCACACTTGTCTCGGCGAAATGCAAAATTATGTTGTCTTAAACATAGTTGCCGAATTAGATACACGGAAAATAATTTAAAAATAATGTAGACCAGATAAATTAGTAATCTGATCGTTTCAAGATAAAAATGTGTAATCTTAAAGTGATAAGAATCTATTACGAAACATTCTGATAGTAACTTATAATAAAGTCTGAAAGGACATGTGTTTAATGGTTTGTCGTTGTCATCGTTATGGACTTAATACGAGTTATTGCATCTTTGCTTATTTTAAAAGATAGATATGGTAGTGTTAATTTAAAAGGCATGAGCAGCGACGCGGATAAAAGTTAGCAATAAAAATAAAATGCGTGCAATCTAAACTGTGCAATTATCACATCAACATTGGATAGATTGACACGCAATAAACCTTCCTTTCCAGAGCGTAAAATAAAAAAAAACTATTTCGTAGTTACTTGCGTAATTACAAGTTTATATTGTAATTAGAATATCTTTTTTTTATTGCGGCTCCGCTCTCGTTATTTCAAGAAATTTCAATATACACATATTATCCAACATTAAAAAAAAATGCGGTTTTGTTTCACGAAAAGTTGAATAAATCAATTTCGGATTCACAAATAATGTACATAAAAACCGATATATTTGTACTCACGTTATCTTGGAAACTTCTGATCTGATTTTCGCATATATTTTACTAACGGCCTCAGCCAGCCTTGCCCGCGTGCAATTACTCTGCCCTTTTTAACATTCATATAATTATTCTTAAGGCTCATTAACGTTCAGGTTTATATGTTCTTTATAAATCTGGCGTATCTAACACATTGACTGTAGACACTTTCACACTGATTCTAAAATTCGTATTGAGATATAAAATAGTTTTCCTCAGTCCTAAACACCAACATTTTTTTTAATCCTATTAAGAATTGATGCGATCAAACAAACTTCATTTAAATATAGTGATAAAATTATAAAGAAGCTACGCTACTCAAGTTAAATAGCTGATTGTTTTGATTCTTTTGTAAAGCATCAATCATGGCGCCGTCACACTGCATCCTGTGTTACCGACCGGTGTAATGAGACCCAAATTTATTTGAGCGCGATAAAAGTGATGAGAAACGACCGGCTCATTACGCGGTGGTGTTTGTTTTAACTCGCTTATCATTTATAAGAAAGCAGTTATTATTTTACTGCATAGTAATTATAAATACCGATAATAAACATAATTTAAAGCTTAATACGTTTTTTGTACTGATCATGTTGATGATAAAAAAGTTTGGGGATTATATTGTTCGGAGTCAATCGTATCATAATTGATTATATCAGTGCTTTATTTTGTAAATTGATTCTTTAGGAGTTTCCTTCGCTGATTGAATTTCAGTTCTTTCTTATGTTCATGGGTTTTATAACTTGCGAACTAGTAGCGATGAAAATAGACGATTCATGAGGTGTATTAAAATTAAAATACTATATAAATTCAAAAGGAAATGATTGATATTATCTTTGATGTTGATATGATATTAAAGACCAATTAGTGTCTTATTGTTGGTTCTACGGCTCCCCTCGTGTTACAGGGAAGTTAAAAATAATAATGAAGCACAAAAAAAACATTTAAGCACAATTTACACTATTTTCTAAATAACCATAGTTATTTCTTTTATAGTATCAGTATTTCTAGCACTACATAACACATTACATTCCAATACAAAAGCTGGTTAAATAGTGTCTCAATTAACATAAGACAAAACCACATTAATTGAAATGAAAATGGCAACACGCTCCAATAAATATCGACTTGTGTGACACAATGTAATAGCTTGCGCACAATTTACGGAGCTAAAGAAATGAACAGGTGATAAAACACCATTCATTCGTCTTCATTATACCGCGACCGTTCATTTTTATGTGAGACCCACTTTTTATCGACATTGTTCTGCTTAAATGACAAGTCAAACTAATTAACCTTTACCCGTCTGAATAGACGCATTAGCACGTCACTTAGTACTCTTGGTAGCCAATGAAGATGATACACCACGCTTTTATCGTCACAATATGCTATCATGTCCGATTTCCAAGATATGTATACGGTATACTACCGAAAATTACCTTTGCATTTAACGAGTTATTCGTGTTACATGCTATCGTGAAATCAATCGGCGGAAATCACTCCTGATAGCACTAATTACAATGTTTTTATTATCAATGAACCGATTATCTTATTTACATCCGTGATAAACGCAATAGTTGGAATTATTTTGTTACATTGGTATTGGGATTTAGTAAAACATTACAATGACAATAGTGGGGGAAATTATCTGGTAGCCACTGGTATAACAGATAGAGAAAAGAGCGTTTAAAGGAATTCTTTAAGTGCGGTTAAGTGTCCGTCGGCAAGCGCGACGAGTGGCGTGCGGCGACAGATGCGCTGCGGCTTGCGGCCGCCACATGGCAACACGCTCTCAATTAAACCAAGCTCTCTATATCCACCGTTTGAAATTTATTCCAGCTTGTATACAAACATAAGCTCGCGACGTTACTAACTAATTTTAAACCCATCATTTTCTTAATCACAGTGTCAATGGTTTGTCAAAGGAAATTGACGCTCAGATGTGTAGTATGATAAAATCCTTTGCAGGCAATTTCACGGGTAATTGAGTGGCTGACAATGATCGCCGACGGGGTGCCGAGGGCGCGGGGCGGGGGAGGTTCTCGCTCGCGCGTCCTCACCCATTTGTTTGCCCCATTCAGCTGTTTATTATTACTTTTACGCTTTTATTGTCAGTCCGTGTTTCTCTTTAAATCTATTGTGAATGATGTTCCAGCATAAAAAAATTAAGTTACGTATTGAGCTTTATTTTTTATTTGCGAATTAAGCAGAAAAGACTTCAACGCGCTTATCACTAATTACATCTCAAGAACATTAACAAAAAATATTAGCATAAACAAAAGGTTTAGCTGTTGCTTTGTTCTACAGAATCGACTTTTTCCCTTGTTATATACGCCAACGCGTATATTTGCATAAAATTTGAATAGAATTATGTTTATTACAATTTCGTAAGCGTTAAGAAAATCGTCACTTTCACTGCCTGTTGTACGCGGGTGACAAGGCATCGAGCCGCCGCGCCGCACCGGTAGCGCGCGATGCACATCATTGTTGCGTTTTGTAAGGGATTTATGAATGATGATGCGTGGAGCGTGCTATCGACTGTCGGTATGTGGTGTATAGTAAAACTCACCGGATGCCTGGCGGCCGCCACGGCAGCAGCGGCGGCGGCGGCGTTCATCGCGCCCGCGTTCGGATACATCCCCACGTCAAACACAGACGGTCATCGTCTACACACTTAAGTATAAAACACAAAGCACACACTGCACCTGAACGCAACTGAACACAATAACACAGCGGCACGTATCCACGCGGTCGGTCGCACGCGCGCACTCCAGCGACCAGCAACACACGTCCAAAGTCAGCGGGCGCAGCGAGCGAACTGCCGCGCGCCGCACGCGGCTCCGCGAGGGCCGCCCCGCGCCGCCCGCACCCCACGCCGACCCCTTCACAACCCGGCGACCCCTCGCATGCCGATTGCCGCTGCCGTACATATTTTCTCCACTCGAATTTTTCGTCGACTATCTTCATGTTTGAGGAATACTTTAGTCGAATCGGAGATATACGCTCTAATAGATACGTATTATCTGGGGATTTTGTGTGAGGGTGGTGGGGTAACGTTTCGCCACGGTGCCCGACGCCCGTCCGACTTGTGTCGTGTTATTTTGGCAAACAATATACAATTTTAACTATGTAACCTACTTTAACCGGGCCGAGGGGATAATCGGGTTGGCTGTTTAGAGGTTATGCAGCTTGTGTCACAGATGTACGATAAAACTAATAACTTGTAACAAGTTTACGCTCCTCCACAGTTAACGAGCTTATTGTTTCAGTAACGATGTCATCATCACGCTATGTGCCGTGAGTGCGACGTGGGCGCACAGCGCACTGGCATGCACATTTATTAACACCCATCAAAGTTCACACCGTTCTGTGCTCACATTCACTCTAACCTGTACTATGGAGCTCAGGTACACAGATAAGTAGCCCCTTTACTTAATTACACAACATTTATCCCAAAATGTATTGTTATTAAAAGGAGCGCGGCATCTGCGGCGGCAGATTAAAATATTAATGTGGGTGGTTAATTCGGTAATCCGCAATGGGGCAGGTCAACTGCGGGTAATTGATACCGATGGGCTTAGGTGTAGTGGTGGGTGGGTGAGTGTACGCGCGGCGCGGGGGTGCGGGGCGAGGCGTGCGGCGCGCGGGCGGCGGGGAGGTGTGTCGGCCGGCCACCGGCGCCCTGTTTAATGAGACCAAACTGGCTCATGTCCGTGTTCAATCTATTTACTCACGTGTACAGCGATAATTGCACTTAGTGCCTGAGATGGCATTACGGCGACGGCACCGCGCTGTTAGCCCGGCACTAACGCGCGGTTAGTGCGCGGTGTCCACTACATTGTACGCTGTACATACGATATAGTACATACACTAATATAACGGACATGTGGACACATATAAAAAATCGGGTCGTGTGTGACTGACTGCCGACTTGCCAGTCACTGCTCACCGCTCAGTTCCGTAAACTGTTATCAGTGTCAACAACACACGGCGCCTGACGCCTCGTATTGACATAACAATGTACTAAGTGCACCGCGACTGACGAGACCAACGCGACGTCTCTCCACATCTTACAAGCTTTTAAATGTTCTTATTCTTAATTCTATCAAAAAATAGCTACATTTTTAATCCGAGTTCATTTTGACTAATTAACAGTTTCGATATCTACGAATATCGTAATCGCCAGATTTCTTGGTAAAATTAATGTGATATCGTAAAATAAACAAAGAGGCTTTAAGCGACTTGTACGTTTCTTTTTAATCGTTGTATTGCAAATTTTAAATTACAATTTGTAGATGCAAGCGATCGAACGAAACGCAAAATGAAGATAACATTTATTACAGATTGCTTTAAACTTTTACACCTCAATTTGGAGACTTCTTTTTACATTTATATTCTAATTGACTTTTTTATAAATAAAACATGAGTTTATATCGATGCATGACCTGAGTCAAAATATAAACCCAAGATTACAAAGTTCAGTTATGTAAAACAAACGATAAGAAATGCGTTTATTCAACCATTCAAACTTTTACTATAGCTAAAATGTTACGTACATAATTTTAATTATGATTGATTACCTTTTTCTAAACATCAGCTGTTGTTGTCCTAAAAACAAAAGCCTGAGTAAATGGCATTGGCGACCAGAATTCAGCATTTATTTAGAACTAGCGGCCCGGCCCAGCTTCGCCTGGGTGCATATATTTTTTGATTCCACTCCACACCAAATACATGTTATTTTTCCTATAAACTCTTGTATACCTAAACTTGACGTAGCTGTCTTACTGTCCGGCTCAATCCCGTCTCATCCGTCTGTTCAATCTCTTCCCGATCCGTCCCGTTCTTTCTCTTTATTATCCATCCCGTCTTATAACGTGCATTTACATTTGGTCCTATCAAATCTGTCAGCTATCCCAGTCCTCTCCCGTACCTTCCACTCTATTATATCCCGTCTCTCCATATACATGTACACATAAAGATTGCCTTATGAAATTTTGACATTAAAAACTTAAGCGTTTTTTATTGTTCATCCAATAACCGTTCCCCTAATTCAGCACCAAAATGCTGTTTTTCCAAATAATATTGCACGCCATTACTTTTTGTTAGTAATAAAGTAATAATAAACATTAAAAAAAAATTGGCCAAATTGGTCCAGGCGTTGTTGAGTTTTGCGCTTACCAACACATTTTGCGATTTATTTTTATATTATAGAAGAAGAAGATATAGTCCACCCCGCTGCCTTAGTGCGGGTTGGCGAATTTTATTTGACGTAGAAATTAATCCGATAGGTCAGAGGTGTGCCCTGAGATTTGAACCCGTGACCATCGTAAACTTGTTAGCAGTCGCGTCTAGTACGTTACCATATACAAATTAATAAAACCTTCATACTACCTTACCAGGTGACGTAAGTAATAAAACAAATATTTAAAAATATAAAACTGCATATCGTTTCATTATAATGTCTAGATACGGCATCAACGTACCATTTTTTTTTATACTTGAGTCTGAAAACAATACTAATGCGGAATTTAAATTTGTCCCCCAGCGCATCTAAAAGGATCAATTCAAAAGACAATGTCGTTTATGAAAACGAAAAATTTTTTTTTTTTTATTGCATTGAATGGCGAGACGAGCATGCCGTTCGCCTGATGGTAAGCGATGCGACCGCTCATGAACAGTAGCAAAACCAAACAACACCTTGAATTACAAAGCAATGCTTGGCATTCCACTGCGCTCGCCATCCTGAGACACAAGATGTTAAGTCTCAATATGTCCAGTCACTCTGGCTACAATGTCCTTCAATCCGAAACACAACAGTGCATTGAAACTGCTGTTTGACGGGAGAAATAGACATTGCGGTGGTACCCACCCAGGCAGCCTCTCACATATAAGAGACCTACCACCAGTAATAATTAGATATATTTTGGTGTACTCCGGCAAAACGCTTCGATAGAGTATACCTTGTTTAAAACTGTTGCAATAATCTAAAAAAACAATGGGCTATTTTGGTAGATATGGACATCGTTTTATTTTACATTTAACAAAATTACGCGCAAGACGCCGTATCTAGATAATATTATACACACGTTGTACACATTTTTTGAATTTTGTTCTATTTTGTCAGCCGTCAATGAAAGACAATGGAAAGATAGATCATTTTACGTTGGATGGTAGTTGAAGCTGGACCGTCTTTTACGTCTCCCGTCAAATAAACAAAGATCATCCTATATTGGCTGGACGCATCACGCTTGAACGATACCCAAATAAAAGGTTTTTAGTATCTTCCTTAGAAATTTGCCAATTTTTCTCACTCCTAAAACCTTCCCAGAACTTTTACGAATATTTCAAAACCAAAATAAGCCAAATCGGTTCAGCCGTTCACACGTGATGCCGTGACAACGCGAAACGGGTTTCATTTTTATATATATAGATAAGCAGTAGCCGAAGCCATTCTGATCCAAAACTTTATAATCAACAATACGACCAGACAACGTCAACGAGATTTTATTCATTGGTATTGCTTGGTTGCATCCACAGTTGCTTCGAACGAATAAACATACTTTGGAGAGATACGATAAACATAAAAGTTGAATGAAGCGTAAGTGACGTCAATATAAAGCAGAGACTAGTGATCAGTACCGTCTTTACACTAAGGGCACACGGGGCCCGTGCCCAGGGCCCCCATCCTCAGGGGGGCCCCGAGGAAGAGCAAGTGAAAAAAAAAAGATAAACCGAAAATTTTCCTCAGACATAAAAAAAAAAAAGACATTTACTCACACGTTTCACGACTCCTATCACTTATGTACGTATATTTACAAAATTGTAAGAAGTAATAATCATCTATTTCAGTAGAATAGTGATAATACATATAACTCCACATCCTAAAAGAGATCCCTCCAAACTAAAAGTGAATTTATAGCATACTAGCGGCCCGGCCCAGCTTCGCCCAGCTTCGGTACAAATACATTTCTGTACAATAATATGTATGTATTATACATATAAACCTTCCTCTTGAATCACTCTATCTATTAAAAACCGCACCAAAAGATTTAAGCATACTCCACGTGAAACGTCAATTTGTGACCCGACGAAAAGTACCGCTTGGCTCTGTTCAGAATTTCCAACTTCTTGCTCGCCAGCTTGGCGTTGATATTTCGACGCCAAGGATCCCAATACGAGAGTAACTCCTTGGAATTGCGGCGCCATGACAAAGAGGTCATTCGTCGCAGTGAACACGCAAACTTGTGTCTTCGAAGGGTTAAATTGAACTAAGTTCAATTCACCCCATTCGGAGGCCCGCCCCAGAGATCTCTCGACTTAAGACACAAGTTGAACCCGTCTTTCCATAACGGAATCTCGAGAGTGGTTGCGTTGGCCGATGTACCGCGCGTCACTCCTATTATCATCTGCATAACAATGCATGCTATCAATAGACACCATGCCATTGATATGCAGGATAAAGAGTGTTGGTTATAGCAGCGAGCCTTGTGGAACACCAGTATTAATAGTCTTGGTCTCGGAGCAACAGCCGTTCACTACGACTTGTATGCTCCGACCATCCAAAAAGCTGGCGATCCATTTGCAGAGCCCCTCAGGAATTCCATACGCAGGTAGCTTCGCCAGAAGAGCGTGATGCCACACTCGGTCGAACACCTTTGCAATGTCAAGGCTGACCGCAATCGCCTCACCCCCACTCTCCAAAGTCTCCGCCCAAAGGTGCGTGAGGTGCACAAGAAGATCACCAGCCGAGCGACAGTGACAGAAACCGTTCTGGTGGTCACTAATCAGCTGGCGATCCTCAAGATACCTCAGGTTGAGCTGCGTGTTTATAACTCGCTACAAGACCTTGGAGAGTAGGGATGTGACAGCAATCGGCCTGTAACTCAAAGGTCCCATCGGTAATCCTTTTTGGGGACAGGATGTACATCGGCGACCTTCCACGAAGCCGGAACCCGGTTGGCTTTATAGGAAAGACGTTAAAGGCGCGTGAGCACGGGTGTCATCTCAGGAGCGCACGTTTTAAGAACCACTGCGGAGATACCGTCTGGCCCACTCGACTTATGGACGTGAAGAAGCCTGAGCTCCCTTCTGACAGCATGCTGGGTGATTTTTATGTCAGATAGGAGACTCTCACAAAGCGGGATGTTCGGCGGTGTGGCTCCCCCGTCATCGAAAGTCGAGTTCGAGGCAAAGAGGCCAAGAGATCGGCCTTCTCCTTTGCACTGTGGGCCAAACTGTTATCGGGCTTACGCAGTGGTGGGAGACTGGACAGGTAGAAATTACCCTCCACAGCCTTAGCGAGCGACCAAAAAGCAAGAATCCCAGAAGGATAGCTCTGGAGTCGCTCGCCAATTCTGCGGATGTGCTCCGCCTTGGCCTTAGCTAAGGCTCTCTTGTTTATAAAGTTAAATTATTAAATTAATCATAGAGTTTATAAAGTTAAGTTTTTTATCGTAACGCAGGGCCCCATCTGATGATTTTGCCACGGGCCTCAGATAATATAGAGTTACCTACCCTACTGACAGACATTTATTACACTTTAAAAAAACAGTTCAGTATGAAATACACTCTCTGACTACCATAGGAAATGTTGTTGGTATTTCCATCGTGCCGTCAGAACTGCGAGATATATACCGCATACCGGGTAAACAATCCACCACACGACCGGTCTTAGTAGAATTTTTATCAATAAAATCGAAACAAAATATGATATCTGCCGTGCGTGAATACAACAAGAAGGCAAAAAGCAAGGACGAAAAACTTAATACTTCTATTGTTGGTATACCCGGACAGCGCCAGCCTCTCCATGTTGCAGAATATCTACCGGCGAGCACGAAAAAACTGTTTTATTTATCTCGATAATTCGCAAAGAAAAACGGATTCAAATTCTGCTGGTCTACCAACGGCAATATCTTTCTACGCAAGAACGAAGGCGAAACTCAAGTTATCATCAGGTCAGAGAAGTGTTTGACTGAGCTACAACAAAAAATATGACTAGTAACTATTACACTTTTTCATACTGAACCACGCAAAAATAGATCAGAACTAGCATTGGTTAGATTGTATTCCGTTAAATATTTTATCACTTGTTTAATTGATTGTCCTTACTTTAAATTACTCTACATTACCCACACTATGTCACAGCACAAACAAATTCATAAACATATCACACAAAACAATACATTTTACAAAACACACATTACAAAAATATACACATATATCACACATAACAATAGGTTGTATAAAACACACATAAAAAAAAACACACGCTTGGAACGTTAATTCTAAAGAACTTTATGAAAACATTACTGCGTCTATTATTATTTATATTTTGTCACATGTATCTGGAGTATATAATATACAAACAAATGGCTAATATAGTTGAAATAAACGAGGATCTAGAATCTATTACACGCACTAACTCACTTGCATGCCGTCCAGAAGATTGTCACAAACATGTGATAAACCACAATAATTCAATTAATGTTTTGCATTTGAATATACGGAGTATAAACAAACATTTTAATGAATTAACGGTACTTCTATCATCTCTTAAAATTAAATGCGATGTAATAATTTTGACAGAATGTTGGCTTAGTAAAGTAAAATCAATCCCTATCTTGGATGGCTACTCTTCCTATTGCTCGGAACATACATGTAATCAGAATGACGGCATAATTATCTACACAAACGCTAATCTCAATTGTACAATAAGTGAACCAGATTTTTCCGATGCTAATTGTCTCACCTGCTGTATAGATAAAAAATTGGCAATTGTAACTATTTATCGATCACCGTCTTACAGGAATAGAGAGAATTTTGATAACTTTTTAAATAGTCTTAACAATATCTATGGCAAATTAAATGAGTATAGTAGTATTGCTCTGATTGGAGACATTAATATAGACATTAAAAATGATAATCAAGATGAGCGTAGCAATGAATATCTTATATTAAATGCAATGCATGGCCTAATACCTACCCATTTATTACCCACCAGACTTAATAACTGTCTGGACCATATTTTGCTAAAATCTAAGTTAACAAATCTCTCTATCGTACTAGATACTCATATAACTGACCATGCGCCAATCATATTGTCGGTGGGAAATATACATCCAAAACTTAATCCAAGAAAAATTGTTTCCCGATTAAATCATGAAGCAATCAAGAAAGAGTTGGAGGACATAAATTTCACAACAGTCTTAGAAATAGAAGATGCAAATGAGGCTACCAACAGATTTATATTACTGGTTTCATCTGTGATAGATAAGCATACATACAGTGTTAAAGTTCCCAGGAGGAAAATAAATATAAAACCCTGGATAACTCCGGGGCTTTTGCGCTGTATTGCCAATCGGAACAATCTACATAGAAAATCAACTAAGTCTCCTGATAACATTATTCTTCACCAGACCTACAAACGTTACCGCAACTTCTGTAACTCACTGTTGCGCAAACTAAAAACAGATTACGAGAAGAAAGAAATTTTAAAAGCCGGACGCAACTCTAAGGAATTATGGAATGTTATCAAGAATATTTCTAACACCAGAAAGATATGTGTACCACCAACGGAACTCTTAAATACTTGCGACAGTTGGAAAATGGCCATCGACAGGGTCTGTTCATTTTTTACGAATATTGGTCGCAATTTAGCAAATAACATACTCCTGAACTCTACTCAAAAAGTACCAGACTTAACACAAGAATCAAACCGGCATGTAAACTCATTTAGCCTATTGGAGACGGACGACGCGGAAGTGGAATCAATAATACTCCAACTTCGTAATAACTGTGCAATGGGATGGGACAGAATTTCGACTACTATACTGAAGCTGTGTCGTAAGGTGCTAATCCCAGTCATTACTTACATCTGCAATCGTTCAATACAAACAGGAGTGTTTCCACAGGCGTTAAAAAAAGCGATAGTGCATCCGATACATAAGGGAGGGGAAAGAAGTTGCGTTAACAACTACAGACCAATACCAGTTTTATCGTCCTTATCAAAAATTTTAGAAAAAATCTTGAACAACAGACTCAACAGTTTCTTAAACAAATATAATTGCCAGTAATCAGTATGGGTTCAGAAGTGGTATATCTGTGGAGGATGCCGTACTAGATTTAACACAGTTTGTTGCAAAGCAACTAGATAATAAAAATAAATGTCTAGGGATTTTTCTAGATATGGCTAAGGCATTTGACACGGTTTCTATTCCTCTCTTATTATCCAAACTTGAGAATATAGGTGTCAGGGGAGTACCATTGCTCATGTTCAAAGATTACTTGACTAAGAGGACACAACAAGTGCAAATAGGCACTTATTTAAGTGATGAGCAAGTAACTACGTATGGTGTGCCACAGGGAAGTGTTTTGGGTCCAACATTATTTAAAATTTACATAAATGAGACATGTAAAATTACTATTCCAAATGCAACAATATTTACATATGCTGATGATACCGCCATTGTAATACACGGACCAAGCTGGGATATTGTAAAAGTACAATCCGAAAACTGTCTCAGGCAGGTGATAACTTGGCTTAATCGTAACCTCCTTACACTAAACCTAAAGAAAACCAATATTGTATCCTTCGCAATTAGAAAGAATTTGAAACCACCGGAAAAATTCTGCATAGTAGCACATACTTGCTTAAAATCAGAAAGTTTTTGCCAATGCGAAAGATTAAAACTTGCGACCTCTGTAAGATATCTGGGAGTAGAAATTGATGAATCGCTGCGATGGGACATTCAGCTTAACAAAATAATGGCTAGGCTAAGGAGTATGGTATATATATTTAAAAGCCTAAGGGAATGCGCTTCATTAGAGCTCCTAAGGAAAATTTATGTTGCGATATGTCAATCTGTCATTCGATATTGTATTCCAGTATGGGGAGGAGCAGCAAAAACTAGGTTACTAGCGCTAGAAAGAGCCCAAAGGGCTATTCTTAAAGTTATGACCAAGAAACCTTTTAGATATCCTACAAGACAACTTTACTTGGACTGTGAAGTATTAAGTGTTCGGCAGTTGTATATTCTTGAATCCATAAAAAGAAAACATCAAACTATTCTACCAGTCAACACTGGCAGACGTACAAACAGACAAACGTATCCTGGTACATCACATAGAACTTCTTTTGCAAAAACACAATACTATGTAATGAGTACAATTCTATACAATAAAATTAATAAAAAGTGTAAGATAATGCAATTAAGTAAACGAGAACTTACAAACACTCTTAAAAGTTGGTTACTGCAACTAGATTATGAGGAAACAGAATCTATCTTAATTTAATGTATATACATATAAAAAAAAAAAAAAAAAAAAACTAAACACACACACTCAAACACATACACACACACACAAACACAAAATTAATTTAAAATATATATATATATATACACAACAATATAAAAACACAATTTGTTACATTATATGATTACAACAACGGATGATGAGAGGTGACAGTGGCACGTGAAATATTTTGGGGGTAAAAACATGGTCGAGTACTATCTCCAGAGATACAGGCTTTAGCTTACTTCAGGAGATAGAGTCAACTAATGTTAAACCATTTTTACAGCCACGTATACAGGAATAATTGTCTAGTGTAATGTACAATTAAAATACTTTTCTGTGCTCTCTTACATTAATATTATTGTATATTTGTAACTAGTGGTGAGAAATAAAGCATTTATTATTATTATTTATTATTATTATTAAATAATCTAAATAATTCCTAAGACTATTTTTACTATTTTTTACGTCTGTAAAACGTGGTTTCTGTAAACCAGAACTTCTTCATCCATCCATCCATCCATCAGCCAAAGGAAGTCCACTGCTGAACATAGGCCTCCCCCAATGATTTCCACAGAGACCTGTTGGAGGCAGCCTGCATCCAGCGACGTCCTGCGACCTTTACCAGGTCGTCGGACCATCTTGTGGGTGGACGTCCTACGCTGCGCTTTCCGATATGCGGCCTCCATTCGAGCACTTTCCGATCCCATCGGTCATCAGATCTCCGCGCCATGTGCCCCGCCCATTGCCACTTCAACTTGCTAATCCGGTGGGCTATGTCGGTTATTTTAGTTCTCCTACGGATCTCCTCATTTCTGATTCGATCTCGTAGGGAAACCCCGAGCATAGCCCTCTCCATAGCTCGTTGAGTGACTTTGAGCTTCCTAATAAGGCCCATAGTGAGAGGCCACGTCTCGGTGCCGTAAGTCATCACTGGCAACACACAACTATCGAAGACTTTCGATTTAAGGCACTGAGGTATTTTGGACGAGAATACGTCGCGTAGTTTCCCGAACGCTGCCCAACCGAGTTGGATTCGACGATTGACCTCTCTCTCGAAGTTGGACCTGCCTAACCGGACCACTTGTCCTAAATAGACATATTCGTCAACAACTTCAAGAGTCGAGTCCCTAACACCGATGGGGGTGGGCACAACATGGACATTCGACATGATCTTCGTTTTGTCCATGTTCATTTTAAGACCCACCTGTTGGGAGACTCGATTGAGGTCTTCGAGCATAGTGCTAAGGTCTTCCAGCGATTCTGCCAAGACTACAATATCGTCGGCAAACCGAAGGTGAGTGATATACTCGCCGTTGATGTTGATGCCGAATCCTTTCCACTGCAAGAGCTTGAAGGCATTTTCCAGCGCGGCAGTGAACAGTTTCGGAGATATGACATCTCCCTGTCTCACGCCTCTCTGTAGTGGAATAGCCTTCGTACTCTGATCTTGTACTCGGACCGACATGGTAGCGTTGTTGTATAATACACTTCAACACTTCGATGTACCGATAGTCTATATGGCACCGCTGGAGAGACTGTAGCACAGCCCAAGTCTCGATCGAATCAAAGGCTTTCTCATAGTCCACAAACGCTAAACAAAGCGGCAAGTTATATTCCTCGGTTTTTTGTATAACTTGCCGAAGCGTATGGATGTGGTCTATGGTACTAAAGCCTTTTCGGAAACCGGCTTGTTCGGGAGGCTGGAAGTCATCAAACCTGCGTTCGAGACGATTTGTGATGACCCTCGAAAACAACTTATAGACATGGCTCAGGAGCGAGATGGGCCTGTAATTCTTCAGCAAAGTGTTATCACCTTTTTTGAAGAACAGTACCACCACGCTCCTGCTCCATGCCTCTGGCGTTGAGCCCTCGAGGAGAACGGAATTGAAGAGCCTCTGAAGGACTTTCAGTACCGGCGTTCCGCCCGCTTTCAGAAGCTCTGAAGTTATTCCGTCCTCGCCCGGCGCCTTGTTGTTTTTAAGTTGCTTCAGGGCCATCTCTATTATTAATATTAATTTCTTTGTATTTGTACCAACAATAAACTTTTCTTTCTTTCTTTTCTTTCTTTCTATCTCAATCTCACACAGGCTGATGTCCGGGATATCATCGCTAAAGTGTCGGATCAACTCGGCTCTCGGGTCTTTGGCCGAGCTAACAGCAGGTTTGGCAACCGAGATCAAGACTCAATCCTGTTACATCCTTTCCTGTCCCATCTCATTAATTCCGGATAATAAAAAATAATCTTTTAATCGATCTAAAATACCTAAATAGGCCAACAATTTTTTGAAGTCGTTGAACTATGCGAATAGAACCGTGGGGTTTCGCTGATCTCAAACTTTAAGGCCAGTATCGACCTCAAAAAATAGTTGGCCCATTGAGGTATTTTAGATCTATTAAAAGATTAATTTTATTTCTCTCTTTTTATTACAATTTTGAAGACGGTTTAATTCTTTTACATTAATTATTTTGGTGGTAATCAGTACTCACCAATAAAACATTTTAGTGAGCCTGGGCAATGAGCGAACCTAGAAAGATTTAGAGAGATCATACACAGTTTCTAACATTACATCCCTCTGAGAAGGACAATTCCGACAAGATTGATACATAACTTCGATATGAAATGATCATAGTAGATCAATTTTTCCTTTATTTTTCAAAAGGGCCCCAAATTCTTGTGTGCCCAAGGCCCCATCACAGGTAAAGACGGCCCTGCTAGTGATCCATATTATTTTCTACCTACAACTAGGAAAAAAAGGGATAGTGCGGCCAGCAATATCATCATTAGAGTATAAAACATAGAGACCACGAGCGCTCTTCAACGGAGTGTAACAATGCGACGTGCTGAGGAAGAAGACCATTGGGTATGCGAAACACAATACTCGCGCGACATTACGAAAAAAATCAAATAACAAAGGACTCCGTTTTTTGTTAGGATCAGAGTTAGTTATATTACAGAAGAAGAAGAGCGGTAAGTACATCGGTGTGTAAATATGTACTCGGTATTTTTCTGGACATCTCCGGTGCTTTCGACAACGCTTGGTGGCCAATGCTGCTTCTTAAGTTGAAATTACGAGGTTGCTTTAAAAATATATATTCACTTGTTTACTCGTATTTCTCGCATGGAACAACAAAACTTAAACTTGGACACTATGCCGTGTCGAAACCACTGACGATGGGTTGTCCACAAGGCTCGGTCTTATGTCCTTATTTGTGGAATTTAGGCTTCGACGATTTTCTTACAATCCCCTTACCGTCAGGGTGTTCTTTGACCGGATATGCGGAAGATGGCCTCTTGCTTATAGAGTCAAACAGTAGCTCGGGATTAGAAAATATGGCAGACGCGTGTTTAAAATTAATATGTGATTGGGGACATCGAAATCGCTTACAGTTTGCACCACATAAAACGTTCCAATTACTTCTAAAAGGAACTTTAAAATCACCGCCGCGAATTAAATTTAATAGTATCACTGTAAAGAAAAAAGAATCGGTTTGTTATCTCGGTTTAATTTTGGAAAGGATTTTTTCCTTTCTGGAACATATTAAGAACGTCGGGGAAAAGTCGAAAAGGAACTTTTTTGCTTTGACAAGAGTATCGAAATCAACGTGGGGGCTATCTTTCAATACACTAAAAATCATCTATGGAGCAACTTACTTAGGATGTATTTGTTATGGATCTCCCGTATGGGCTGATAGGGCTACTATCGGTGCTGTGCGAAGAAAACTGCTCCAGAGCCAACGTTTGGCGTTGATATTCTTCTGCAAGGCATAAATAACTATTAGTACGGAAGCTTTGCCTGTCCTGGCGGGTGTACTTCCAGTCGATCTGGAGGTGCAACGTCGCGCCGCCATGTATTACTCTACTAGGGAGAATACGGATAAAAGATTTTTAACTGCACGTGAACTCTTAAAAGTCGACAGATTATTTAAACCGCTTCCTATGGTATATAGCGAACTATTAGATGAATGGCAAAATAGATGGGAGGTATCTTTGAAGGGACGGCATTTATACCAATATTGTCCTTGCGTGCGTGATCGTTTGACGAAGACATGGCTAGATGTCGATTATTGCGTATCACAGTTCCTCACGGGCCATGGTAACTTTAAGTCTAAACTATACTCTTTTAAGCTTGTGGAATCGCCTGCGTGCCCATGTTCAACAGCAAATTGCGAATATGAACAATCCGCGCATCATATACTTTGGGAGTGTAGTCTTTGGCAGAATGAGCGTAAAACCATGCTGGATAGTATGCAAATATCATCTGGAGTTGTATACTACACGGACCTTGTAGAGACTAGGACGAATTTCCGTGCTTTCCGGCGTTTTTGCCATACCTATTACTGGAATCAAGTGTAACAGCTCACATATTAGGTCCCATTTAAATGTAATAAGGATTTGATCCGTGGTGCTTTACAGCTGGCTTCTCCGGCTGTAAAAGTCTTTTTGCGAGGTTATTTACCTCTTTATTTCATTGTTTTGTCACCCGCTTTGCACGGAGGGAAGTGGACAATAATGTCAATAATTTATTTCCAACTCCTCCTATTAATTTAACTTTCTGATTGATTTCGTTGCGGGTTAAAGACAAGTTAGACATTCCCGGAGACTCGCCGAGCTTCAATGCTCGGTGTCATTACATTGCGTGCCACTGTTGATCCTGGCTTACAGGAGTTGCAGTGGTGGGTGTGAGGGCGGGACAGTCTCCTATATTACAGAGGAATTATTTATATACCGGGTATCTCAAGACTGCTACCGAAAACGAAGCCGGGTGGTAGTTTTAGTGGCTACAAACACAATGCAATTAAAAATTTCGCCTAGAAACGCGACAATTTTTTTTTATGATTTTTTAAATATCGTTATTTTTGGGTGGTAAATCCATAGTTTTTGCTTAAATAATAATTTAAACTCTTTTATACCTTAGAGTATTTATAAATAAAAGGGTATATACTATTATTTTAGGAAAAAATGTATTTACCACACAAATATGGCCATAGGAAAAAAACAACAAAAAAAATTGTCGCTTTTTTTTGCAACTTTTTCTGTTGCATTGTGTCTGAAGTCGCTTAAACTACCACCCGGCTTCGTTTTCGGTAGCAGTCTTGATATACCCTGTATACATTCAGATATTATAATCTTCCTTGGGTCACCGATGTTCCATCGTATGAAATATAAGTAGGTACAACTGAGACTCATTTAAAGCCAGTTACGTATGCTTCCTGTAGAGAAATGTAGATATTTAAACAAATATAAGATAATTATTTAGGATAAAAAAATACGCAATAAACAAAAAATACTTTTCAGACATTTGTGGAGTGTCAGACAACAATTTTAAGATTAAAAACCAATTAAATATCTCTATCACGTAATACAGTAATAAATTCAAGATGAATTATTAATAAGAAATACTATCGTGAGCAATAAAAATAAATAAATACCAGCTATTATTAACACAAAATGTAGCAAAAAATAACCTCTAAAGTCGCAAATTAATCCGACGGAGCCACTTCATGGCACACAATGGCATATTGTTGGCGTTTTATGTAAGAAAAACGTCTTATGTTTAATACATTGTATGAAAAAGTAATCCGTATTACAACAATACGTAAAGAAGGGTGGGTCTGTCTAT
This sequence comes from Hyles vespertilio, assembly GCA_009982885.2. Taxonomy (NCBI): domain Eukaryota; kingdom Metazoa; phylum Arthropoda; class Insecta; order Lepidoptera; family Sphingidae; genus Hyles; species Hyles vespertilio. The sequence goes on from CM042824.1 coordinate 13,296,316, forward strand.
TTATATTTAGAATTGAATTTCAAACATTGTGTTTTGTGGATTTTATAAATTGTTATGGATTGGAAAATAAATGAAAGATCTAAATCGTGGTTTATGCTCATTTTATTTTATGCTTATTTTTCGTTTTAGTAATATGTCCTAGTATAATTTCAAATACGTTTTAGATATTTTCCAGCTGGTTTTAAAGATACTGTTTAAAACTGCGTTAATCCTTTGATAATTTATGCCTAATACCTATTAAGTTACCTGTCTTGATAAAGAAGATATTTAACGGACGAATTATAATTTCATTTGTCCATTTGTGGTGAATAATTCTGTGACAGTAAGCTTATTTGTCACTTCATATTAAAAATAATGCAGCGAATAAGCTACATAAAATTTGCAATACATGTATTCGCTGCTTTATACACAAATATTACGACACAAACAAAGTCAGAGGGCGACAGCGAAGTCACAATAAAATGTATTCATTCGTGTTGCGGTGCAGGCGCGCGGTTTTTGTTAAGGAGCGGTCGAATGCATAATTTTATTGAATTAAAACAAATTTAAAGAATTTACGACGGATATGTCAATCGAGGCACACGGCACACCCTTAGTTTGTCCAATATTTATATCTTGTTTAGGAATTTGTCTTTTTAGTAGAATATTGCCATTTACGGCTGAAGTCCATACAAGTTAGAAGCTTGTGGGCGTTTAATGTGCTTTAACTTTGTTTATTGTTGTCATCAATTAATGTGATTCAGCCATCGGGAAATCCATTGCCGATTGTACGTTTGTCACCCGGATATCAAAAAGTATCTGTGTAAAGTGGCTCGCCTTAGCTATCCTATGCTTAATACTAGCTCTATTACCATTTTCACCTTATTATCCGAAGAAATATTTAAAATTTTAAATATAATATAGCCAGATACTCAAATGCTATTTGCTATAGGTTTTTTAAGAAAGTTCTGCTACAGAGTAAAATAAAATATTACCGTCTAACAGCCGCTGCCAATAAACAATCCCAATCCAAAATTTGCCGTTTGAGATTGACAGCTCAATCTTTTTTCTAATACTATATTGCCAATAATCAATCTCAGTAGTGAAAAAACTATGGCAACATGACAAGAGACCAATCGAAAAGTAGAAAACAATCCAGATTGATTTCAATCTAATATTTTCGATTGATTATTGGCATCGGCCGTTAATGCGTTTGGCAGTTTGACTTCATACCTAAAATATAACTGTGAAATCCGGCAAAACTAGTGGATTTGCCAAAGCGTTATGCGCATATTTAATCAAGTTAAATGCAGCCAAAGCCACGGACATTAACTTTAGACGCAAGACACTCGCTCAGAAACGCGATAACGCAATTCTCACAGTCTAATACTTGCCACCGAGACGACAGTAACTTCGTCCGTTATCGCGTCATATCGTCTAACTAATTTTACCTCTGAATATTGTAATTAAACAATAAATACTACCTAGCACAGCGTTTCTCACCCAGCGACACAAAGAAACACTGGATAGATTTCATAAAAGTAGCAGGTAGAAGTTAGAAGCATGCCCTTTTAAGCAGGTGGCATTGAAATTTGCAAAATAGTGAAATACACCTACCGCATACCTATGTCTTTCAGGAATAATTATAACTTTTGAAAAAATCCACAGAAATAAAAAAAAAGGCACGATCACAGAGAGTATTTTAGATACACCACGATTTCTTTATGACGATGCAACTAAGAAGTAAGATTTGACAACCAAAAACCTATTCGGAAAAATGAAACTTTACTACTCACGATCATACTTGAATACTACTATAGTCTATACTTAACCATATTTATTCTGTTTATTATTAGGTAATTAAAACATAATAAAAGGCATTGGAACCGCCTTAAAATTCCAACATTGTCGGTGCATTTCATGAGTCCTATCTTATTAGGGATCCGATAGTAATTATCTTGATTAATATATAATTTTGTAACTGTTCGATAGATAATGTGTTGCTATACAATTGTTTTTCGATGCATTACCAATTTATTGCATCATTAAGCCAAATAAAATAATCAAAAGTCAATACAGTACAGACACAGGCTTCTCTCTCTGTAGTGATACCTCGGTTTTTCGACATGAATATTAGAAATTACGATAATTTTCTTGCCAATAAACATGTTGGACGTGTATAAAATATAATTATAGAATATAGACTTTAAATTAAGGCGCAAGTTCACAACTCAAAGATATCAGTAAGGAAGGTATCAATAATTTCCAGAAACTTCGATTAAACTGCATGCAAAGCTTGTGTTTCTTCTTACAGTCACTACTGTCGATATTCGAGAGTAAAATTTAAATAACGTATCTATAATAATATATGACATAAACAGCTTTTCTACATGCTTACAAAGACTCATTGACCAATGTAAGATAGTGAGGCGGCATTAATTCCTAGAAATTCAGCATTGTCATAGTCTTTTGAATACTACTGCCAATTTATTTACATAATATGTTTCCAGTTAGTATTACAAGCTTTACAGCTTTATTTTGCTAATAATTGGCATGTAAACCGCGTGCGATCACTCAAGGTAGGTACAAGTAGTTAGTTATTTCATTGGCGACTGACGCGTGTTCTCACCATTAGATATATTTCAGGGAGCAGGCAGTATCCTCTAGTAACTCAGCGTGCTCATGGTCTTTTCGTTAATTCATGTATTCGTACTGTATGTTTTCACCATCACATAATTATTGAAGTAATAATGTGTATGTTGAGCCGCGTGCAGTAACTCAAGAAACAAGTGGGTGTTTCAGTAGCGGCTGGCGCGGGTTTCACCGTCAGATCCGTGTCAGGGAGGCGGCAGTAACTCGGCGAGTTAGCGCGTCATCTCTCAGTGGCAGTGCATGCACTCACACACTGTGTCTCCAGAGTAATTTATGCGGTATTCACGAGCGAGGGAGGTAACGAGCCGCGACAAAAAACCACGCAGTCGACGACGCTTGTTCGTTTCGTTTCTTTTATCTTTTATTTTTGAGGTTCCGCGCGTTCGAGGGGAGCGCGGTATTTGTTGTTAATGGAATAAGTTTGCTGTTTGATTTCGGTGATGTAGGGGTTCTGTTAAAATTGACACATATTGATGTAAATTATTTTGTGCGGAAACCAGTCTGACTTTTGTGAATATTGTTTGTTTATCTATAAATAGTATTCATTACGTGCTGAGACTGCTTGATAAATAAAGGTATTTACTATTTACTTTTAATGTATGAATGATATAAGTAATAATACTATGAATGTCAATAGTTCCAAAAATTAGTAGAATGGAGGCAAAATTTAAGACTGTATCTATATAAGATCGTTTTGTATTTCTCGATGACTCCCATTCAAGATCCCTAAGGTCGTCAGAGAGACTGGAATTAAGAATGCCTGTGCACTCCACTAATTTTATGGACGGGTCGTTCACCGTCAAAGCTGTCCGATTGTGGAACGCCCTACCAGTTGTGGTAAGACGGGCGAGGTCACTATCATCGTTTAAAAAAATGGTCAAAGATCACTACCTGTCTCCTACATTTACACATTGATGTGGATAACTTTCCTGTTTGTATGTACTGATACTCTTATATTATATATAAATATGTATTTATTTATGTATGTAGTATTAGTTATATATATGTATGTATTGATGTATTTATATATATATATATATATATATATATATATATATATATATATATATTTTATTATTATTTAGTAATTATTTGTTGTTCTTATATATTTTTTTCCGTCTTAACTCCTATTCTTTACACTTTACGACTGCCCTCTAATTATCCTTTTATCAAATCCATCCCATGGTTGTCTGTAAGACATTGCCTTTGAGCGATAAGACCGCCAATTGTACTTTTATGATTGTAATTTTCATTTTATTTGTATTTTTTTTTGTGCAATAAAGTGTATAAATAAATAAATAAATAAATAAATATATACAAAAGTAGAATATACAAAAGTAAAAATAAGGTTGGCGATAAAATTCCTTGTAAAACAAGCATCTTTATTATTAATTCATGTTTCTGTTTGATAATATGGTAAGTTATGTATTTGCATGTATTCTGAGACGATATGGAACCCGGCGGCGGCAGCAAGTGAGCACGCTTGGCCGTTTATTTATAATTCTTGTTTTGTACGATGCAGCCGTTTTGCTCGATGATGGCCACATGTCGCGCGCTCCGATGTGGGGGACCCGACGTCACAATGGATGCGATATAATTTAATGGATTTACCTGTACTAAAGTTATTTCATTCTTTGAATACTTGTTACACCACTCGTATTATGCACAATAAATTCTTCAACCAGCCAAACCGGCCTTTTGTACTCTGGATCCCATAATTTGTCTCTCAGATTTGACAATAACACTATTTACTTTTGAGGTGACTTCAAACAAACTTTAAGTTGACTTTAAATTATCGGCACGCCGAGATGTAATTCAAGCGCAATTACAATGCATTGAATGGGTAGTTTAATCGACGACGCCACGGTGCATCCCTCCTATTTTCTATTTAAAAATAAAGTACGCGGCTAACAGGCTGTTAAGAGACAAGGCTGTTATTTATGTAGCGGCCAGGAGATCGGCGTGATAGGTACAGTAATAGTGGCTCCCTGCGCAGGCGGTCTCGCGACTGATCGGCGCGCGATAACGCGTAAATAACAATCACACGATATCGCCACGACATCGGTCGACACCGCCGCCACACGGCTTCAGCGCCGAGCTCCGGCACAGCCTCGCCTCCGCACCTCTCCATTTATCTACCTACCTGAGTGAAACAACATTTTTACGATCGCATCGCGTTCGCGTCGATTGTATCCGTGCGCCGCGGCGGAGATAAGCTTTAATTAATTAGGTGGGCCGGTTTAATCGACCCTTTATTTTCTTGTCCGTTTAACTTACACAATTGATGACTGTTATAAACACCTACATCGAGATTGCCTAATTTGAAAGTTTTATTTGACATTGAAATTTGGTGGAGAAATGGAAGCGGTCTGATGTGCGGTACCGATGCGACGTGAGGCGTCCCACATCGACTAAAATTGTAAATTATAGTGAGTTTACATGCATAATTAAAAATATTCCCAGCGGTGCGCGCTGATCAGATTACGAATGTTAATTAACGTGTATGTACAATAACGAGTGGTTATTTGCATAAAGCGGTGTTAAAGATCATTTACTTAAGTATCGCGCCAACATAAATAACGAGCGATTAATTGGAAAGCGAGTGGCGAGCGCGAGTGGCGAGTGGTTGTAGTGGTGGAGGCGCGTTATCTGCGCGGACTGCGGAGCCTCGGTCGCGAGCCGCGCCGCCAGGACCGCCTGCAAACAAACTTCGCAAACAAAACAACCTGCATAATTAACCGGCGCGAACAATTAGTTGTATAACCTCCCATTGTGTCGCGTAAAAGAGACTATTTTTTTAAAAACCCGCTTCCCAGAAGGCTCGCCGCCTCGGCGCGCTCTCGGATTCTGTCGTTCTCGACCTGAAGGTTTTTTGCTCGGAAATTAATATTTAATGGCGCTGCAGTTAGAGCTGCACGCGATGGGCGCTTTAGATATCTGCCTTTATTTACTTTGGCGAGTGGGTCGCAGAGATTCCGTCTGTTGACACCGACTACCGAGTGTTTGTACAAAACGTTTGATTAGGTGACGCGTATTAATTGTGAGTGGTTCATCGGCATTATCTGAGCGGAGTTACCGCACTCGTTAATACGCCACTCGATGTAGAGTGGCGATGTATTGTACAATGAAATAAAACTGTTTATTATGCGTTACGCAATGTGTGCGGCTCGAATACACGTAGTACGTACACTTTGCGGGTATGCAGTGGTGGCGAAGTACCGGGCTACTCGCTACTCGCCACTTGGTAGAGGCGAGGAGAGCGTCCGTGCGTCGGTTGTTCGCCGCTCTCCACGTCATAAACCATCTGCTGCCAAGACAATTAGGATAAGGCGCTGTTTACACATCCACCGGTTGTTTGTTTTTATTGACGATTGAACATTTTAACGTTATTTTTACACGTGAACGGAAGCCGATTGAAATTATTTTGAACAATACCATCATGTTGGTATTACGTGTATTATAGATTAGTTCGTCGATCAATGTTTCAACATTTAGTCTGTTAAATAGCGCCAAGTTGTCATAACATTAGAGAAAGCCCATTATGAAATGATCGGGTAAATCGCGGAGTAATTGAGGCGTAAACAGCTGATTCACTTGGTGAGTGGCAACACGAACAGACCGAATGCAGGACAAATCACATTCATCAAGCAATTTGTCGTCGTCACAATAAGTGGCATCGATTACTTTGTCCACTCACTTGTCAGTTGTTAGTTGGTACTACTGATTTTATAATGTGCTACCAGCTTATACTTTGAACGGAAAAATTAATTCCAAATTGACCGCCTTAAGTTAAGTTTAGATACTGTACACACCGTACAGGTATATTACAAACTACAATAGACAGTATGTAGTTAAATAGTAATGACCAAAGTACTGAAGTCAGGTATTAGCTCGTAGTTGTTGGTTATCATTATTAACTTAGTGACAAACATTATTAACTTAGTTTACTTACAATAACAGAGAATTTGTAAACGAAACCTGCTTTTACCCTGTCTTCCCGTGGAGTCATTGCAACATGACTTTTATGCTGCAGAAGGGATTTGGGGTACAATTTTTACGAGCAACAACCCGACAGTAAATTCCCAATCCGTGTCGAATTATGTTCCTTCCAATGAAAACACTTCATAGTGATTAACTAGTATAGTAATATCACAACTGTATTGCAATAAACAACAAAACAAGCATAGACAAACTTGAAAATTAATAGAAAATAATTGCTCATTGTGCTGCCGCCGTAGCATAATCAATTTAGCTTTTTTATAACTTTTTTTCTTTTATTTATGGTGATATTCTATATCATTAAAACTAATTTTAGTTTGAAGTATGTACACCAGGGTGAAAATATTTATCGCTATTACAAGTGGGTTAAAAATCATTGTAGGTTCTTTTTGGTACCTGATGAGTTTAGGGCAATGGTACACAGCCTTTAAACACACTTCCAACAATGGGATAAGTGAGTTGGTGGCTTAATTAAAAATGATATTTCTTGGAATTATTGGAATTCTACTTACCATTTAAGTTCTCAGTTATGATCGGTACATTCTCTAAATAATTATTTATTATATTTATTGTCCTGATTTTTTATTCTCACGTCTAAGTCATCCATGCTATTAATGAATAATGTATCATAAATGCACAAATTTCAAATGACACGTTATATTATAAAGTCACTAATACAGGGGCTATAATAATAAAATTACCTCAACAAAATTCTACATAGGGAAAATAAATACCGCGATAGATGTAGGTAAGGTTTCGTTGACGTCAAGCAACGATTTATCCAGAAATACCAAGGGTCATTTGGAAAACTGTGTGTAACTAGAATTCTAAAAATGTATTCTAACAGGACGTAGGGCGCTATTAAATTTAAATAATTACGATTAAATCGATTTTGGATCGTACTGATATTAACATCTTGGAAATAAAAATAATAATGCTGAACATTCAATTTGTTGTTGAATGTGTTATGACTATTAGCGTGTTAAATATTTCTTTCATGTCTTATGACAAGCTCTTGGCGTTTAGTTTCCATAATGTAGTTAATAATGACCAGCAAATGGTGCTAAATCTATTATTGAGCCAAACAATACTAATAATTTCCACCTACTATCGATGCAAAGTTAAGAACTCAAATAAATATTTTATTGAGGGAATTCTCGTTGAATTACTTTAACAGAATCTCTTTTAAATTTTTGTATTAAAAAATACAGTCTATAGAATACGATAAACAATGTTATAACGGTTGTTTACACAAAAAATCGTATACACAGTCACGCCTGTTAAATAAGGTACACAAAAACTCACGTAAGATTGCTCTACCTGGGACTCAAAGTTCATCATAGGCTTCGCAAGGCGCAACCCTAGAGTTTTAAAGCAATCGCAATTTAAGAAATTAGATTATTGTTATTGTATAAATAACGTCTTCTCAGTGTATTAAAAGTAAGTATTTAAAAAATATAAAAGTGTTGCGAGGGCAGCGCGGCGCGGCGCGGCGCGGCGGTGGCAGGTTCGTATGTGCACTCGTTTTTTATACAAGAAGTGCGTCGCGTCGTGTTGAATGGCGACTCGCGGCTACCGGACAACCGGACAAGCGCCTTATCGGATGGAGGCCGACGCGGCACCGCAGCGTGCCTCGCCGCCGCTGCCCACTCTGCCTAGGTAATTCTACCTGCTCCGCTCGCTTTTTTACACCTTTTGGCACGCCCGCGTAGTTTTAAGAATTTAGATCGTATCCATCGACTTATACTCTACCGATAGACGCGACGCGTCATAGAAACTATTTGTCCCGTATTTGTCAAAAGCTCAGTAGCGACATCTAGTACGTTTACATGAATATTACAAATCATTATCAAAGATTATTAGACAGAAGAGACAGTTCAAATCAATTATAGCTTTTCCTAATATACTGCCTAAGTATGAATGCTGTCATAGCAATTATATATTTTGTAATGATTTTTATTTACGTGAATAATTCATAAAAATTATCTAAATTAAACTAAAAAGTGTACAAGTTCATCACAGTTTTACAATATGATGATGAAACAACAGACAAATATTAGAGAGACCTCACTCTTTCGTAACAACGCGTAAGAATCTAAAACAATTTCAAGTGATATTTGTCTTTAATAACATTCAATGGGATTCAAATTCCAAAGTAGTCCATTAGGTAATTCATATAAAGAAATAGGCTCTAAAAACTGTCCACTGTTTCAAAACATACATACAACACACATATTTTGTGTTATTAATTAACAACATAAAATTAAAATGAAATCATGAAATCAATTTTTAAACTACATTTTTCTACATATCTGTAAAGGTATTTGTAATGTATTCGAATAGTTTATGCCTATTTGGTCAACTGATATGAATGTCCCATGAATAATCTATATCTTATATAGTTCGTCTCTCTCACCCGACGAGCAATTTTTGTGCGCGGGAATGAGACATACGATTCAGAAGCACATCTTGTATTTCTAATGAGCTGTACAAATATTTAATCCAATAATAAATAAAATATCTGTATTATCGGCATTATACTGCAATATTTTATCACTTAAATTGTATGCTTTAATTATATTGTAACTTCAGAAAATTTCGCTGTCGGTTTGACGGGGAAAAGTCAAAATAAATTACTTATAAACACAAGCAAAGAGGCGTACTCAAGGCGTACTGTTGCGCGGCCGTCACGCGGCAGACTGATTCGTGTGCGGTGCATGCACCGCACTTGGGTGGGACACGTTTGTTACAAAGAATGTCTTATCTAGTGTAACATTGATATCGATGATCGTATCCAATCGCGTTTCTAAGTATTTGTTCACGTCCGCGAGATTGTGCGGAGGTATTATTTTACATTATGCCGGTCGTGCACTGCATGTTAATTGACCGGTGTTAGGTGTGTCATTAGAAAAATAATGTGCGCCGCGTCGCAGCCGTGAAGGAGCAGGAAGAGCGTGAGAAGTGACGTGTGATGAGCGACAAGCCACGAGCGAGCGGCGAGTCGCGACCGGCGCTGCCATTAGCGCCGCGCATTTAATAATAATGAACGAGAACACGGCACGGCGCGGCGCGGCGCGGCACAGCACAGCACCAAAATATCCCGTGTTTACACCCACTCGCTCGCGCCGCTCACCGCTCACCGCTCACCGCGCTCGCTCCGCCGCCGCACCGCACCGACCGACCGCATTTTATTTTTTCGCTGTCGCACATTTCGCCGTCATAGCTATTTCCACTCGAGGCATTATACACTCGTGGCTGTGTGCGTGAGTCCACGTGGACCGCTTCGTTGTCGGCGAGCACGACTCGGCGGATCCGCGCGTGCCATTGGTCCGTTTAGCGAGATCGCTTATTAAGGGTGGAGTTACACGCGTTTTCGCGCCACCGTTGGTCGGAGCGGTGCACCGAAAGCGTCTCATTGGTCGAGCAGATTTTTATAAGAGCGCTAGTCCACGTGGACTCGTTTATCTATTCAGACGCCGGCGGCGCGGTCGCGGGGGGAGGCCGGGGGGTATACGGGCAATCAGTAAAGGCGGGAGGAATACGGCCATATTTATAAGAGCTGCGGGGATGCAATCACGAAGCGGCGCGGGGGCCGACGCGGTGGGTCGGGGGGAGGGCGGCGGCCATTTTGAGGGCAGCTCTTTTTATTCGTTTTTCGCGCGGGGTGCGTCGTCGTCGGTCGACAGCGGGAGCGCGCCGTGCGCTAATTGCGGGGGTAATGAGGGCGCTCGAGTCTCGACTCGGCTCGCTCACTCTATTAAACTCGCTCGCTATCGACTGCCTTATTGATTTGTCCTTAATCGAGGCGCGGTGGAGTGGCGGCCGCGACCGGTGTAATGTAAACAAAGCGCTGCGGGCGACGAGCGGCGCACTCCGCTCACCTCCGCACAAATTGAATTAGAATGATTACAACTAGCGAGTGCCGAGTGCGAGTAGCGACACACGGACACACGCGGCGCAGCGACCGGATCTCTACTCTGCGCACCACCAACGCGCCACCGGCTCTCGCGCGCTTTTATAGCCTCTCATTAACAATAATGGTGAGCGGCTATCAATTCGCGTCCACGTTCACTTAATCGGCCGCTACGTAAATTACTTAATGCGCGGTCAATAAGCCGCCACCGCCGACACAGCGGACACGGCCCACACCGCACCACACCGCGCTACCCGCGCCGCGCAACCTTAACTACCTTAATAACATGTATTAGCTTATTAAAACCATTTAATGTCGCTGCACTGTTCACAACTCTGCACTAAGTACTTCACTACAACTCATTATATTATTGATTACATATCTACATTTTATTTTATATATTTATTTATATCTACATGATTACATAAAGATTACCGCGGATTAATTTTGAAGAATTAGAAACGTACATATTTTGATATTTCACCAAAGGCATTTAAATAACCCACTCATAAGAGACGGTATTATCACGATGTCATACATAATCCAAAAGAAAATCAGGTTGATTAAACCTAATTCAAAATCCAAGCCTGGGAATCGAACTCACACCTAACCGTTCACAGCTGACATACGTTACAAATAGATTAATGAGGGGAGTGTAGGGTTGGCACCCTCGTCCAAAGATTGTTATATCTATAAACGCAAAACAAGTGCCGAGTAACCCCTATACATGATATTGGGTCTTTTTAATACTTTTTATGAAAGAGTATTTGTGTAATGCTTTCAATAGAATTGATGTGAATTAATTTCACTAAAAATGATATTTTCATTTTTATTGAATACGAAAAGAATGTGTCGTTTTACATTTAATATGTACTTTATACAGAATATAAATTGAAATTGATTTTTTGATTTTCGATACATTAGTTCAACTACGTTAATTGGTAATATTAAATCACACATATATTATATAAAAAAATGTTATGATAATATTAGTTATTGTTACTAATGAACATTTACATTCCTCCGCCAATTATAAATTCAATCTCACGCTAAGATCATTGTACTCAAACATTGATTAAAAAACGGTAATCGAACCCGGAACCTGTAATTTGTCAGCGCAACAGCTTGTGGTGCGTGAATATTTAATTTACTATTTGTAATTTTTCATTAAGATGTAGGATTAATGGATGCCACTGGACTTATTATGAGGGCCACTGTATTTATTTTGTAGCCTGAATATAGAAAATATTTATTACATTATTAAATATACATATTTGTTTGGATTACTTTAAAATATCTTCTTTTGCTTTAAATCAAAAATAATAAAATTTTCGAAGATTTTTTTTGTACTTAATATAGCCATTTTTGTGATTGCACACATTTATTTACAATATCACTTAACATATAAAATTAAATAAACAGAATTACATGTCTCCTCATCATTACTTAGCCTCGGATATAGCAGTGAACTCAGCAGATGCTACCCTTGTGTATAACCCCTCGCATACGTAAGAAGGCGAGGGCTCATAATTGGTATTCACGGACCATACATGCATATTTTGAATTATTGAGGTTGGGCAATATCGAATAGTTGTCGCCTCATGGCTCATTGCTCTTGTGATACAATTACGGTCTGTGAACCGTGATACCGCGGTTCGATTACCGTAATAGTATGGTATTGCGTATTTAGTTTGAAGGATTGAATATTTGACAGTTATTTATTTATCTTAACTTAATTATTTGTTGCCGTATCGGGTTAGTGCAAGCGTGTATAAGATGTAAGCTGTATATATCGGGTCATAAGCTCAAATCCCAGGTCGAACCTTCCACTTTGTTACCTAAAGTGGAATTTGTGCATAGTATGGTGCTAAGGTCGCCACATAATATTATGTATGATGAAAATAAGCTTGATGTACTTTGGGAGGCACTGGTGTCACTTCTGCCTATCCCTTCGGGGATATAAACACGAGCTGATGTTTGTAATAACATTCCTTATATAGGTTAGTTTGAAAAGATCAATCAGCGTAGGCAGTGTCTATTTATGTACCTAGAATCTCATCCAGTGCCTACAGTACGAACTTAGTTGGTAAATCTTTCAACAATATTATTGAGAATGCCAAAGCACTTTTATAAGCTCTTAGACTACTATATGACTACCTAACTATACGACAATTAAACATTAATTTAGGATGACAAATTCCGAATGAAATTATGAAGTTACTGTATGTAAACTGGAGTGATAAAGCGTGAAAATAGATGGTGCGGCATTGGTTGTGGCTGGCACTGGCAGCAAGTCGCAATGGTACAATAACAGCTTGTTTGCTTGCCGGGACATGTGTTCGGAGGTGATGTAAGTGCACTCGCACAGACATGGCGTCTCCACTTGCCCAAAATAATGTTTAATGCGAATTTCCACCAATAACTACTGTTACTTTCAGTTATTTTCATTATTGAAAAGATAAATCTGCAAATGTCAAAGTTCACCGTTGATAGAGAGGTACGTCGTAAAAGCAATCATCATTTTCTCTAATAATTTGGGTGCCATTTATTTTAGATTTTAAATCATATCAAATATTCGTTACAGTGTTAGCGAAAACTGTTCTGTATTCACTCCCATTAATTTGTAGTCAAAATGTACAGAAATAAATTCTTCACATCCTCACATTTGTACGAGTAATTATACTCTTAACCTAAATGTAATAAAAGTTTACATCTTCAAAGTTAAAGCGCGCGACGAAGTTCGTCTAATTTTATTGTATTTAATTTCTCCTGTTTCTTTACAATATTTCGTTTATATATATATATATATATATATATATATATATCTCCTGTTTCTTTACAATATAATATCAAAGTTTATATAAGCCAGGTAGATCATATTCCGCAACCTAAAATATTTGCATATTGATGGAACGAAATGGAAACGTAACAGGAATCCTAGCATCGGAATCTGATTAAAACACAATTGGCAGATAAATGAAAATAACTTTACGAAGGCGACTCGAATGGCAAAGTCCCTTTGAATTTAAAACTACTGGATAGTATCAAACGTCTCACTTTCTATGTTTGTATTCATTACAGAAAAATTGCTTCCTATTATAGTACGGTTGACTAGCAGTAGGATAATATTCGTGTATCCTAATAGCAAGGAAGAGGTGAAAAACCTATCATGATATACGCACGTATATACAAGGTATACTATCTTTCAGGCTAACCCAGTCTCTATGCCTGTGGTTCCTAACCTGGGGGCAATTACCCCCGCGGGGGTAAAACCTGTATTTTGCGGGTGTAACAATGAGCTGGTTATAGTCTTAAGTAAAAAATAACCTAATATTACAAACTTGTAAAAGCTAAGCAGTACCTTGTGGTACTGTGGTGGTATAAAATTTTTAAACTAATAGAAATTTCAAAAGCATAGTTATTGGTTATGTACAATTGTTTTAAGTTTAATAACATCTACGTATAAGGTATTAACACGTGTAATTTGAGATCATCCTTGGGAGGAGGGGTAAAATCAGTCACCCCAGAGGGGAGGGAGGGGTAAAATCAGTCACCCTTAGATCTTCGGGGTATCGGACCTAAAAAGGTTATTAACCACGGCTCTATGCTATAAAAGCCTGACATAATTCTCCCAACTGTTGATTAAGTATTTCTAACTAGACTGCACAGCACATATCATAACGTGCATTATAGTTTATTTATAATAGTATTAAAACGTTTTTACGAGTTGAAAAACCCTTTCAAATTTAATAACATCAAGTAGTATGATAATTATCATCATCGTCTTTTGGAGGTTAAAGGACCTGTGTCAATATTAATCGTCACCGTGAGAGAGAAGCTGTTTCTTCTAATCATTATCCTATTGTACAATACAGGCATACCAGACGTTACAACACGTTTAGGCTATCGTTAAAATTACAGTCAAAACTAAGCACAGTAAAACTTGATTGTGCCCTTTAGATTGTACCTGTTTAGTGTATACTGAAAGAAAAAACGTATTACGATTCTTATTTAACCTTAATATTACTTCGTAATAAAAGCAAATAACTACAGCATGTGTGAACAACTTTAATTTCAGCTACATCAAAAGGTATTAGGCATTATATCAGCATTACTAAACGAGCAGTAGAAAACTTTTTCAAAAAGAACATCTTCAAATGAGGTAATTTTGTTATTCCAACATAATTAAACCTTAGTATAAAATACAGATATGTATATTTTCGTATCAGGATATAAGATTATTTTTATAGACATCTGAATTTCTTAGATCAAATATGTTTTGGATATTCTGATAACAACTTCCAGTCAATAACTCACGTGCCTTTATCAATATTTATATCCAAATATAATGTATCATTCATGTTTGATATAAAATCGATGTTGGTGGTATAATATTTGTATCCGGCATCCACCCGCATAGCCACTGTACACAAGGTGTTTAACTCGTCATAACACCTGGTTTTGGGCTGACATAAATTTGTCAAGACAGGATGAATTGTTATGTAATCGATGCTCTATCTAGATTCTAGAGTCTACACTCTAGAAGGAACACCGTTTTCCGTGTAGCTTGATGATTATGAAATTTTATATTTTGCACAATATTAATATAGCTTATACTTGTTCTATATTCTAGATGACTCCAAAACAGAACACAAAAACCAAACAAAAATTTACAATTTGCAGTCTACATAAAACACCACGAAAGCATCAAGCCGATGAAAGAACATTCCTTTGAACAACCCAAAGAAAAAGTATTTAATATAAAAGTGTCTTAAGCCGCCTCTGTATGGGGAGTCTTTTCATCTTTTGATCTACGAGTATATGCCCCTTGGAATACAGCAACCAGCCCCGACTCCGCTTGCAATCAAATACCCCGGAACTGTTTGAGACAGCGACGCACTGGGAAGATGGTTTAAAATTATTTCAGGAAATAAGCTTAACCTGAACAGTATTTGGGATGTCATCAACATTGTCTAGACTCTAGAGTTTAGACGTTCGTTATTTTGTTTTAAGAATAGATTTACGGTATCATCTAAAATTAAATCTAATGATAAAATTTATTACTAAAACATAGGATTTTAATGATATTGTAATAAGTATCAGTTTTTATAAGTCTCTACATATTTGAGTGATGATTATTAGAATTAACAAAATCCTTACATAGCAAATGATTATTCCCTATATCAGTCTTATCAATCTTAGTCAGGAGCGAACTGTGAAATTGTGGGGCCCTGGGCTATTATGACTCAGAGGCCCTCTAATTATATTCAACTAATTGTTATTGCGTCACAAAACTGTTTTGCAGAGTGATCTAGGTTAAAGGAAAAAATAGGACAAGAAAATGTTTTATTTATTTAAATAAAATTTACCCATTTATTCCTAATGATTTAGTTCTGTTTTGTACTGTCGTTAAAATGAATATATTAAAAAAGTTAGGCCTGGGGTCTTTTGGATCCACGGGGATTTGGGTTGCAGCCCAAAAAGCCCTTAGGTAGATCCTGCCATGATATTAGTGAACAATACACCAGGCACTCTCCAAAAAAATCCCTTTCTGCATCCATTTTCTAAGGTTGGTTTAGTGATTATGATTTTAGTGCGTTATATTTCAGCTATACGACATAAATAACTAAATGAAATATAATAATGTAAAATCAAATAAGGCGGTTCCACAACCATCGCCGGAAAATGCTTTAAAATCTTGTTTATTGAAGTGATGCTGGAATGTAAGTGGTCGATGTATAGCGTATGCTGAGAGCATCTTGTCACAGTGCTGGCACACAAGCATATGTAGGTACAGTACACTACACTCTACACACCGTGCATGCATGTGTAGAGCGCGGCCGGCACAGCAACTGTGTCAATTGCTGTCAATTGTCGGGCGGGCGACGGGCGGCGGGCGGCCGCGTATTGTCTTTACGCAACATTAGTGAGGCGCACAACACGACACGTCAACCAAGCTCCAATGCTAAATGTATGGACGTTATACACCGCATATTTTCGTTTATTGCGTGTTTTAATAAACTAAACCACAACGTGGTGTAATTCCAAGAAGCTGCGGGAAATAACATGCACTTAAATGTTTGTTTAATTAGTAACTCAACGTCCTTATAGACGATTAAGTAAAAATTAAATGACACAATTTATGAAATACAAATTACGCAAAAATTTACTTAGTAAGTTTGTAAAGTTTGTATAAACACAAAAAAAATACTTTGATAAGTTTACGGCATTAAATCACAGGACGTGTAAAGATTACAAATGCGGTCCATTTACATTATCATATCTGCACTAATGACCGTAAAATGGATGAAAGCAAACATCAAATGGACCCCTTTCATGTCAGTCATCTTTAAGTTTCAAATTAAAGTGTCTTCACTCTTCACGGTTCATTTTTTTAAAGAGGTCATTGTTCATCTGCTCAACCTGAATACGTAATAAAATGTCAATGATTTCTCCACTAAATGTTTACGTAAACGTAATGACAAAAAGTGGGACGTAAACAAATTCTCAAGGCATTGTATTCATCTATGCAAATGCATTAAGTTAGTATTTACAAGGCAGTCAAAGCGCGCGTTTGTATGGAGCGTAGTTCGCAATAACGATGTTAAACGTGTAATCACACAGTGCGCTCACATTTCTATCAAGCGAACACCTATCATTAGGCACCGTACGTACGTGTGTGTATGTGTATATGTATACTGTACGTATGTGCGTCCAACACGGTTGCAATTCAACAGTCAAGTGTAACAATTGAGTAGTTTCAATAGGCAGGCGAGGCGCGCCGACAATGGAACGCGACGTGGCCCGAGAACGATATGAAATTTCATTAACGAGGGTCCGCACTCCGCCGCACAGCCATACCGCGCGCCACTCCACAAGACGGCGGGCAAACAGCGCGCGTGAACCCACGAATAATTCACACGCGAGCCCTACAAATAACGCACCCCCGCACCGCGCCACCCCCGCCACTCGGCTCACACCCCTCCGGCCGCAAACTGAGTTATTTATCGCCCCCGCCGCCCGCCGCCCCGGCCGCGGAGACAGGAAATACCCGCACGTATTTTTACTGCCGGCTGAGGAGCGCGTTAAACCCTAGCGACATCTCTCGGGGGGCGAGCGCATTGTTAACTCGAAGCGATTTCATTTCACTTTGTGTGACAAACTATACCGAAAGTAGGGTACGGTGGGCACCAGCGCGACTTGCGACTGAGCAGCGTACAGAGTACAAACCTGTTAAATAAGTTGTGCGGTGGCGGCCTAATTGCTAAGTTAACGTTCGTCGCGAACACCATACGGTTGGCACGATAAAGTTTATTTAGGTACGCACTCTACGCTATCAATACGAGGAAGGAAACCTTAAATTCTATAATTAACAAAACAAACGAACGTGTGACGAGGTGACTCATTGTTTGGCACTGAGGCTGTAATATCTCAGTATTTGCGGTCTGTATGGGTTGTTTGCATTGACTTATATTCTACCGATAGACGAGGCGCGTCATAGAAACTATTTGTCCCGTATTTGTCAAAAGCTCAGTAGCGACATCTAGTACGTTTACTTGAATATTACAAATTATGATCAAAGATTATTAGACAGACAAGACAGTTCATGTCAATAATAGCTTTGCCTAAGATACTGCCTAAGTATAAATACCGTCATAGCAATAATATATTTGCAATGTTTTTTTTTTTATTTACGTGAATAATTAATGGAAATGATGTAAATGAAATTAAATACTCTTACAAGTGTACAAGTCTGTCAAGCAGTCAATCAGTGTACAATCAGTCTGACATTTATTATAATAACATTTATGAATTTTTAACAAGCCGATACAAAAATGACTACCGCATTTGGAATATCTGAAATCTTCGTGTCGAAAATAAATTGAACAAATATAGGTATAGTCGGGAAGTTAAAAATGTAAAAAATTAAACTAAATTCGCGATAAAATCCGTAAATAATAGTTTTATTTCAAATATAGGTATGTTCTAATGGCAGCCACTTATATCCATTCCAATAATTGTGGACAAATATTATAGAGATCTCCTTTTTTCGTAACCGACGCGGAAGAATATAAAACAATATTAAATGGTATTAGTCTTCAATAACAATGGGTTCGAATAGTCCATTAAGTAATTCATATTAAGAAATGGGGTCTAAATACTATCCACTGTTTCAAAATATACATACAACACACATATTTTGAGTTAATAATTAACAACATATGATTAAAATAAAATACTGAAATCAATTTGCAACTACATCCTTCCTACATATTTGTATTTGTAATGTATTCGAATAGTTTATGCCTATTTGGTCCACTGATATGAATGTCCCTTGAATAATCTATATCTTATATAGTTCGTCTCTCTCACTCGACGGGCAATTTTTATGCGCGGAAATGAGATACACGATTAAGGAGCTCACCTTGTATTTTAACGAGCTCTAAAATATATTTAATCCATTAATAAATAAAAGATCTGTATTATCGGCATTATTCTGCAATATTATATAACTTACGTTGTATTCTTTAATTATATTGTAACTTAAGAAAATTTCGCTGTCGGTTTGACGGGGAAAAGTCAAAATAAATTACTTATAAATATAAACAAAGAGGCGTACTATTGCGCGGCCGTCACGCGGCAGACTGATTCGTGTGCGGTGCATGCACCGCACTTTGGTGGGACACGTTTGTTACAAAGAACGTCTTATCTAGTGTAACATTGATATCGATGGTTGTTTGTGAGTCAATTAGTGGCGCGCGCTAACTACGGGCATGGCCACCCGCCGGAAATGGAAGTTTTATGTGTGCCTACACTATGCCATACTATATGTACCTACCCAGTACCCACATCGCCCGCGTAGTTACTACAAGCCGCGATACCAAACTATGTATGTATGTATTAATTACTTAGCAACCTTATTATTATTTTACAAACGCACATGTCAACTATAATTAAAAAATACGTAATACCGGTAGACATACTTTATTTCATGACTGAATAGCGTAAATAAAAATATGTATGATGTAGCACGTGATAACATTATTTAGATAACATTTTATCATATAATAAACGGATTACAATAAAAAAATTATAAGGTGTAGTCAATGCGTCAATTGTATATTTTTGGAAAATACAAATTAAATCACATAAGTAACATTAGTTGGTAGTTTTATTAAGATGTTTAGGAATATCATCCTTGTTCCATAAAAACGGGTTAAATGTCCGAACTCCGCGACACTAAATCTACATAAAAAATAACCCTCGCTAGGCAGACAATAGTGTTATCGAAACGGGATCGTGAAAAATTAAAAACAAAATCCGTGCATCCCTTCGGCGGCGCGGCGGTGCGCGGCTCACCCCCCATTTTTTGCGGGTAGGTAACGTGCTCGGTGACACCTCGCGCGGGTCAAGTGCGGGGCGGCGGGGCGCGGGTGCGGCCGGGGAGCAGCGGGGCGGGGGCGGGGGAGGACGCACCGCTAATTCCGAGCGCGTGACCGCACCCCCTAGATCCCAACACACCCCGAACAGTTTTCCCGCCGGATTTGCGTTCATACAGTAAAATAAAAAGGGCGATTTGGCGCCCTCCATCGACGCGGCCCGATTAGCGGCGCCCGGGGAAATTAAAAGTATTTTATTCGAGCATTTATTCCCTTTTTGTTTGTGTTGAATAATGTGGCGGCGAGCGAGGCGCGAGGCGTGTAGTGGCTGGTGTGCATGCCGCCACGCCGCCGCGCGCGCCGCGCCGCCACGCCGCGCCGCCACTGCACTCCATGAATGAGTTATGAGATGATATTGATAACGGCTATCAGCGAGCGTGATTAGGCCGATGGATTAACGTTTACTAGTTTTTGGTTTACTTGTGTCCGTGTATTGAGTTCGTGTACTACTAGATAGTTTATCGATAGATAAATATGTTTAGTGATAAATGTATTGGAACAATAACAACGCTGTTACCTCGTCGATAACGACCACGCCACGTCCCGTAAGGAAAAAACGCTTCGATTCTGCACTATGCTTTTTCATCCTATGCGTGTGTTATTTGTATCAAACACGATTTTGTAGTAAAGGAAAAACAAAGGAATAAACAAGTTTTAATTACCTACAGGGTATATCAAGACTGCTACCGAAAACGAAGCCGGGTGGTAGTTAAAGCGACTTCAGACACAATGCAATAGAAAAAGTTGCAAAAAAAAGCGAAAATTTTTTTTTGTTATTTTTTTCCTATGACCATATTTGGGTGGTAAATACATTTTTTAGTTGCAAAAAAAAGCGAAAATTTTTTTTTGTAATTTTTTCCTATGACCATATTTGGGTGGTAAATACATTTTTTACTAAAATAATAGTGTATATCCTATTATTTATAAATAATCTAAGGTATAAAAGTGTTTAAATTATGATTTTAGCAAAAACTATGGATTTACCACCCAAAAATGACGATATTTAAAAAATCGTAAAAAATCATTGTCGCGTTTCTTTGCGAAATTTTTAGTTGCATTGTGTTTGTAGTCACTAATACTACCACCCAGCTTCGTTTTCGGTAGCAGTCTTGAGATACCCGGTATACAGGGTATATCAAGACTGCTACCGAAAACGAAGCCGGGTGGTAGTTTAAGCGACTTCAAACACAATGCAACAGAAAAAGTTGCAAAAAATAGCGACAATTTTTTTTTTGTAATTTTTTTCTTATTACCATATTTGGGTGGTAAATACATTTTTTCCTAAAATAATAGTGTATACCCTTTTATTTATAAATAATCTAAGGTATAAAAGTGTTTAAATTATTATTTTAGCAAAAACTATGGATTTACCACCCAAAAATGAAGATATTTAAAAAATCATAAAAATAATTGTCGCGTTTCTTTTCGAAATTTTTGGTTGCATTGTGTTTGTAGTCACTAAAACTACCACCCGGCTTCGTTTTCGGTAGCAGTCTTGAGATACCCGGTATACGTGTATGCTACCATGAAATATTTAAAATTAATGAACACTTGTAAATTTTTATTGTTTTTCCCTATTAATATCTGTGTATTTTACGTTATTGTGCGTCGTTAACATAAATTTAAATACATTTATAAAAACCACAGCATGAAATTAAACAAACCAAATACACTGAGTATAACTTGACGACAAATAGATAGGTGTCCTAAAACGAACTCGCAGCTATACGCCACATTAAACATGCTAAAAGAGCAGCCGGACTTGAGACAATATTTATATGTACCATAAATATTAGAGCAAATGGGGACACTAAATTTCCGCTTTTACCATAAGAATCTGTATTTACATACGTGAATGTTGACATTGACTTATGGAAGATGGCATTATCTCATTAATTTTTAGGCAAAAATTATTATTACTACCTACTTACTTTTTATTGAAGTCATCTGTTGTTTTATATTTGAATTGAGAATACATTGTTGAAGACTAGTTGTTTTACCCTATTTCTGACCGGCATTCAAGTTATAGTATGTACCAAATATATTTTGTTCTACTCGTGATCTTGGAAACAAAATTGAATAAATTACCTTAGTGAAGCATAATTAATTATTATTTTTCCCCTCCTATACACCATGGATGTATGAAATGTATGCTAAAACTATTCTAATAAATACACTGTATAGTCTGTGAATAAGGTTTTTGCTACTTCCTGGACGTGTATTAAATGCCAATTCTAGATAAATTCCGCGCCACGCTGTACTATTCGCGTAGGTATCAGAATCAATCAATGAGATAATTTAATTTACGCCTCGCTGATCATAAATCAGTAACGTTAACAAAAACATTAACGTTCGCTGGAATCACAACAGTGTCGGGGCGACGAGCGTCGAGCGGCCGAGAGCGTGTTTTGCAAGATTTTTTTTTTCCGAGGGGGCACTAATAACTTTGTCGATAAATCAAATATTAGATGTAATAAAGCGGGCGACTTGTGCCACCGCACGACTTTCTCCAAATGTTACATTATTTACAAAACGGCGTCCAATTTCAGCCACGGTGCCCGGTGGCCATTAGCCGATACGAGACTCTACCAGAAAAACAATATTTGATGAGAAAATACGTCTCACGCCAACTTCCAAACTTTTCATGTTTGGTCGGTTGTTTAAATCAATATTCTTTTTCCTGCCTTTATTAGAGGTTACGCTGGTTTTTTTAACGCCATTACGTACTGGCATAGTATATTGCAACATTTGTGCATAGGTTTATTTATATGGTAATAATGATCTAAGAATTATTAATTATAATCTGCGCCATTTTATTTCCACAAAAAGTAGTTAAATTGAGTTATCGTATCGATAGTATCGAGTAGAGGAGTATGTACGAAATAAAGCTGAACAGGCAGCGCCTATTAATTACACGCATCAACAGGTACACTGTCGATGAACCGTCAAAAACTCGCTAAACACTACTTAAGCAATTACATAGGCAAAATAAATTCTTTACCTTTTACAACCTAATATTATGGAGATTTGCCTAACAAAAATGGTATTTTATTAGAATCTTGCATTATCATACCAATAAAAACGCATATATCATAAAATAAAGCAAACATCATAAAAAATATTCTACGACAATAATTAATATTGGTGCATGATATCTTATTATCACCCATTGTTTTGTTTTTATCTGTTTACACCGGTTTAATGACGCGTCGCGCTGCGGCAAAATAAATGTGTATCGAACTGTAAAACGTACAGTCGCCGACAATCTGTATTTTTAATTGTGTGACTTCATTTTGTGTAATTGTTGTAATTGAGCAGCCGCGCCGGTAAGAGCGCAACATTGACTCGACAAAACAACCGCTTACGCGAGTTAGGGTCGCAGTTAAGAACGCATTAGCAATAAACTTACCCTTTTCGTGGAGAGTGTACGTCACGCGGGCGCGGGCGCGTCTTGCACGTCAAGGGGCCCGAGGGGAGTCTCCAGTCTCCACGTAATATTTCCGGGTCTGCCATCGACAAAAGGTCCCCTTTCATTGAATCAAAAACGTAATCGTAAAAGAGCTTTTAAGGAGTCGATTTGTTTCCAAGAATGACTTTTGATAGCGTCTTCGTTAAATTTTTAGGGATTTATAAGTGAGTAGCTTGTTATCATTTGTTTACGCTTCTAGTGTAAACGCTGTCGGGTGATTAACCGCTTGTGTGTCCAAAATAAACAGTACTGCTTAAATAGTGAATCAATATTGATTCGTTTCCTCATCAACATTACAAAGAATAATGTTTGATGTGGCATGCGGCACATGATTAATCAGTGCAGAGCGCGGTCGGTCACATGTGCTATCAAAATAAAGAGGAACATATTGCGACGGCAAAATATTACGAACGTTGAGAGCAGCGGCTGCATGCACCTCTTCTGGAGCGATATGAAAGCCTCGTGCCTCAGCACAACAGTTGACTCTGAACAGACATGCACTCACACATGCGCGTCGCCTGCTACAATAAAGGCGGCAGGGGGTGCGCGTGTGTGGGGTAGGGGGAGCCGCCGCTGTGACGATGCAGTTTGCACCGCGGCCTCCTCCAACCTTCACCAACTTGCGCCCGTGTTCTTGGGAATCGTTTTAAATTCAAGAACCGCAGAACACTCCGCACGCGACAATACACTCTACCCCTCAGCAATACGGATCCAAATCATGCCGTCGAGAGTTTGTGTCGTTTCGAAAACTAGTACCACGTACCCGCAGCGTAAGATTTAAAACTCTAAAAGCACGACAGAAAGATGAGAATCGTATAAATAATGCAAAAAATGGCAGCCGTCCTTGGTGTGAGTGCGGAGGTGAGAAATACATTAGCGTTACCGTTTTCCATTGGTCGTTGCTCCTGTGTTGATATTAAGCAGTCCACGTGGACTGGCTCCGTGGTCGCTTGTCTCGTTTTTTTCAACGGGTGGCTCGCTATCCGTCCCGTTCTAATCTACAACGAAACGTGGAATGTCATGTTCGAAGTTGTTCAGAAAGTCGTGAGCGTGCATCGTGCTTCCAACTTTGTTCGCATTCTAGAACAGCATATGTAGTGGTGTGTATTATAGAATTTATGTTCAATGTGGTGGGAGTAAAGTGCTTTTTTGTAATTTTATAAGTTGGTAAAAATGTACATTTGCGTAACGAATATTGATAAGCATTTTTAAGTCAATTAAGGTTGTAAGCTAAAAGCGGTTGTTGCTACATTTAAATTATCGGCCGGCATTCAAATAACGCCATTTTTTTCGTGTCGGCACGAATTTATTTAATAGTTAGATATACGTTAAGGTGGATATAAAATGTGGCGTGGGCATTGACGTAAAATATATGGACGGGGCGGAGAGCGAGAAAAGTGTTGTCACGAAAGTGGTCTGCAGACCAGTGTAGCGGTTGTGACGTCACAGCGCACCGGTCTGTAAGTCGTCGTAAAAATGCCCAATTGTATCGTGCGTGGGTGCAATAAATATGATCGAACATTCACAAAAAATAAAGATAACATTTCTTATCACCGATAAGTAAACATTATATTACTTTAAGTCAATATAACATTTATTTTAGCATTATTGAAAAACAATTTCATGGCCGCCATCAAATCATTCGGCGTATGTATTCTGCACGACATAACTTTGTACTTTGTAGCGGCGCATATTAAGGAATGCGTAGACCTAAGCTATAGTAGAACTGATGCCGTGTAATTATTTGACATATTTACCACTTGATTTACATATTTTTAATCCGTAGCAAACTATACTACTAAAACTACCTATAATGCAAATTAAAATAAATAAATAATAAATAACACCCAACAGTCACATACATAGTCCTGACCCCACACTAAGATCGAGTCTTGTGTCGTGGGTATCAGGAACTACGAGAGACTTTTCGGTCTCACAAACACCCAGACCCGGAAGAAATATTTGTGGGCCGCACAAACATTTCTCTCGGTGCGGGGATCGAACCCGCGGCCTCTCGTTTCACAGGCGGCGACTAACCAACTGCGCCACGGAGGCTGTCAAAAATGTGTTCCATTTAATAAAAAGGCCTACTAAGACGTTACAAATTTTCAGATTTATTATTTTTTATTCATTTTATTTTAATTCTTTAATATGATGTTTTTTCTGTTTATTATTTGCACACTATATTTCACATATTATTTTACATAACTAATATACAACATATTTAATGTTAAAAAATATTTTTCCTGATTTATGGATTTACATAGAAATCAAATCAAATTTTTATAATTTAACGTTTAAATAACTACGACGTAACAAAGTTACGTCGACGGTCGGATCCTTTAGCACACTACTTAGTTACATGAAAATCTAACAGATGGCGCGATGTTCACAGGCGTCTTTTTGACGTACCCAACGTACTGAAGGGCCTATCCTTAGTTTTTAAATCAATGGGCGTGGGCGATACGATACGCACCTACCTACGGAATCGAATGTATACCGGGTACATTATTGAGCTTTTCATTCATTTAGTCACGACATCCGGTTTAATAACCAACTGTATATTAATAACTTTATTAAAGTGACTATCATTATATCGTTATTTATATAAGTATTATGACAACATGCAGAAAACAACAATTACGCCTTAGGGCGACATGTTCACCGAGTTAAATATCTCTGAATAAAGAATAAACAAAAAACACCTACTATTAACATTCTTGCACTGCACTGTTGTGTTTCGGATTGAAGGACATTGTAGCCAGAGCAACTACTGGACATATTGAGACTTAACATCTTATGTCTCAGGATGGCGAGCGCAGTGGAATATTGCTACTGTTCATGAGCGGTCGTATCGCTTACCATCAGGCGAACGGCTTGCTCGTCTCGCCATTCAATGCAATAAAAAAAAAAAAAAAAAATTCTTTAACTTTATAATATATTTTTAATATTTATTATAATATGGTATAGGGGTATAAGTAAGTACTTGTTTATTTTATTTGGTTTTTACACATCTGGTATTCGAAATAATAAAAAAAGGCCGAACAAGCTTTCTTACTTCATTTTATCTGCGGTTTCCAACAGATGTTTATAATTAGGCAAATTGTGGAAGTGCAGTATTTAAAAATATTTTCTCCAAAAAACGTTTAATTCATCTTTAATCATATTTAATATTTATTAAAGATAGGGATATGAATGCATACATATTATACATACCTTTACCTTTGATCATAGCAGCTAGTTGTAATAAACGACACTTTCAAATTCTGGAACGCCATCTTATGACATATACAGAATTAACAATTCAACGTGCTTGACGATACAACAAATAGTTTAATAAATAATTGTCAGATGGCGCTGCATATGAATCAGTTATATATTACTGAAATTTTGGTTACTTAAATTCTTAACTAAAGGCTATATTTTAAATTAAGTATTCTCAGATATATTAAGTAAGTAAATTAAAATATTTTACATATTCGAATTATACCACGTCGGGCGTAGTGTTTCTGTCTTCTAGGGAAGCGTCTTTCCAAAATAGATCGATTCGGATCGGAGTCTGGTAAATCGATTAAAATGATCAAATTAAACAAAAAACATTTTATTATATTTTTTTTTAGTCTTTGTGTAAGCAATTATCAAAATAACACATACACAGAAACAAATGAAAATATGTAATACAAGAGTTTGTCTTAACACTGCCGGCAATTTCTACCAAGCTACCATAGGATGAAAAGAAGAGAAGGAAATACAGAGGGCAGTGTACAAAATAAAGAAGAGGAACTGAATCATACTATTTAAACATATAAATACACAAACATAATCTTTACTATAAATAGAGATGAAGAGTTTGTTTGTTTGTTACGTGTAATTGCAGGAAGTACTAATTCAAAATATTTTTTTTTTTTGTTGAGTATGTCATTTATCGAGGAATGCTATAACTTTATATCTTCACGCTATGACCTACAGGAGGATATGAGCAGACGTGAAAAATCTAGCAAATACGAGTCCGATTTTACGGTCTGATTCGTTGATATTTTAAATTGATATTTGGAATTGAACATTTTGGTCACCTCTTTGAAAAGTGTATCTGTACCCGGGCGGAGCCGGGCTGGGCCGCTAGTTATAATTTAAATATATTTTTTAAAACAGTCTTCATGCGTGTACGATGTACAGGCAACGGTGAACTTTTTCTGTAACTCCTGTTAAACAGAAATGGCTGGATTTTTATTAGGTGAAATATCCATTCAGTACTTAGAAGTGGGTTTAAAACGATTGATTTTCGGGAACTAACAATCGATTCTTCGATGCATCGATATATGATCAAAACCTGTTATTGTAATTCAAGGTGTGGACCCCAATGATTATAGAATAGAGAGGATAAAGCATAAGGTCACGTGACGCGTTCCACTTTGGTATACAAACATGGCGGCGGCTCCGCCCCTAAAAATAGTGATACGCTAGTACCGAATTTTCTATCGATATCGATCATCCAGAATGGCATACGAATAACATTAATATAACATTTTTAATTTTAGCTTTACATGTCAATTGAGTATAAACAGGGGATTTTAGGATTCGACAGTAAAGTCATTAAAAATTAAATCCGATATAAATAGGTCAATGTTTTGGTATTTTTTTCATGCTATGATTTATTTCATGGGTAAGTTTTACCCAATGATTGGATTGGATTTGTCAAATAATATACACGAGAGTTATAATACAACTTTATTAATATCTAGAATTTGTTTGCGACTTCGAATAGTATTGCCACATTTTTTTCCTTAAGCACCAATTTTCACCATGTCAATATATTTTTTGCCAAATTATAGCTAAAATCTAAAAAAAAACAGACATTAAGCAAACAACAATTAAAATATGTACACTAAACTAACAACTTAAATATATAAACAGAAATAAAATATCTACACAAAACTAACAATTAAAATGTAAAAATAGAAATTAAACAATTAACAAAATAAACTGACATTATTGTGTTCTTTGACATGAACCATTGTAATTTTAAATGGTGATATAAAAAAAAATAAAAAAGAAGAAAGTTCGTGTTGCTGACGAAGTTTCTTGCGCCACTTCTTCTTCACAGCTATAGCACGTTCCGATGCGTTGGTAGCAGAAATGAACAATCCAAAAGATCTTTTGAAAGACTATTTGAATAAAGAATATTTTGATTTTGAATAAAGGAATTGTAGCGGACATCGCGAACGAAGGCAGGAAATCAGCACTAGAAAAAATATATTTTTCAAATCAATCAACCAAACAAAAAATACATAACGGTACATACATACATAAACACCCAGTTGCATCCACAGACTAATAAGGTTATATCTAATTCATTTCGTTCATTATTACGTTGCACCATTCTGTGCTAAAATCAAAAACACCTATCAGGACATTTTTAATACATACCAAATAAAATGAAATAACATAGGTAGATTTTTACAATTTCAGTTACCGGGAATATATGTTGGAAAGCTGTTTTCTTTTTCAAAATGTAATGAACAAATAAATGTATTTATTGGAGGGTTCCAATTTTTTGTATCCATTTTGTCCTGGTTTGTATGTTTATAGGTAATCTAAAAAAAAAAACTTTGTCGGTCTGAATATATATTTAAAAAAATACTATATTTTTCTTGTTTTTGAAAAATAAAGATCAAAATATTTAAAAATCATAATTTCGATATGAATAATTTCGTATCGAATCCACTCATCTTTAAACTTGTGTGTAAACAAACAATACGGTTGTTATTCACACTACTTGTATAAATAATGCCTAGAAGAGTCTAAAACTTAATCAACAAGATCCAAATACCTTTATTAATGATAAAAATAAACCCAAAATCTTAAGCTCAAAACACAATGTAGGTTTTCGTCTTACGCACAGAAAAAAGAAGCGGCCATAAATACTAGAGCAACGCGTCTTACAGCGATCTGTTGGGCGATTCACGTAATTTAATAAGTTCAGCTGCAGTGGAGTTGCGGTTAAGTTTCGATCAAAACAGCCCTTTTCGTATTCTCGTAATACGCTCGCGTCAAGTTCGCGTCACGCGAGCGCTTTAGTGTATTCTACTGCTGCGCCTATATGTCAACGTCAAACAAATTTCATACGTCTGAAGTACAGTTGATGCGCAGTTCGCGCGCAGCTCACGCGCAGCTAAACATTTACAAGAATACCATTTTGTACTAAAACGTAAACTTAATTGATGGTATTCTTGTAAATGTTTAGCTGCGCGTGAGCTGCGCGTCAACTGTACGTCAGACGTATGAAATTTGTTTGAAATTGACATATACGCGCAGCAGTAGAATACGCTAAAACGTTTGCGTGACGCGAACTTCACGCGAGCGTATTTGACAGCGGTTGTCAAAATTACGAGAATACGAAAAGGGCTGTTTTGATCGAAACTTAACCGCAACTGCACTGCAGCTGAACTTAATAAAATACGTGAATCGCCTTACTGAACAATCATGGACGTAGCATCAAATGGACTCGACATTCGAGTTCCACCGTAAGGGACAGACATAAAGTAAAGAAAAAAGCAGGGATACCAGGTCATATATTTTCCCATAAATATTTTAACTAAATAAATAAATAGACGCAACATTCAAATTCATAGTCCTGAC
This sequence comes from Hyles vespertilio, assembly GCA_009982885.2. Taxonomy (NCBI): domain Eukaryota; kingdom Metazoa; phylum Arthropoda; class Insecta; order Lepidoptera; family Sphingidae; genus Hyles; species Hyles vespertilio. Next base: position 13,326,407 of record CM042824.1, read on the forward strand.
CCTACAAATGATAATCTTGTGTCGTGGGTACCAGAAACTACAAGAGACTTTTGGTCCACTAACACCCCGATTTGAAAAAAATATCAAGTCACTCAAATATTTGTCTCTTCTTGAGCTGGTATCGAAACCGCGGCCTCACTTTTACATCTGGCGTCTAACCAGCTGCGATTAGTGATGCGGATGAAGGGCGTCAGTATTAAACAACGTGACGTTTTGCAATATTTTCACAAAGGTTAGAAAGCAAAAAAGGAAAGTTAGCCTTGTATAATTATTAATACTTATATCATTTACGTAACTCGAATAATACACAGCTAGTAATGATAATATATACATAGAAACAAAACCTGGCGAGTGTTCTATAAATTATAGAAGATCAGAGAATTCATAGTAACATAACAACTAAGGATAGAATAACATCCTACTTTATTTTATTATTTATTTTAAGAAAGCTTACAAACAAGTGTTTACAATATACTTAATATTTCCATAAATTAAGTTCCTAATAACAAGTTTCTACAAACGAATCGTAAATAACAAAGGTACGGAAAACCTATAGAAATAGACCTAAACATTTCTCAAATGTAACAAAATGGAAAAAATATACCTACATTTTTTTTTCTTTTCTATATCTTAATTAAAATAAAATGATATAGCAAAATATCGAATGTGTAATAATACAGCGCTTGTACATTTTTTTAATCATCTGGCTTTTTTTTCCAGGAATATTGATTTTTCAAAAATACATTTATTCACTTTTTGCTTTCATCCATATCAGGCTCATGTGTCCTTTCAGCACTCTTTGTTATTGCCCACAGTTTCGGATTCGGTCATCTGTAAAAATTAAATCGAACTAATTAAAGAATAAAATATATGTAATTAATATGTGCAGAACAAAATATAAATTGAAATAACGTAAGGTAACGTGACGCCTCGGGTCAAGGCGTGTGTGGATTGGGTATTTATTGCATTGACTTTAAGTTTTGGCACTCAAAGTCTGTAAGTTGTAAACATAAAATCTTTGTTTTTGTTGATGAACAAGACTGTTTGTGTCTAAAATAAAATAAATAAAAAATAAAGAAGTATTAAGCTTGGTGGATTGGGTGCATTTTGTAATTTTTTTCGAATACAGACTTCAAATTAGAAAAATACAACTTAACTGACTTCGAAACTACATTTTATAATTTATAGATTATGCATGTTGTAGCTTCACTTAATACACAGGAGGACAATTTATGAAGACAGGCTGCCGGGAGACTGATTATAGAAGAGGTTTCATTCATTTTCGTCTCAAGGATGAATACTCTGGATTTTTATTATTTAGATTAAATTGATTATAGTTTACCTTTATTTCGAGTGGCGGGAGAGGAAAACGGTTTTAAGAAAGTTATAATATGCTTAGTCTTCTGAATGCAATTTTTGAACGAGTGTGTTTACTCAGCTGTCTAATTTTCCGTCACACCCTATTAATTTGATCCACAAAACACGCGAAGGTAAACCTTTTGAAAAGCTGAAATAAAATGAATGATGGTTTAATTTACCATAAAACCAGGAAATGCAAATTGTTATAGCTGGTATCCCGAAACATAATATAATCCAACTAATTTAAAATCATGTACAAAATGGCGTCCTCTTCGAGTAGTATACAGATTGTCATAATAAACAAAGTCAAGATAATTTGGTCGGATAATACTTTTAAAATACGTATTTTTTATGCAAATATAATCCTATTTTTCAATGTATTCTATGAAATACTAATTGCAGATGTTAGTAATAATGAACGTCTACATTTATTTTTACCAATATACTAAATAAAATGCACTTACCAGTGAGAGGTTATATTTTCATATTATCGTTTAGATCGGCTATCACAGCCAATAATAAAGCAGCACACCATACCTTTTGTCTTATAATCAGTTTCAACACTCTTTTACATACATTTTTGACCGCAAATATTCGTAAAATACTCAGTAATTCAAGTTTATAACAAACCGCACGTCTTATTTGTTTGGGTACACTCAGTGTTCACTGTTCCCCTACAAAATTATGTGAAGCTATGACAAGGACCGCAAATTGTGTTTTGTCACTTTCATTTTTTAAGGTTTATGCATAAGTCTAAGTGAGATGGAGTATATATGTCAAATGCATGTCAAGTCTATTGATACTACGTCTATGCTTGGACCGCACACCAAAATGACGCCATTTTAGTTTCCATTCCGAAACCACAGACCTAGTTGGCGCTTATTATCAATGATTAAAGAATATAAAGGATCACGCACAAAAGTAGCTATACATGTCAAGTTATAGTTATGTTAAGAATATCGACGCGGAATATACATTTATGTATCTGTCTCATTTACACAAAGCTGACTTGTCCCTTAATGAAAGAGACAAATAATAATTCCTTTGTTTCGAATATGGCAATATTTTGTTCACTAACCACACTGGGACCGCCCATAGACCAAAATCACGCCATTTTAGTTAATATTTCGAAACCACAGACTATTAAACCAAAAACTGCATGAAATGTATGTCAAACTGTGGCGTTATCAGTCAATCAGAGTAAACAAATCTGCACAATCAAAGAATTTCGAATTATTCATTGTTTAATCTCGTTTGTTAAGTTTATTTAGTTTGCTTATTAGTTTAGTTGTTAAGTTTTTAAAATGCTTCAGTGTTGTGTTAAAGGATTCGAGTCAAGTTCAAGCAAAAAGGACCCCAACATTTCTTTTCATAGGTTAGTAACTGTTTTTACGAAATACTAACAAATATGTGCTAAATTTACATTTTGGGTTTGTTTTTATCATTTATAAATGTATTAGGATCTTGTTGATTAAGTTTTAGACTCTTCTAGGCGTTATTTATACAAGTAGTGTAAATAACAACCTTATTGTTTGTTTACACATAAGTTTAGGGATGAGTGGATTCGATACGAAATTATTCATATCGATATTATCATTTTAAAATATTTCGATCTTTATTTTTCAAAAAAAGAAAAAAATAGTATATATTTAAATATATATTCAGACCGACAAACAAAGTGAAATTAAAATATTTTTTAGATTCCCTATAAACATACAAACCAGGACAAAATGGATACAAAAAATTGGAAGCTATTGGAACCCTGCAATAAATACATTTATTTGTTCATTACATTTTGAAAAAGAAAACAGCTTTCCAACAATATTCCCGGTAAGTGAAATTGTAGTAATTATGATATTTTACCTAATAATCCTATTAATAATACAACTGTTAATCAATAACAAAGATGACATGCAAGATAATTTGGACAATTGGTAGTCTATTGTCTAATGTTCTGGAGAACCTTTTAATGAACAGAAATAGTTTTATATTTTATTATTAATTATTATAATTGTTTATCTGAACCAACACTTTCATATTCATTGATTGAATTCTAAGTGAGACATAATGATTTTCCTCAGTCAAATAATAGCAATAAAAATCTACCTATGTTATTTTATTTTATTTGGTATGTATTAAATATCCTGATAGGTATTTTTGATTTTAGCAAAGAATGGTGCAACTTAATAATGAACGAAATGTATTAGATGCAACTGGGTGTTTGTCTCGACAGGTATAACCTTGTAACGGTTGTAACATGTAAATTAGTATTAGTTGGTCATATGTTTACATTATGGCGAATAAAAAAGTAACGATAATTGTAAAGTATAAGTATATTTTTAGAAATATCAAGAAATAATTACCTCCAACCGTCACATACATAGTCTGACCCCACACTAAGATCAAAATGTTTAATACATCATATTACTATTGTTTATGTAGCAGTTGCATTTTTATTAGTTTTGTTACAAATTTTATCATATTATTAATATTTATACCTACATAAACTCACGCCTTTTTCCCAGAAGGGGTAGGCAGAGGTGCAACCAGGACACCCACATTTCAGCCTCCGTGGCGCAGGCGGTAAGACGCCGTTTGTGAATCGAGAGGCCGCGGGTTCGATCCCCGCACCGAGAGAAATGTTTGTGCGGCCCACAAATATTTCTCTCGGGTCTGTGTGTTTGTGAAACCGAAAAGTCTCTCGTAGTTCCTGATACCCACGACACAAGACTCGATCTTAATGTGGGGTCAGGACTATGTATGTGACTGTTGGGTGTTATTTATTTATTTCGCCTTGTATTTTCCGTCCTACGATGTTGTGGGTGGCGAGCCTATCGCAATATCGGGCACAAATTCCTGACTGTGCTGATAATGAATAGAAAAATCCGATATCACTTTGAGCGACCCGGGATTCGAACTCGAGACCTCAGCTTTGTAACCGTACCATAATACAACTACGCCACCGAGGCAGTCAATATTTATACATAAATTAAAATCTATAGTACACATTATTCACCGCTTGTATGTTTATGTATGTATGTAACTTATGTATTTTTTGTTTGATTGAATTATTCGAAAAATATTTTTATTCTAGTGCTGATTTCCTGCCTTCGTTCGCGATGTCCACCACAATTCCTTTATTCAAAATCAAAATATTCTTTATTCAAATAGTCTTTCAAAAGATCTTTTGGATTGTTCATTTCTGCTACCACCGCTTCGGAACGTGTTGTAGCTGTGAAGAAGAAGTGGTGCAAGAAACTTCGTCAGCAACACGAACTGTCTTCTTTTTTCTTTTTTTTATATCGCCATTTAAAATTACAATGGTTCATGTCACAGAACACAATAATATCAGTTTATTTAGTTAATTGTGTTTATTTAGTTAATTGTGTTTATTTAGTTAATTGTTTCATTTCTATTTTTACATTTTAATTGTTAATTTTGTGTAGATATTTTATTTCTATTTATATATTTAAGTTGTTAGTTTAGTGTACATATTTTCATTGTTGTTTGCTAAATGTCATGTTGTAAATGTAGTTGTAAATATTTTTTTTAAATTTTAGTTATAATTTGGCAAATGAAATATTGACATGGTGAAAATTGGTGCTTAAGGAAAAAAGTGTGGTATATTCGAAGTCGCAAGCAAATTCTAGCTATTAATAAAGTTGTATTTTATCTCACGTGTGTATTATTTGACAAATCCAATCCAATCATCAGGTAAAACTTACCCACCAAATAAATCATAGCATGAAATAAATATCAAAACATCGACCTATTATTATCGGATTTAATTTTTAATGACTTGACTGTCAAGTCCTAAAATCCCTTGTTTATACTCAATTGACATGTAAAGCAAAAATAAAAATGTTATATTAATGTTGTTAATAGTCGTATGCCACTGTTGATGATCGATATCGATAGAAAATTTGGTACTAGCGTATCACTATTTTTAGGGGCGGAGCCGCCGCCATGTTTGTGTATCAAAGTGGTACGCATCACGTGACCTTATGCTTTATCCTCTCTATTTTATAATCATTGCTTATTATAAACAGTTCTAAGCACAGTTCTTAGAGTATATACATATAGAGGGAGCGCTGGTACTTGAAAAACGTAGATAAAAATGGTGGTGCCGGGGCCACCTTTTTTTTCCCGCCAATCAGTATGGATTCAGACAGCGTGGGGTACACATGAAATCTTCTAGAAAGAAAAATCTTAAAATGCCATTTAGCGTCATTAAATTGTGCCCAAATTCTAAAAAAGCTACCATAGGTAACATTGCATATTTATTAATATATCGGGAGAAATAATCGACGGAATTTTACTAAAAAAAAATTAGAATTAGCGCGCTTTCTACAGACATATTTTTCAGTGTTGCAAATTTATAAAAAAAATATTAACTCGTTATCCTGGTAAATTGTTTACACTGTTTTTTAATATAAATAAATTTATATGAATAAAACAATTTGAAGTTATATTAAGCCGACAAAATAAAATTATTGCCACCATTTATTTAATATGACAATGAGTTAAAATTTACTAAGTTTGTGACTAAATATGACTTGTAATATAAATATTTTGTAATTCTCTGATCTTATATAATTGGATATAATTTTTAAATCTGTCTGAATTTAATCCGGGTTATAGAATATTGGCCGCCATTTAAATTTTAGAGCCTTATCGCGTCTTCTGGTAGGAGGTATATATTTGATATTTAACAGCAGTCCCCGTGTACCGGTAACTTAAATTCATAGACGGAATTGCATATTTTGGCCACCATTTTGAACTTTTTTGTTTTTAACCCGATTGTTCTCAAAATCAATATCTATCTGTTACAGATATGTAAACAGCCAAATCTATATAATGTTTTTTAGGATACCCCTGGATCGAAATAATAATACGCCAAAGCGTTAATATTATAAGAAGGAGTCGTTTAGAAGACTGTTGGATAGCTACAAAATATTTTATTATAATTAATAAGATGAGAATAGATTTTTAATTTTTAAATCGTAGTGAACCAACAATTTAGACGGTCGACCTGGTTAAGGTTTCAGGAAGTCGCTGGATGCAGGCTACTTCCAACAGGTCAATGTGGAGATCCTTGGGGAGGCCTATGTTCAGCAGTGGACTTCCTATGGCTTTTTATGGCTGAAGAGAGAGAGGGAAAGAGAGAGAGGGGGAGAGGGAGACAGAGAGAGAACCTTAGATTTTAATTCTAAGAGCAATGGCAGCCACAATACTTTACCTATAAATGTGGCTTATTGGTACCGAGAAACCCTCAGATATTAATTTTGAGAGCAATCGGTTTAATCAATAAAAAAGTTCCAAATGGCGACCACAGTTTTTTAATCTACTTATAAATTTGGTTTATTGGTGCCGACTGCCGAGATATCCTCAGATGTTGATTTTGAGAGCAATCGATTCAATGACTAAAAAGTTGAAAATTGCGGCCAGTTTTTTTAAATCCGTCTATGTACTTGGCTTATTGGTGTTGACATAACGTCAGATATTGATTTTGAGAGCAATTGGTTCAATAAATAAAAAGTTCAAAATGGCGGCCACAGTTTTTTTAAACCTTACTATAAATTTGGCATATTGGTGCCGAGATACTCTTAGATACTGATTCTGAGATAAATCGGTACAATAAGTAAAAACTTCAAAATGGCGACCACGATTTTCAATACCGAATACGAACGAAGCTCGGCTATCGAAGCATAGGGACTAAAACATTTACCATTTCACCACCAAGCATTTCCAGTATTGCAATGCTATTGTATAATAACGCACAGGTAAAATTACTTCGTATTCGCAGTGAAAACGTATTCGGAATTATAGATAAACGTGTTAAAATAGTCGCCACAATTTTTAATTCTCTAAAAATTTTATGTATCGATATTGTTATTGGGACCAAAAAGTAATTATACAAAAAGTAATGATACAGTTGGGGAAAATATGTTAACCGGCAACCCTAATGCAGCAATGCTACCAACATTACGACCAAGAAAATATCTACGTTTTTTAAAACACAAATGTATGACAGCGCTCCCTCTATATGTATATACTCTAAGGCACAGTTCTAAGTCTGTGATAACCTGTGGTACTATCACATTCGAGTGTGCATTCGAGTTTGCAACGGTTTTATTGTCAAAATCAATGATTCAATCAATATTAAATCGCACATCAATCAATTATATAATACTATGATTGATTAAATTCTGTACGCAAACATAGATTACACATTGAGAATAAATTTACTGTGGAAAAATGTTTAGCAACAATGCCGTGTTCACATATTAGAAATACTTATGTATAAAATGTGTGAATTCCAAAGTAGGCAAGATCGTGTTTTGAGCACACGTCTTGATATTACTACTAACAGTGTCAGTTTAAAAGAAAACAAAAAAGAGACTACCTGAAGACAAATAACAAGATAACCTTTTTTCCTATTATAATTCCTAAAACAGAGCGTGTACTTTGAAATTTTAACATCAATAACTTAATATTTGATTGTATAAAAAATTACTCGGTTATCTTCAGTTCAGTACCTATTTGTTCCCATACTTCTTACTTTATGTGAGCATGTTTGTATTCTTTACATTTAACATTATAAATAATTTCTCTTTTACGCACATACTCTAATCGTTTTACTTCAATTTTTTAAAGGAATGCACAGACGAACTTTTAGCTAATTACTGATAATTAAATAAATAAATACACCCTACAGTCACATACATAGTCCTGACTCCACATTAAGATCAATTAAGTATTGTGTCGTGGATATCGGGAACTACGAGAGACTTTTCGGTCTCACAAACACCCAGACCCGAGACAAATACTTGTGGGCCTCACAAACATTTCTCTCGGTGCGGGGATCGAACCCGCGGCCCCTCGTTTCACAGGCGGCGTCTAACCAAATGCGCCACGGAGGCTGTCAATTACGTCCAGTCTAGTATTTACAAATAACTGGTCAAAGAACTGCGGTGTTTATTTCTATTAATTTTTAGTCAAGTTAGATTCCCAGCAACACCTCATGTAAATAATTAAAAATGTCCAAATTGTATTCAACAATTTTAATTTGTATGCAGATTGAATGATGAAAATTATACCTTGTACGTATTATAAATTCTAATTTAATTGTAAGTTTTAAGAAATGTTCTATTAGTTTGGTTTAAAAAGCTGATAGCCATATTTACAAAATCTATTTTTGTGTAAACTCAAGGTTGTCCACGATCGCAAATCGCCCAAAAGCGCTGTGGTGCACGGAGAAATTTTTTTTTTCTCTCTTCAAATTTCATTACATTGAACATTATTATCATTACTACTATTGGACTACTAGCATAAATGTACATTGTATAAATTATGAAAGAATATTTTTAATGAAAGCGTTGAAGATATTTTTTACTTACATTTGTAGTTCCTAATTTCACCACTTGTCAATTTATGTTGGATGCGCTGTATGTCTCAGACGTTTTTGTTTTTGAAGGTCATGCCCTCGAATTTCGACCGACAGTGTGCACACAACAAAAGAATCCATTGTTCACATGGGTCCAAGTGTGGTTAGTGAACAAAATATTGCCATATTCGAAACAAAGGAATTATTATTTGTCTCTTTCATTAAGGGACAAGTCAGCTTTGTGTAAATGAGACAGATACATAAATGTACATTCCGCGTCGATATTCCTAACATAACTATAACTTGACATATCAATAGTCCCACAAACTTAACTGACCCCATAGACGTAGTATCAATAGACTTGACATGCATTTGACATATATAGTCCATCTCACTTAGACTTATGCATAAACCTTAAAAAATGAAAGTGACAAAACACAATTTGCGGTCCTTGTCATAGTTTCACATAATTTTGTAGGGGAACACTGAGTGTAACCAAACAAATAAGACGTGCGGTTTGTTATAAACTTGAATTACTGAGTATTTTACGAATATTTGCGGTCAAAAATGTATGTAAAAGAGTGTTGAAACTGATTATAAGACAAAAGGTATGGTGTGCTGCTTTATTATTGGCTGTGATAGCCGATCTAAACGATAATATGAAAATATAACCTCTCACTGGTAAGTGCATTTTATTTAGTATATTGGTAAAAATAAATGTAGACGTTCATTATTACTAACATCTGCAATTAGTATTTCATAGAATACATTGAAAAATAGGATTATATTTGCATAAAAAATACTTATTTTAAAAGTATTATCCGACCAAATTATCTTGACTTTGTTTATTATGACAATCTGTATACTACTCGAAGAGGACGCCATTTTGTACATGATTTTAAATTAGTTGGATTATATTATGTTTCGGGATACCAGCTTATAACAATTTGCATTTCCTGGTTTTATGGTAAATTAAACCATCATTCATTTTATTTCAGCTTTTCAAAAGGTTTACCTTCGCGTGTTTTGTGGATCAAATTAATAGGGTGTGACGGAAAATTAGACAGCTGGGTAAACACACTCGTTCAAAAATTGCATTCAGAAGACTAAGCATTTTATAACTTTCTTAAACCGTTTTCTCTCCCGCCACTCGAAATAAAGGTAAACTATAATCTATTTAATCTAAATAATAAAAATCCAGAGTATTCATCCTTGAGACGAAAATGAATGAAACTTCTTCTATAATCAGTCTCCCGGCAGCCTGTCTTCATAAATTGTCCTCCTGTGTATTAAGTGAAGCTACAACATGCATAATCTATAAATTATAAAATGTAGTTTCGAAGTCAGTTAAGTTGTATTTTTCTAATTTGAAGTCTGTATTCGAAAAAATTACAAAAATGCACCCAATCGACCAAGCTTAATACTTCTTTATTTTTTATTTATTTTATTTTAGACACAAACAGTCTTGTTCATCAACAAAAACAAAGATTTTATGTTTACAACTTACAGACTTTGAGTGCCAAAACTTAAAGTCAATGCAATAAATACCCAATCCACACACGCCTTGACCCGAGGCGTCACGTTACCTTACGTTATTTCAATTTATATTTTGTTCTGCACATATTAATTACATATATTTTATTCTTTAATTAATTCGATTTAATTTTTACAGATGACCGAATCCGAAACTGTGGGCAATAACAAAGAGTGCTGAAAGGACACATGAGCCTGATATGGATGAAAGCAAAAAGTGCATAAATGTATTTTTGAAAAATCAATATTCCTGGAAAAAAAAGCCAGATGATTAAAAAAATGTACAAGCGCTGTATTATTACACATTCGATATTTTGCTATATCATTTTATTTTAATTAAGATATAGAAAAGAAAAAAAAATGTAGGTATATTTTTTCCATTTTGTTACATTTGAGAAATGTTTAGGTCTATTTCAATAGGTTTTCCGTACCTTTGTTATTTACGATTCGTTTGTAGAAACTTGTTATTAGGAACTTAATTTATGGAAATATTAAGTATATTGTAAACGCTTGTTTGTAAGCTTTCTTAAAATAAATAAATAAAATAAAGTAGGATGTTATTCTATACTTAGTTGTTATGTTACTATGAATTCTCTGATCTTCTATAATTCTTCTATAAATTTTTTTTTGTCCCGCCCTCTCACCCACCTCTGCAACTCCTGTAAGCCAAGATCAACAGTGGCACGCAATGTAATGACACCGAGCATTGAAGCTCGGCGAGTCTCCGGGAATGTCTAACTTGTCTTTAACCCGCAACGAAATCAATCAGAAAGTTAAATTAATAGGAGGAGTTGGAAATAAATTATTGTCCACTTCCCTCTGTGCAAAGCGGGTGACAAAACAATGAAATAAAGAGGTAAATAACCTCGCAAAAAGACTTTTACAGCCGGAGAAGCCAGCTGTAAAGCACCACGGATCAAATCCTTATTACATTTAAATGGGACCTAATATGTGAGCTGTTACACTTGATTCCAGTAATTGGTATGGCAAAAACGCCGGAAAGCACGGAAATTCGTCCTAGTCTCTACAAGGTCCGTGTAGTATACAACTCCAGATGATATTTGCATACTATCCTAGCATGGTTTTACGCTCATTCTGCCAAAGACTACACTCCCAAAGTATATGATGCGCGGATTGTTCATATTCGCAATTTGCTGTTGAACATGGGCACGATGCATTGCATGGGCATGCATGGGCGATTCCACAAGCTTAAAAGAGTATAGTTTAGACTTAAAGTTACCATGGCCCGTGAGGAACTGTGATACGCAATAATCGACATCTAGCCATGTCTTCGTCAAACGATCACGCACGCAAGGAAAATATTGGTATAAATGCCGTCCCTTCAAAGATACCTCCCATCTATTTTGCCATTCATCTAATAGTTCGCTATATACCATAGGAAGCGGTTTAAATAATCTGTCGACTTTTAAGAGTTCACGTGCAGTTAAAAATCTTTTATCCGTATTCTCCCTAGTAGAGTAATACATGGCGGCGCGACGTTGCACCTCCAGATCGACTGGAAGTACACCCGCCAGGACAGGCAAAGCTTCAGTACTAATAGTTCTTTATGCCTTGCACAAGAATATCAACGCCAAACGTTGGCTCTGGAGCAGTTTTCTTCGCACAGCACCGATAGTAGCCCTATCAGCCCATATGGGAGATCCATAACAAATACATCCTAAGTAAGTTGCTCCATAGATGATTTTTAGTGTATTGAAAGATAGCCCCCACGTTGATTTCGATACTCTTGTCAAAGCAAAAAAGTTCCTTTTCGACTTTTCCCCGACGTTCTTAATATGTTCCAGAAAGGAAAAATTCCTTTCCAAAATTAAACCGAGATAACAAACCGATTCTTTTTTCTTTACAGTGATACTATTAAATTTAATTCGCGGCGGTGATTTTAAAGTTCCTTTTAGAAGTAATTGGAACGTTTTATGTGGTGCAAACTGTAAGCGATTTCGATGTCCCCAATCACATATTAATTTTAAACACGCGTCTGCCATATTTTCTAATCCCGAGCTACTGTTTGACTCTATAAGCAAGAGGCCATCGTCCGCATATCCGGTCAAAGAACACCCTGACGGTAAGGGGATTGTAAGAAAATCGTCGAAGCCTAAATTCCACAAATAAGGACCTAAGACCGAGCCTTGTGGACAACCCATCGTCAGTGGTTTCGACACGGCATAGTGTCCAAGTTTAAGTTTTGTTGTTCCATGCGAGAAATACGAGTAAATAAGTGAATATATATTTTTAAAGCAAGAAATATATTTTTATAAATAAATAAAATAAAGTAGGATGTTATTCTATCCTTAGTAGTTACGTTACTATGAATTCTCTGATCTTCTATAATTTATAGAACACTCGGCAGGTTTGTTTCTATGTATATGTTATGGGCCAAGTGATTAATCGAGCATTATTCATAATGCCCGGGCAATATGAATAATGCCCAATAAGAGCGGGCAATGTGATTATAACCAATCAATTTATCACATTGCCCGGGCATTATGAATAATGCCAAGAGCCTATTGGGCAGAGTGATGTAAAGCGAATCAAAATCAAAACAATGAGCCGAAGTGGTGGAATTTAGAATAGGGCAGCACGAGGGGGTGGTTGGCAGGAGTGAAGGGGGAGGGGGAGTGTCGCATCTCCCCTGGAGTACCACTTGTTGTCAATACAAATTAGCTTCTGCATCGTCTCCGGCGCTACGGGAAGTTCAGCCCCTTCGCCCTTACGTAACAAAAGATAGGCACCCCTGCTCACCTCCGCAGCTTCGACTTGCTGGTCGCCTCCGGTGATCAGTCTCAGCCGCTACGGCTCGCACGGTTGCCTATCCTTCGTTACAGCGGGCGGGGGCTGCTCTCCCTCCGCGCCTCCGGCTTTTTATAAACACTCTAGGGTCGGTAGCCAAAAGACTACGTGAATTCGGGGTGTCCCGAGTCGGTTTTGGGGCACAGTCGACCTAACTGATCCATGAAGTGGGTAGGTACACTAATTTTCTTCTGAAGATAATGTTTCGGACGTTAAAAAACAACTAAACATAAGCAGGTCAATTTAACTTGTCTTATTTATCGGTCTATCGCAGATGCGACAATGCGGCAGCCCACCACGTAAAAAATAACCTATTAATCACATTGCCCGATCATCATGTAGCCATATTCATAATGCCCGGGCTATGTGATAAATAGGTGAGTTTAGATTGTAATTAATCACTTGGCCCGATATGGCATGGCAATATTCATACCGCCCGGGCATTATGAATCCTGCCCGCATTAATCACTTGGCCCACAACATATATATTATCATTACTAGCTGTGTATTATTCGAGTTACGTAAATGATATAAGTATTAATAATTATACAAGGCCAACTTTCCTTTTTTGCTTTCTAACCTTTGTGAAAATATTGCAAAACGTCACGTTGTTTAATACTGACGCCCTTCATCCGCATCATTCATCGCAGCTGGTTAGACGCCAGATGTAAAAGTGAGGCCGCGGTTTCGATACCAGCTCAAGAAGAGACAAATATTTGAGTGACTTGATATTTTTTTCAAATCGGGGTGTTAGTGAGACCAAAAAGTCTCTCGTAGTTTCTGATACCCACGACACAAGATTATCATTTGTAGGGTCAGGACTATGAATTTGAATGTTGCGTCTATTTATTTATTTAGTTAAAATATTTATGGGAAAATATATGACCTGGTATCCCTGCTTTTTTCGTTACTTTATGTCTGTCCCTTACGGTGGAACTCGAACGTCGAGTCCATTTGATGCTACGTCCATGTCTGACCCGGTGAAAGAGTCACTGTTGTCGAATTTGGTGTTGCCATTAAAAATACATATAGCAATAAAGTGGGTGAAGCATTGAGGTATTACAACTGGAGCGGACACGTAGAAGAAAAATTGTGCTCATTTCAATATGACAGCGAAGTATAGATTAAGTCGACATTGTTCCAGATGCGACACTTCAGAAATTTCTACCTACATCTATATACGCGTGATGTCAAATAAAAAAGCATAATTCAATCAAATCATTTATATTTATTTCTTATATATTAATATTATCCCAATTTTGGGTAAAATAAATGTATTTACAAAAATAACTAAGTGACTTTATTTGAGCACTATAGCCGAAAACTTCTAATATTACTATTGTAGTGTCTAATTATGACCTCATAGCAAAACTTTGATAGAAATAAATAAACTAATCAAGAATTCGTTGATTATTCGACAGTTATATAAATAATTCTCGTGTAACACAGTTACTTTATGTAACTATCTCAAATTGCGAGCAATACAGCAGCACTGGGACCCTACTCACACCCTACTATATTCATCTATCATCACATACAATATCCACTATCCCTATACGAAAAATTCAATTTTTACCTATCTGTCACTACATTATTATTAATCTATAATTTCATTCAAAAATGGCGGTTGTCAAAACGACTCCGGTAATTAATTTCTTAAATTTAATTTCGTGCTTCTTTATTTCAATTATGGTTGATTTACCTATGGAATGAGACTCCATTTTTTCTTGCTATTATTCTGGAATGATATTTTTGCACGTTTTTAGCATGCAATACGGCATTTATGGACCAATTATAGTTACACCTAATTAGGTCCGTCTTCGCTGAAACGTCAGGGACGACTGACAGCCTAACGGTACATGTACTCTTGCGAATGTTCCAAACTATTTGGTCTTGATGTCCCCTCCAGTTGTGTAACTCAATGGGGTGAAGTAAAGCTGAAAACATATTGTAGGTTTTTGTCTTACGCATAGAGTAAAGAAGCGGCCATAAATACTAGAGCAAAGCGTCTTACAGCGATCTAGGGCGATTCACGTATTATAATAAGTTCAGCTGCAGTGCAGTTGCGGTTAAGTTTCGATCAAAACAGCCCTTTTCCACACCCTTTTCGTATTCTCGTAATTTTGACAACCGTTGTCAAATACGCTCGCGTCAAGTTCGCGTCACGCAAACGTTTTAGCGTATTCTACTGCTGCGCGTATATGTCAAAGTCAAACAAATTTCATACGTCTGACGTACAGTTGACGCGCAGCTCACGCGCAGTTCACGCGCAGCTAAACACTTACAAAAATACCAAATTTTGTACCAAAGCGTAAACTTAATTGTAACCACACCGCAACTTGATCGGCGCGTCAAAAAGTTACGTGAATCGCACTACTGAACAGTAGATTCTTTTGTTGTGTGCACACTGTCGGTCGAAATTCGCGGGCATGACCTGTGGGCATGACCTTCAAAAACAAAAAACGTCTGAGACATACAGCGCAACTAACATAAATTGACAAGTGGTGAAATTAGGAACTAGAAATGAAAGTATAAAATATCTTCAACGCTTTCATTAAAATATTCTTTAATAATTTATACAATGTACATTTATACTAGTAGTCCAATAGTAGTAATGATAATAATGTCCAATGTAATTAAATTTGAAGAGAGAAAAAAACAATGGTTTCTCCGTGCACCACAGCGCTTTTGAGTGATTTGCGATTGTGGACAAACTTGAGTTTACACAACAATAGGTTTTGTAATTATGGCTACCAGCTTTTTAAGCCAAACTAATATAACATTTCTTAAAACTTACAATTAAATTAGAATTTATAATACGTACAAGGTATAATTTTCTTTATTCAATCTGCATACAAATTAAAATTGTTGAATACAATTTGGACATTTCTAATTATTTACATGAGGTGTGGCTGGGAATCTAACTTGACTTAATAGAAATAAACACCGCAGTTCTTTGACCAGTTGTTTGTAAATACTAGACTGGACGTAATTGACAGCCTCCGTGACGCAGTTAGACGCCCCCGCACCGAGAGAAATGTTTGTGCGGCCCACAAATATTTCTTCCGGGTCTGGGTGTTTGTGAGACCGAAAAATCTCTTGTAGTTCCTGATACCCGCGACACAAGACTATATCTTAGTGTGGGGTCAGGACTATGTATGTGACTGTTGGGTGTTATTTATTTATTTATCAGTACATGCAGCAGTGAAAAGAATATTGGAACAACTCTCTGCTCTAAAACTATTTTTTATAGATCAAATCTCTAACAATGATCGTCTTTTAGCTGCAGAACATATATTACTGAAGCTCCAAAATCCAACTACGATATTATTTTTGGAATTTTTAAATTTTTTATTACCATTATTTACCGATTTACTATGCGTTTCAAATAAGAATAGGAACGTCAATGACCTTTAGTTGTCAAATATGACACGAAAAGTATGGTTAGGATCAAAAAAATATTTACGCTTCAATTATATTTTTTTTCACATAGTCAAATTCTTGAACATAAATTAACTAAATAAATTGAAACAATTACAAAATGTTATATGGGCACATAAACAAGAATGTTTAGTCATAAATAGCTTAAAAAAGTATAATTTTTTAAGTTTTTATTTACTTCATATGCAATTGTTCGCCAGAAAGTAACAATAACACGACATTATTCATTCATCAATATTTTTTTGAATTATTAAATATTAAAAATATTATTTTTATTCAACAAAAATATTATTTTAAGAAATATTGTTTCGCTCACCCTACCTAAATTGTGCGATTTGACAGCTACTACGAACCAATATGGCGCAGGGTCAGTCCTATTCTTAGTTGAATCGCATAGTAAATAAAGCAATGCAAGCGGAACACCCGAAAATTCATAATTTATATGAAAAAATAACTGGAACATTAAAAACTATTTTTGATTGTTTTTTAAAAAGAGAATATTTAAGTAGCACTCCAATCGAAAATGTTGATTTTAAGAATCCCAGAAATTTTATGGATATTGACGCCGTATACTATGGTGCTGCTGCATCTAATACACTACTAAGTAGTTCAGAAAATCTAAACTCAGATCAAGTAAATTTATTTAAATGCAGATGCCTAGATTTTTATATCGAAGCTTGTAAACAAATAACCACGCGTTTTCCATTAAAGAATAACCCAATAAAAGGTTTAGACATAATTGATCCAAAAAATGTTAAAATTGGCAAAACTACTTCGATAGTTCCTGTGAGTAGGCTCTTTACCAATATTATTCACAGCAATGATTTCCAGGAAATTGATAAAGAGTGGCGCATATTAAGAAATTGTGAACGAATCAAAACATTTCCTGATGATGTAGAACTATTTTGGAATGAAGTTAGTTTATTAAAGCGTGGTGATGAAACTCAAATGTTTCCATTGTTACTAATTTCATTTTTAATATTTTATCACTTCCCCATTCATTCGCTAACGTTGAACGCATATTTTCACATATTAATCTTTTAAAAACAAAACAGCGGAATAGACTGTCTACTGAAACTAGTGATTACTAGCCTATTACATTCAAAACGACTCTTTAATACAGCTAATTGTTATGATTTTGAAATTAATTCCAAGATGACCTCGGCTATTTCCAAAGAATATTGGTGCCATAATAAATAATTATACATAAGCGTGATTGTTATAAATTAGTATGTAAGTTTTTGAAAAATAAACGAACTAGATTGAATATTGTGTTTTTTTTTTCAAATACCGATTTTGGGTAGAAATATACCGATTTGAGCTGGCAACTCTACCTATCTCGCTCTATGACGTTTGTGATGACGTTCGAGACCACTGCTGTCAATGATTATAGAATATGCAATGATTAAAGAATAGAGGGGATAAAGCATAAGGTCACGTGACGCGTACCACTTTGATTCACAAACATGGCGGCGGCTCCGCCCCTAAAAATAGTGATACGCTAGTACCAAATTTTTTATCGATATCGATCATCAACAGTGGCATACGACTAACATTAATATAACATTTTTAATTTTTGCTTTACATCTCAATTGAGTATAAACAGAGGATTTTAGGACTTGACAGTCAAGTCTTTAAAAATTAAATCCGATAATAATAGGTCAATGTTTTGATATTTTTTTCATGCTATGATTTATTTGATGGGTAAGTTTTACCTGATGATTGGATTGGATTTGTCAAATAATACACACGTGAGATAAAATACAACTTTATTAATTTTGGTTGTGACTTCGAATATACCACACTTTTTTCCTTAAGCACCAATTTTCACCATGTCAATATTTCTTTTGCCAAATTATAACTAAAATCTAAAAAAGAACAGACATTTAGCAAACAACAATGAAAATATGTACACTGAACTAACAACTTAAATATATAAATAGAAATAAAATATCTACACAAAATTAACAATTAAAATGTAAAAATATTTATTTATTTTTTATTTTATTGTTAACACTTGTTGGATACAATTACATTTGTTCACTAATTCTTAAACTAGGTAAACCTGTCTTATAAGAATTAGTTGCCTCCCAAAGTTACTAATTACAAATGCAAACAAGATGCTAGTATATTGACATTTATCAATCAGCGTTAGTTTATACAAAACAAAACAAAATATAATTTTATTTTACATTACAAAATTTATCTTATACACATATATATTATTTTATAACTTAGGGCAATATTTGTTTGTGTAGTGTCTTTGTGTACGTATGTATGTATTTGTGTTATGTTGGTGTAGTGAATGTTTGTGAGTGGATTTTATATGTGTGAATGTTAACCATCAATTTTTAACAATTTCTCTGTACTAATATAATCAAGACTTTGTAACCATTTTTTTATAACTTCTTTAATTTTATAGTTGCTGTAATCTCTACAGTTGTCACAATTATCATTTAATTTATTGTACAATCTAGGTGCTAAATACGAATAGTGTCGTTGTGCGAAAGTACTATTCACCGACGGCGTTTTACACCTATCCCTTCGTTTAAGACGTTTCGGTAGAGTTGGAATAACTTCCTTATGATACTTCCGTAATATATTATATACATATAGTTTCCGGACACTTAGGACACTTGCTTGTTTATAAAGGTCAGTGGTGCCGTGTCTGAAGGGAAAATGTAAAAGGACTTTAAGAACGGCTCTTTGGGCGCGTTCAATTTGGAGCATATGTTTTTGTAACGCACCACCCCAGGAAGATATACAATATTCAGTTATACATTCACACAACGCCTTATAAGTTTGTATTAATATTTTAGGTAACGCAATTGATCTTATGGCTTTAAATACGTAAATTAATTTTCTTATTCTAGATGAAACTGATGTTATGTGATGGTCCCATTTTAAGTGTTTATCAATTTCGACTCCGAGGTACTTTATACAATCGACCCGTTCTAGAGTAGTGCATGAACACCGTACGACAACGTTCAAGCGATTACAAGGGAATGTATGTATTTTAAGACAAAGGTTTAAAGGTGGGGCCAATGCTCGAGTTTTGCTGAAGCATATATATTTTGTTTTAGCTGCGTTCAAAGATAAGAGATTGTCTTCAAGCCATGAAGTGACAGCGGCAAGTCCCACCTCTGCGTTTTTTATCACTTCATCCCAAGATTTACCATGACATAGCAATACTGTGTCGTCTGCAAACATTAAAAGTTCCATATTTTTACTCTTAAGGCGACATAACTCATCTATATATATAAGGAAAAGTGTTGGTCCTAGAGTACTACCTTGTGGGACTCCATATAAGCCCAGAGCACCGTTGCTCATATATTTGTCAATCTTAACTCGTTGAGTTCTGTTAGTCAAATAATCCCGAAACCAGTTATATGCCACTCCTCTAATTCCTAGGTTTTCTAATCTTTGTAAAAGTATGGATGTCGAAACTGTGTCAAAAGCCTTTGGAGATCTAGGAATACACCTACACACTTTTGGTTGTTGTCTAGGGCCCTACTATATTCAACGAAACGAAGTTCGAACGAACGAACGAACGAAGTTTGTGACGAAACGAATGTACCTACTCTATAAATGTTCGGATTCGTTTTCGAAACCATAGACTAAGTTCGGAGTGAACGAAGAATGGAACAAATTGAATGACAAGTGTCATAGACAATATTATTTTTAGGGTAAAATCATATATGAACTGTAAAAATATGCTCTTGATTATGACGATGTCTTATATTACCGAACTTTTCTACGGTATTTTTAATGTAAAAATTATATAGCCATTGGAGCCATTTATTTTATTGTGAGAACAGTACGTCAAATACTTTGCGTCGACTTTGCAGGTAGTTAAGTTGAAATTGAAATCGATACTTATATTCTATGCGATAAGAACAATCTGGATCTTTGAAAGCCAACAATTTTGTAAATATTTTGTGTACTCGTTCTATGCGTGTATTGTGTATTTGATATTCAGAGCAATACCAATGATAACAAACAAAGCACATATGCAGCATTTGCAAAATTCAAATATTGAATTAACTTAATTTAATAGATTTAGTTTAAAAGGCCTTAAATACTATTTTTTTTTTATAAAATTTATGTATTAATACAACAAGCATTTTTAAAATCGTTACGAGGGATGAACAACTTTAGTAAAACCCCACTAGAGATATACTGGAGCGCCCGCACCACTTACTTGGGAACATTTTACGCGATTTCAGCCATGCCCTTTAATTTATGACAATTATTCAAATACATTAGATAGAACATAGTTAATAAGATGTTCCGGTCTTTGAGAATTATAATCATGTTTATTTAAATATTCACAATTTTTTTATAAAATACGAAAATAATTCGTAAGCTTTGGCAACGAAGACCACACACAAGGTCAAAGGAGATGTGCCATCTTGGGCCGTTTTGTGTACGTCTAATACAAATTCTAGAAAAAAATGTGGAATTCAAATAAAATACATTTAGATTTCTTGGACAACAGGGGGCTTTATACAAAAATGTGATTGTTTTAGTACAGAAGCAATATTTTCTTCTATAATCTGTCCTCCATGATGCCTAATTGTCATTTCGTTCAAAAAATGCGCGAACCCATTATCTTTAACTTGAATATGTCTTATTTTTAAAACCTCCCTACAAATTATAATTATTGTCTATATTTCTTTTTCTATATTCTTCGCTTTTTAAGAAACGATATATGTTGTTGAAGAAGTCACTTTTATTATTTTATTTATATTACATGATTTTAGTTTAAGAACGAAAATGTTTAACTTGACAGCAATTGCAAAACTCTGTGTTATCTGTCTACGTCTGTGGCCGTAATTCGTATTATTTTTTATTATTCGCATACATTTCGCAAATGTGTATTTGCTTCTCTGTATACCTGGCTTTGTTTTATGGATTCTGATTCTCGCATATGATATATCTTGACGTTTAAACGCAATTACTAGTTCGTATTTTGGTGAGTAAACTTATATATTATTATTTAGAATGCCACATGTAAGTAATACTTTTATGTTTTTCTATGTTCATATTTCTCTTCTAACCCACAATTCTGCTTTTCAGCACATCAAAAGTGGCGCTTTGCTTGAATTGCACTTCTGCAATTGTTGTGAAATGGTTGAATTGCACTTCTGCAATCAAAAATTGAAATGGATTCTATCATTTAAAAAAACTTAGTAACTACATGGGATGCCAATTCACTCTCGTGTAGAGTATGTCAAAACGTTTTATTGCTGAAATGGCAGAACAAGAAGTAAGTATTCTATTTTCTTCATTAACTTGGGAAATGTATGTTTTATGCCAATTAATCAAGGTCAATACAAAGTATGGAGTATTACAAAAGTATTCATGTTAGAGCTGAATTGCATTGTGTCCACAGGACAAGTCTACTAGTACATAAATATGTAAGAAGTGATATTTTATATATTGTTGTTTAAATTGTTAAATGAATTACATTTTCTTTTATTTCCCTCTGGACACTCAAATGATCTTGTGTTATGTAAAATATATTATATTATTATTATTTCCATAATAACAACACTATGTCTGATGGTAAGCACAAATGCCGTCCAGGTGGAATATCTAATGGCATCAGACGACTGTCCCCAGACATTTCATACAATTATCCGGCTGGCCTGCTAAGATGCTTCTTTAAATCATAGGAAGGAGGGAACACATGTGACTGCAAAGAGTTATTTATCCATAATAATTCTTTGATAACTTCAATATTAAATCTTTTTTATTTTGTTTTAGCTATCAGAACAAGCAATTATCTGTACAAACTGCTGGCTGCAAATAAATCAAGCTGTAGACAATGAGCAAGATTTTATTCCAACTCCGCCGTAAGAAGATTGTATCAATCTCGATTCTTTTGGACATATATAACCCCCACAAGTGCTTTATGTTGAAAGGAATATAGCTGCACACTGGACAGTGGGTTGCTGTAATCATACCATGATCATACTGTGGTATTTAGCCTTTAGGTTTTTATTAGTTACAATTTAGTTTTTAATTCAGACCTTTATTAGTATTATATAACTTTGTTGTTGATTATGTTAAAATGTTTTTTTGAGTATATTTCTGACAATTTAAGACTGAAATCTCATAATGTAAGTATTTAAGGCTAGCATAGAAATGTAGCAAATGCTAGATATTTTATATCATATGTTGGTATAGTTAAATTTTATTCCCTTTACTGTTTAATTTATGTTGTTGGTTTTATATTTCAATTGTAATTGTTTTTATGTATTTTTGACGACATTGATAATTTAAGACCAAAATCTCATTAGAAACACTTTACCAAAAATTAAAATACATGTGGCTCAGAAATTTAAATACCTATACAATTTTTTTTTTATTATACTGTTTATTCTTTGTTTATATACCCAATTATGTCACTTTCATAAATGAATATTTTATTCAAGTACTACATATTCTATGAATGTTCAAGTTGTTAATTCCATACATAATATCAATATGTCGTAAATTTCTTGGAGTTTTTTTTAGATATGCAAACTTACATTTTGACTCAAAATATGTTTTTATTTTTTAAAGGGTTTAATATTAACTAGTTAACTACACATATATTTTGACCTAGTCAAGATTTAAAAAAAAATATTTATAATTTTTAATTGGTCTGAAAATATTTAAGACTGATTTTATAAATAAAAGAAAGGTAAATTTTTAAGTAATTTTATTTATTACATCTAACCAACTGGTCATTAGCGTGCTACTTTACAGGGTCATAATATGGACAGATAATTAACCAATACAAACAACAATATTTATAATCAAATAATATTTACAAACACTATATCACAAGTTAACAAAAAAAAACTGACCATATATGTATTTATATTATTTATCTAAGAATTTTTGTTAGCTGTGTGTATGTCCTTCAGGCTTCTAAAACAAAAGATAAATATGCATTGATTAAAACTATGAAATGTTTATTCTCATATTATGTTGATCAGTTTACATCAGAAACAGTTATAATTAGTGCATAGAGGGTTTAAGATAAATAAAAATAATGTAATTGTATAAAATATGTTACAACATTATTTCAGATTTAAAATAACATCTATGCAGGTGCTTTAAAAGTGCTTCAACTTGCCTTCCAAAGTATTATCTTCATGTATATATAAACACATTACTGTTGTATGTGTAATTTCTCGAACTCCATTTGTAATGTTCTTAGGAAGCATTAGAAGCAGATGAGTATCAACCTTGAATCATAATAAAAATATTCACAATTAATATAATAAAATGGCATTAGGCAAACAAAATTCAAATACCTTAGAATAACATAAAATTAACATCGAGTAAGACATTTCCAACAGTTTCATTAAAGGGAA
The DNA here is from genome assembly GCA_009982885.2 of Hyles vespertilio. Taxonomy (NCBI): domain Eukaryota; kingdom Metazoa; phylum Arthropoda; class Insecta; order Lepidoptera; family Sphingidae; genus Hyles; species Hyles vespertilio. The sequence continues at coordinate 13,350,305 of CM042824.1, forward strand.
CATAAAATGACAAAGATTACCATAATCAAATTGATAAATGACTACCTGAAAAAAAAAATTGCACTAGAAAAATATGCACATTAATATTAAGTGAGATTACATTTCCAACAGTTTCGCAAAAGAAAAGATAAAATACTATACTATCAAATTACTTACTAAAAAAGTACTGGAAATTATAAGAAAAAATAGCATTATAAAAACATGAGCATCAAATATCAAGCTAGATTAAATTTCTAAACTTTACATGAAATAAATTATATATAATAACAATACCATTTAAATGCTAAAAAAATACCTGAAATAATAAAAAGTAGCATTAAATGAACATGATCATTAACATCAAGTATGATTATATTTCTAACAGTTTCATAAAAGTAAACACAAAAAGACAAAGATTAATAAAAATCAAATTACAAAAAAATACATTAAATAATAAAAATAAAGTTTTAGAAAATAGAAACCAAAACTGAAATATTGAAACATAAAACTAAGCAATCAAGTTCAAGGTAAATTGCCAATGGTAAATACATGATAAACTGATCGAAATTACAGCTATAGGACATGAGGATTGTATAGAAATACTGGTAAACTAAACAAAAGAGGCCAAACAAAGTACTTTGTTTTAAAGAACTACTAAAGTAGAAATAAATTTTAAACATGATCATTTTATTGTACAGAATAAAGAATAAAATAAACTCCTGTATGTTTCTTCATGTCAGTATAATTTTCAAGATCCAGAGATCCCTGCAAAAAAAAAAAAGTTAATGTAATCCAAGTTGGTGTACTATACTATTTCTAAAAGATTGCCCTCTCCTAAGTGCTAGTACAGAACCAGTAGTAGGGGGTTCTAATAATAAATTTGGCTGTTGATTTTGATCATTAAGCATTTCAACTTCTGTCAGCTCGGGAAATGAAACTCCATTTTGAATACACAAATTGTGTAAGACACAACAGGCAATTGTGATTTTGCCTGCTGTATCCGGACAATGGTACATTTCCCGAGCTGACAGAAGACAACGAAACCGTCCTTTTAAAATTCCAAAAGTGCGTTCAATTGTGGATCGGGCTCTTTTCTGGATTCTGTTGAAGCGATCTTCGGGGGAATCAGCAGCAGCCTCACCAAACGGTGTTAGAAGATATTCTCTTAAAGGGTATCCAGAGTCTCCTGAAAGTCAAAATATTATAGTTTATACCAAACATATAAAAGGATTTTTATTTAGTAGGTATACTGGCAAACTAGTAATGAAAAGAACACTAGAGTGAACACAACACAAAACAAACTGAATCTTAATGACATTTTACATTTTGATGGATTCAATAAATAATTTTAATTTCATCAAATATATTAGTTCTCACCAAGTAAAAATGCAGTTTCTCCTTGGTGCACAATATTCTCGAAGTGCGTTTTTATATCTGATGCATTCCAAATAAATGCATCATGTGTTGCACCTCCATAAGATGCATCCACATTCAATATATAGTTGTCTGCATCACAAATCTGCAGTAGAAATAAAAAAAATAATATAAGTTTTTTATTACCTATCAGTTTTAAACTAAGAAAAATGAACTAACCATTTGTACATTAATGGAGTGAAATGATTTTCTATTAAGAAATCTTTCTTCATTGGCACTGGGTCGTGTGATTGCCACGTGAGTGCAATCAATGCAGCCAACTACTCCAGGGAACCCATATTGACTATTAAATCTGAGGAAGTAAAATTGCATAAATTACATATCAGCAAGAAATAACAGTGTATATAAGTATAATTTTAAATAGTATATACCTCGATTGAATTCGCGTTCTCTCTTGTCGGTTTCTGGGGAAACTTAATATATTTTGCAAATATTCGTGAGGAATTCATTGCTGTGGCTACTTCCCTGATGCACTTGGAGACAGTTTGTTGTGCCATAGGCGCATCAATATTGTTGCCTATTACCCCTTGGTAGCTACCGGTAGCAAAAAAGCTAAGAGCGGTCAAAACCTGCGAAGTAAAACAGTGATTAAAACAATGAGTTAAAAGAACAACCTATTTCTAAATTTACAGGGATTTATTACGTACGTTAATAATTGGGTCAATTCCTTTTGCATTTTTCCGTACCGGCAATAGCGGCACAACATCTCTACAAATTTCTTCGAACAGGCTTTTGTTCAACCTATAATTCCTGGTAAATTCTGCGTCTGGTATACTAATATAATTAAATTGGTGTCGCATTTGCTGCCTCTTCCTTTTACGGCTACGCAATTCGCCAGCACTTTCTTCTCTCAGAGCTTCTAAAGCTAAATATATTCTAGCCATATTCAAATTTCAAACAGATTTTTCACCGCAATCAATAACACACGTCTTAACGACGATAGCACCGACGCGGGAAAAGATCTATTTGACAAGTCTATGTTATGACCTTTCGATCGATGTCAAATTCAAATGTTCGTCTCTGACAGTTGCGTTCATTCATTCTTCGTGCGAAGTTGCGAATTTCGTGGTACGTAGTAGGTTACGAAACGAAAAACGTCACGAAGTTTCGAACTTCGTTTCGTTGAATATAGTAGGGCCCTAGAGCTTTGTCTGATATCAATAAAAGTATAGGTGAATGGTCGGTTAATTCAGGAAAAACTAATGTTTGCCAAAACTTTTTGTTTTGACCATAAAGTGGTCCAAACAAGTAGTTATTCTTGTCGGTAAATTTATTCCTACTTGTAGGCCATGCATGGCCATCAAATTAAGGTATTCTGTATTAGAACTGTTACTACTGTGTGTTTCTTTACTGAGATGGTATCTATGTTAATATCACCTGTAAATATTATATTTTCAGCTGATACGCTACTTAAAATATTGTCTAATGATTTTAGATAATTTGAAGGATCTCTATAGCATGGCGGGTCGATACGAACATATTAAATTATATTTATTGTTTATAGTTAAAACTAGGCAATTCCCTTCCACCATGTTAGGTTCGCTACATAATGTTTGAAATTCATTCTTAATGTATGCTACAACACCGTCATTTTTATTAAGACTCTTCCGTGTGTAATACATATTATAATCAATCATGCTTGGTGGCGTAAATTGGTTGTTAGTCCAGCATTCTGTTAATATGAAGACATCAACGTTAATGTCAATAGTAGAAGCAAAGCTAGTAATGTGTCAAAGTTAGAATTAATACTACGAATATTTAGTGTTAATATTGATATTGCTTTTTTATTATTTAGTAATGAATCGTGTAATAGATAAGAGCATTCTGATAAATTCTCCACTAGTTTGCAATTGGGGATTCCTATATTATTTAAGTCTGTCGAAAAATATTCTATATTGTCAGCGTTCATAATTGAAATATTATAATGGATATTATAAAGGATACATGTATTGGGTATTTAAAGTTATTAACAAGGACTAGAAACATTATTAAATAACGGCAATTGATTAACAGTTTTGAAATGCGAAGTATATATGGAATTATTCATTTGTAGATGTTTTATAATTGATGTGTGTTGTGAGTGTGAGTTTTGTGCAGTGTACTTATTTATTATCAGTTTAAGGATGATGTATAATATTAATATCATAGTTTTAAAATTAATTGCTTGTGAGTAATTTCTTAAGACAAATGCGAAACAGAGGCGAAAAGCCCCAGCAACTACAATTACCGAGATTTTCTTGAATAGTCAAATGATGTGGAGTTTGTTCAAGTCTGCTTCACAGTCTATTCTTGCATGTTTGCCACCTTCAATTGTCCTCAGGAATACTCTCCCATTTGCAGTCCAACAGTGAGCAAATTTATTGCTTTTAGCAAATTCTCTTGCTAAATAATAAATCCTCTTCGTGCGACTAGTGAGGCTTTCCGATATAAATACAGGTTGCTTAGGACCCATTAATTGAAGCTGGATTGTCGAGAATTTATCTGTTTTATGATCTTTGTTATATTTTCTTATTGAATTAATAAACTTCTCTTTTGTTATGACACTATTTAGTTCAACCAGGATCGGTTTATTATGGGTGTCTTTTGTGTGTACACGAAACACGTCTATTATTGCTGAACTTTCCAAATTAAATTTTATAGAATTTCCTGCATTTTGGATCAGTTTTACGAGGTCTTCTTTAGACTCTGAGTTCGTGTATGGCACGTTACGCAATTCAATAGTTGTTGATCTGGTTTTTCGTTCCAATGTATCTATACGGTTTTCTAAAGTGTCTATAACTTTGAGGGTAGTATTATGTTGTGTTTCCATAATTTTAATTTTATCAAATAAATCTTCATTTTGTTGATTAATAAAATTGAGGGACTTACATATCTCGTCGTTTTGTAGTTGAACATCTTTTAAAGAATCAAACAGCTTATTAAATTTATCTTCCTGTTTTGTTCCCATTCCAAAAACATAGATTCTAGTTTCCTCATTAGTTCTTTTTAAATGTGTCTAGTTCTTCGTGCAGGTTTTCCTCCCTTTTACGTTTTGTTGTCTTTTTGTAACTGGTGGTATACTGCGCTCAGAATCACTGTTGCGATTGATATCAGAGTCATTTGTTTGTTGAGGAGCTGCCGGCGGTGGAAGTGGTGATTGGGCAGCCGTTGGAGGCGGTGTTCGTTTTAGTGGCATCATGTAATTGTTGGAGTTTGTATTAGGATACCAATAACGTTAGGAGGTAAGTTGATGACGCTCGACAGAACGGAGCGGGCCGCGTGTTCAGTTAACCAATAGGGTACAAGTCGGGTTAAGCAAAGCAGCGGTAACTATCGTTATCTCTTTCCACGCTTTGTCTTTATATGCGCGTGCGCTCGCTTTTAAATAAATATGAATGTGTGCTTACTAACGCCTGTTGTGACTGTGTGCACTATTGATGTTATGACTCACTCAGTTGTGTCACTGGTACTCGACGCCACTTGCTTATGCTCTCCTGGTACTTTAGGTAAATTTACTCGATTATTTAATGAAATTATTTAATATTTGAGAACTGGTAAATAGAACACTGTCGCAACGTAATAATAGAAATTAAACAATTAACTAAATAAACACAATTAACTAAATAAACTGACATTATTGTGTTCTGTGACATGAACCATTGTAATTTTAAATGGCGATATAAAAAAAGAAAAAAGAAGACAGTTCGTGTTGCTGACGAAGTTTCTTGCGCCACTTCTTCTTCACAGCTACAACACGTTCCGAAGCGGTGGTAGCAGAAATGAACAACCCAAAAGATCTTTTGAAAGACTATTTGAATAAATAATAATAATAATAATTAATCTTTATTTCATTACAACATGTTTACAACATAATAACACCCTGACTCCTGAACTAGGAAGCCCTCTGTATAACAAAAGTCAGTCTCTTTCGACAATTATTTATTTAACAGCTGCTTTATATAAAAATAAGAAACTCGAAAAAAAATAATAATTAAAAGACTTAATAAACTATGTAACAACACTAGATCGCCAAATGAAATGAACTTAAATTATAAAGAATATTTTGATTTTGATTTTGAATAAAGGAATTGTAGCGGACATCGCGAACGAAGGCAGGAAATCAGCACTAGAATAAAAATATTTTCGAATAATTCAATCAAACAAAAAAAACATAAGGTACATACATACATAAACATACAAGCGGTGAATAATGTGGACTATAGATTTTAATTTATGTATAAATATTGACTGCCTCAGTGGCGTAGTTGTATTATGGTACGGTTACAAAGCTGAGGTCTCAAGTTCGAATCCCGGGTCGCGCAAAGTGATATCGGATTTTTCTATTCATTATCAGCACAGTCAGGAATTTGTGCCCGATATTGCGATAGGCTCGCCACCCACAACATCGTAGACGGAACATACAAGGCGAAATAAATAACACCCAACAGTCACATACATAGTCCTGACCCCACATTAAGATCGAGTCTTGTGTCGTGGGTATCAGGAACTACGAGAGACTTTCGGTCTCACAAACACACAGACCCGAGAGAAATATTTGTGGGCCGCACAAACATTTCTCTCGGTGCGGGGATCGAACCCGCGGCCTCTCGATTCACAAACGGCGTCTTACCGCCTGCGCCACGGAGGCTGAAATGTGGGTGTCCTGGTTGCACCTCTGCCTACCCATTCTGGGAAAAGGGCGTGAGTTTATGTATGTATAAATATTAATATTATGATAAATTTATTTGAAACAAAACTAATAAAAATGCAACTGCTACATAAACAATAGTAATATGATGTATTAAACATTTTGATCTTAGTGTGGGGTCAGACTATGTATGTGACGGTTGGAGGTAATTATTTCTTGATATTCCTAAAAATATACTTATACTTTACAATTATCGTTACTTTTTAGTCGCCATAATGTAAACATATGACCAACTAATACTAATTTACATGTTACAACCGTTACAAGGTTTATACCTGTCGAGACAAACACCCAGTTGCATCTAATACATTTCGTTCATTATTACGTTGCACCATTCTTTGCTTAAAATCAAAAATACCTATCAGGATATTTAATACATACCAAATAAAATAAAATAACATAGGTAGATTTTTATTGCTATTATTTGACTGAGGAAAATCATTATGTCTCACTTAGAATTCAATCAATGAATATGAAAATGTTGGTTTAAGATAAACAATTATAATAATTAATAATAAAATATAAAACTAGTTCTGTTCATTAAAAGGTTCTCCAGAACATTAGACAATAGACTACCAATTGTCCAAATTATCTTGCATGTCATCTTTGTTATTGATTAACAGTTGTATTATTAATAGGATTATTAGGTAAAATATCATAATTACTACAATTTCACTTACCGGGAATATTGTTGGAAAGCTGTTTTCTTTTTCAAAATGTAATGAACAAATAAATGTATTTATTGCAGGGTTCCAATAGCTTCCAATTTTTTGTATCCATTTTGTCCTGGTTGTATGTTTATAGGAATCTAAAAAATATTTTTAATTTCACTTTGTTTGTCGGTCTGAATATATATTTAAATATATACTATTTTTTTCTTTTTTTGAAAAATAAGATAAAAATTTTTAAAAATGATAATATCGATATGATAATTCGTATCGAATCCACTGATTCTCTAAACTTGTGTGTAAACAAACAATGAGGTTGTTATTTACACTACTTGTATAAATAACGCCTAGAAGAGTCTAAACTTAATCAACAAGATCCAAATACATTTATAAATGATAAAAATAAACCCAAAATGTAAATTTAGCACATATTTGTTAGTATTTCGTAAAAACAGTTACTAACCTATGAAAAGAAATGTTAGGGTCCTTTTTTGCTTGAACTCGACTCGAATCCTTAACACAACACTGAGGCATTTAAAAACTTAACAACTAAACTAATAAGCAAACTAAACAAACTCAACAAACGAGATTAACCAATGAATAATCCGAAATTCTTTGATTGTGCAGATTTGTTTACTCCGATTGACAGATAACGCCACAGTTTGACATTTCATGCAGTTTTTGGTTTAATAGTCTGTGGTTTCGAAAGCATAACTAAATGGCGTCATTTTGGTCTATCCACTCACACGTCCACGTCACTGTCACTTATTTTGACAGAAATCTTCCGATTCCCGCGGTTTTCAATATTCATTAACATAAAGCATTATATCCTAGTACCTATTCTAGCTACAGGGAAATAAAAAATACCTTTAAGTATCTAAAACTATGCAGAATTATTAGATGTGACAATTATTTTACAAATATAATTCAAATGTGTTGTAAACAATAATATAAATTATATACAGATCGAATTTCAATGGTTTTTCATTTTCAAATCATGTTTTCACCCATTAAATCATATTACATACCAATAAAATCCATTTGTAAATAAAGTATATTCTATAAGCTTTCTTTGATATCCATATTTTGGTACTTAAAGTTATTATTATCTTATAAAAAACAAAAAAATATACCCATAATCAGCATAACCAATTTTTGTTACGGTTTGCGTTTTTGCCATTATTGCTTAGTGACTCCCGAGTTCCGGTTACGATTTAATGTTGCCAAGTAAGAACGAGATGTAAGAAAATAACACTTAATATTTTATAAATAGCACGTATTTGCAAGCACACTAACATTATGTTTGCCAGGAATTTAATGACAACGGCGCTGCAAATAATGTATCCACAGACCAAGTAGTATTACAGACGGCCGACTCGCTTAACCCCTACTAGGGATGAGATATACTTGCAAAATCAAGTACCAGGGCTTTTAAGTACGAGTACGTAAGAATTACTAGGGTTCAAAACCAGGGTCTAAAATATTGTAAAATATTTTGTAGTATGAGTCGGAAACCCTTCGCGTCCCAGCCGCGGCGCAGCGTCTATAAAATACTTGCATAGGAATTCAATTCGTATTTCATAACAAATAAGGAGCAAAAACGCATAAATAAAAAAATACTTTTGTAAGTATTATATTAGAATATAAAACCCTTCAAATGATATACACAAACTATTTATTTCATTTCATTTATACATTCAAAGGATTCGTCGAAATATACATAATGTGGTTATTACAAAATGTCATTTAAGTTGAAATAAAGTACACTTTTGCCTTACGTAGCTACAATTTTACCAAGGTTCCCAACTGGGCGTACCTGAATGGGAGGTACCAAAGCCACGAAAAAATGTAAAGCCTCTTATATTGGATATATTTACATAAGCATGTGAGACTATGTTATAAGTATAGAAATCTGATTATTGAATTGATGAGTAATGAATTGCTTATAAGGTACGAGCATTATTTTCCAATAATTCAATTGTTTCCCTTGACGTCACTTACACTGCACGTTTAATAAACGTAATCCCTGCACATAATCACTGCACAAACCAATTCCTTTCGGTCATTACATTTGCAAATTCACTAAAAAGAAAATACAAGTAAAATCATATCGACGCATTGTTGTAAACAACATGGCGGCCGGGGTGCAGAGCAGGCGCTGTTACACAATTAACGCTGGTCGACCTCTATATTTATCGGTAGATGGCACTGTGACATAACTAATGCGGGCATCATAGAATGGGCTTAAACATCATTATTCGCCAATAGATGTCAGGAAGTCATATTTTAAGTTGTATTTCAGTTTCTTTTTTGCAAAATGTTTAAACATTAATCCTAATTATTAATATTCCTATTTCCTAATTAATTCCTAAGTTAATATATTAACATAATATTGTTCGGGTTCGATTCCCGCACCGAAAACAAATATCTAGTGTGAAGTAGAGGTATTTGTTTCGGGTCTGGCTATTAGTAAGACCGAAAAGTCTGCTGTAGTTCCTGATACCACGACACAAAACTAGATACTCTGTGTGTGGGGCTCGAGACTATAAATGTGAGCTGTGGGTGTATTATTTATTTAGTTGTAATTACATTTTGGGATATTTAGGAGACTGGCCAGCCACACACACCCGGCACTGCAACTCCTGTAACCCAGGAATCAACAGTGGCACGCAAAATAATGACAACAAGCGTTGAACTCGGCGAGCTCCGGGAATGTCTAACGTGCTTTAACCCGCAACGAAATGAAATCAGAAAGTTAAATAAAAGTAAAATCTAAAACACCCGCAAAAGCGGGTGGACAAAAACATTGGAACTAAAGAGGTAAATGACCTCCCAAAAAAGACTTACAGCCGGAGAAGCAGCTGTGTAAAGCACCCGGGAATTCATTATATGATTCAAATGGGACCTATTGTGAGAGCTGTTTATACTTGATTCCAGTAATAGGTTAGGGGCAAAAATGCCGGAAGAACGGAAAAGTCGTCCTAGTTTATTTTGGGATATTTGATGTACAATATATGACATCATATTTTCAATAAAAAAAGATGGTCCGGATTTGATAATGGCAGCTTTTAAAATTCACTAAAAGCAATGTTTCCTAACCAGCAGTGCGATCCCGTAACTTTTGACGCGGCGCCGATCAAGTTGCGGTGCGGTTACAATATAAGTTTGACGATTTGGTACAAACATGGTATTCTTGTAAGTTGTTTAGCTGCGCGTGAACTGCGGCGTGAGCTGCGCGGTCAACTGTACGTCAATGTATGGAATTTGTTTGAGGAGTGACATATATACGCGCAGCAGTAGAATACGCTAAAAAGTTTGCGTGACGCGAACTTCACGCGAGCGGATTGGACAGCGGTTGTCAAAATTACGAGAATACGAAAAAGGGCTGTTTTGATCGACAAAATAACAGACGCAACTACGCACTGCAACTGAATTATTAAAATCCGTGAATCGCACTACAGGACCAAACTACCAGATTTTGTGGAAAATCCACTATAAGTTGGCAACACTGGTGAAAAAAAGCTTGAAAGATGGCCCGCCCATGTAAGTTCTTGTCCAAGACGATATTTGATTACAGATGTTAACCGGTTTAAAACAGCGCGGGGGCCAATAAGTAAGTTACTATCTACGTGTAATAACATGAATGGATATAAAATGACTTAGTCCTATCAAATGGTTAACATTGTTAAACATAGGTTTTTTAATGTATTTATTGAGTTTTGCATTAATGAAATTTTAGCGTCGAGACATGCAAAGCTGTATCTTTTTTATTATAAAAAAAAGTAATCCATTACAATCAAAAATTGTAAAGTATTTAAAAAAATAAGAGAAAGAAGGTAGGTAAGTGGTGGTTCAAAATGAAACAAAATAAAAATAAACACAATATTATTATTTCAATCAATGAATAAATATTTAAGGAATAAATACTGACAATTTCAAATCGCTAAACTAATAAATTAAAGATCTGGTACGATCTAATTAGTATTTTTTTTTATTTGGCCCGGCCATTGTAGCACGGCACAGTGCTTCTGCCTCTGCCCTCGGCTCTGCCTCGCTCGGCTTCGGCCTCTGCTTCTGCCCGGGCCTCGGTCTACCCAATTTCCGCACTGCCCGCTCATGTAAAATTCAAGTTAACTCTTAGCACTAGTGAGGGTTATTATTTGTTTAATTGACACAAACTATGCATGCACTCTAATAACTGAAATAAAAAATAAAAACACTCACGAGCATATCTGCTTTTCCATTGATGACCAAAATTGCAAAATGATTTTATTATTTCCCTTTTTTATTTCAATAAATTGTCCAATTGTAATATACTGTTGGTATCAGAATAATACAGTAAGTAAAGCCGGGGTACAATTGTATAAGATGCGGCTGAGAACGCAGTGAAGATATTTAGAAAATTGAAGATTCCGCGCGCGCGTACCACTCTTCAGCGCGTCCGGCAGTCTTATAATTTTGTTTTTGGCTTAATAGTAATCATTTCAATTTAGGATTATGCCCGGCGCGCATCTAAATGTTACGTAATGTACGTAACGGTTCCACGTCCATGGCGCGCTTACATCCGTAGATTATAATTTTTAATAGCCTAGATTGTGTCCACTGCGGGCAAAGGCTTCAATTTATCATTCCATTTACCCTGTCCTCGCGAGCTCTTGTGATGTTGCTCGAATGTATCCAACTCGTCATTCCACGGTTGGATGCATATTTGGAGAGGAATATTGAAATCTTTAAACTGAAATTATAAATTAATTCTTTGACATTGAAATTTAAAATCATCCTATAATTGGCTTCATCAAATACTTAATTTATATACAATCACATCCAACTCAACAGACCACACATTCTAGTTTGAACAAAACTTTGGACGCAAACTCTGATCTTACAAAAAATTGGCGCGCGACTTTGTACGGATACGGAAATCATTAAAATATTGAATTGTTGGATATATTTTCATTATCAAATGCCACCTATTATTCTTTATGAGATGTTTTCTCTCTCTACACTTTATTTATCATTTTTTTCCTAGAATTAACCCCAGAAATATTTACTGAAAACCGACAAACCACGACCGTGATATTACTTTCGTGTCTAAAAACTTCGATCACGCGTCGATATGGCTTATTTTTAGATAATTGATAATTATTAATGTAAAGGATCTTTCAACTACACCAACCATATAACACCAATACGGAGTAAAAATCAATATTACGTTTTTTAAAACATCCTGCGCACCATTGTCTTTGTTCTTTAAACAACACCACACGAGTTGCCTGTTTTTTTTTTAAAATATGCCTATTGCTAATGTCGTTTTGGCCAATGGTACATTAAAATGTACTTTATTGCGAAGCATTAGATATATTTTTTTCATAACGCTTTAATAATAAATATTTTGAATTTAAGGACGCTTTTTTTCAATTATTAGTGTTTTTCTATAAAAATACGCTTAACGTCAAAATTGGAGGTCGGGACGTTTTGAGTGGCTATGGGCGGTCCAGTGTGGGTTATTGAAAAAATATTGCCATTTCGAACCAAAGGCATTATTATTTGTCTCTTTCATTAAGGGACATGAAAATCATCTTTGTGTAATAACAGTCATAATAAATGTAACCCTTCCG